>BMAV01007128.1:0-136217 GCA_019973955.1 Trichonephila inaurata madagascariensis
CATCTAAGTAGAATTGACTTAAAAATTTTTTTTTTATATTACTTGTTAACTATGACATTGTTTATAAACCTTACTATTGCCAGTTTTTAACTGTTTACATAAATATTCTTTAAAAATGCGTATGTAAATATCAACACATATTAATTAACACGATGATATTTATTTAACATCACATTAAAAATTATTTTGTTCTTAAAATATTTGGGGAATAATTTGATAATAATTTAATTATTAAATTATTACGAGTGAAATTGTATGAAAAATTTAGAGGTACAAAAATTAGAGTAAGAAGCTAATGACAGCTTGATTTCAGTGGAAAATATGAATATTTGTCACGAGAGATGCTTAAGACATAAATTTAGTATTATTTACAAACGTTATTTAATTCAGGTAAACGCAGTTAAAATTAAATTATATTCGGAAATGAAAGAATTTTGTTTCTATTACATAATAATATATTTTTTTTCTCGAACAATTATTGAAAAATACATTCATTCAATATCCGATATCTTATGTTTGTAATTAACAATATATATAAATATTACCAAAACCATATACATATATACTCATGGACATAAAAATTAGCGCTCCAAGAAGGATTCGTCAAAATGAAACGAAATTTTACATACGTAATGACTGCTTTGATATAAGTAAATTATTAGAAAATCAAAGAAAAAGGTTCATTTATTTCAGAGAAAAGCGCGAAAGAACGTAGGATCTAATACCCTGTTGAACCCCCTCTAGCGCGAGTGCACGAGGGAACGATCGGCATTGAGGAATACAAGTTCTGTATGATGTCTTGGGACACCGTTTCCATATTTGCTGTAACCGCCTGTCCACGTTTCTCAAACTGTGGGGCCCCCTTTGAGGGGCGTGAAAATTTCCCAAAGGGGAGGCAAAAATTTTAAAAAAAGTTGAAAACTAAAAAATTATTCAAAACTTTTTCATTTACTGAAAGTAACAAAAAAAAAACTTTCTGACATAATAAAAAATAAAAATACACATTTAATCCTAATATAATACATTATAAAAGATCTGTAATTTTAAAAAAAAATTTTTTATTAATTTAACAATACTAAGTTAAGAACAAGTTTGATAATTACCAGTGACTCCATGAGCTAATATTAACACTTATCTTGATGATTTGTACGGTTTATAATTAATTCCTTAACTGCTGATTAAAAGTTAAGCGGTTTGATCCCCAATGACACGGTTTTTCACGTAGACGCGAGTATTTTGATGGGGGGGAGGAGAAAAAGAATAAATATAAGCAAAATCCTCTGAAATAAGTAAATCTTTTGCAAAGACTGTCAAGGTCCTTTTATTGTATTCCAAAGCCTTAGGAATAATTTTATGGATAGCAGTACACAGAAAAGATCGTACTTCGGAAAGACGTATATATGCGTCCAGAAGATTAATGCTTTGGCTGAGCGAGAAGTAAATATACGTTGGTGGCCCATAAAAGGTTAAAGTCGTACTGTAGCTTTAGTGTAAAAGTATAATATTATTGAATTCAAGCAAAAGTTATTGTATGGAGGGGGGCGCGATGAAAATGATGATTAAATATTGGGTCGTGAGTATTGAAAGTTTGAGAAGCACAGCTCTTGTCCATTCAAACTCGTGGGATTCCAAACTCGTCGACCCAAATGATTCCAGATATGTTCGATTGGAGACAAATCTGGGGATCGGCAGCCAAAGGAGGGTAGTAACAGTATGGAGATAGTCTTATGACACCCTTGCCGTATGTGGCCGAACATTTTCTTGTTGAAAAATGATTCCTAGGGTCCGTTGCATGAGTGGCAACACATCTGGTTGCAGGATGTCATGGACATACCGCTGGACTGTCAGGGTGTCAATACTAGAGGTTACCATGTATTGTAGGCAACGGCACCCCATATCATCGCACCAGCTCTGGGAACGGTGTGTCGATGTAAGGCAAAGGCAGTATTGAGGCGTTCACCACGGGATCTCCACACACGAACACGATTGTCATCACTGCTGAGATTGAATTTGGATTCGTCGCTAAAGACGGATTGGTTCTATTCCATGCAGTCCAGTTATCTCGTGCGTGGCACCACTCCTTACGGAGACCTCAATGGGTGGGCGTCAAGAACATCACACGTCATGGGCGCCGTGATCCTAAATGTCCCTTAGCCAGGTGCCTTCGTATGGTTTCAGAAGACACAGAGGCCCTTAGTGAAGGTGCTACCTGTGCCTGGATGGCAGCCGATGAAGCAGTTGGCTGTACGCATGCATTTCTTACGATGTAGTAGTCTTCTAGACGACTGATCTGTCGAGGGCATTCTGAGCCTGATCTTCATGTAAATGACTTCTCTAGCATCTACTGGTCCCAACACCTCCTCACAACACAATCAGAGAGGCTTAATTGACGAGCTACTCGCCTTGCTGACCACCCAGCTCCCATCATGCCGATGATTCTGCCCCCTCTCAAACTGTGACATCTGCTCATATTGTCTTCGAAAACGGCGTAATGGTATGTCTACCCCAGCTCTTTCTTTGTAAACGATTCAGCACGCTCAAACAAACTTTGGTTACCTGTTTTATACTCATCGGAGAATGACATTAAACGCCCTCCACTGGCTATACGTAATGCGCAATCCCGCTGCATTTCTAATCATTTGCACATCTCCCCGGCATGTACCTTCATGCCAAGTTTCGCTACGCGATCCCGCAATTATTTCGTAGTGCGCTAATTTTTTTGTCCATGAGTGTACTTAAAACTTACTATTCTAAAAGCCTCTGGCCTATACTCCAAACATATATTTAATTATTTGGATTTCACTGCACTAATCTATAAGACCCCATTTTATTTGTGGACTTTTAAGAGATTTTTTGTTTTTTGGGAGATTGTGGAACGCGCAGCTATACTTTTGAGATTAAAACCAGCGATAGCATCTTAAAAGCAAACTAAACTTTTTATAAAATGAACAAGGGCAGTAAAACGATTCCCGTGAGATATTAAATGTACTGCTTTAGCAATATAAACGTGATAAATGTTTAAACATATATTGGTTTCTTAAAGTACATTTTAAAGCAAATGCATTTTGTATCCTTGTGTTAATGCAATAAATAATGCAAGGAGCAAAGTAAATACTTTACTAGTATTTTAAAGAAACATTTTGAAGAGTAAAAGGGGATGAGAACAGATTTTTTTTTTTCTCCTATAATAGGGTTTTGTAAAAATTCCTTCAAGACAATTTATAGTTGTTGTCTGTGCATACGATTCTTCCCATTTTTCATAAAAAAATTATTTACAAGGAGTTACATTCATTTCTTAAAACGGTAATATGCATACTTACTTTTCGAACGTATATATCTTCGAAGTACTTATGAATATTGAAAACTGAAGTGTAGACGTTTTTTGGCTTGCAGATATTATTTGCAACGATGGGTATGAACTTTTTAATTCATGTACGTAAGAAAGAGTGTAAAAATGCATGGGGCCCATTTTAATTTGATTAGCATCCCAATCTCACTCAAGTAACTAAGATATTTTTTTTCTGGTCAAAGATCAGATAATTTTGAAAATACCTTGTATACAGCTTAAAGCTACACAGTACCTTTTTTCAAAATTTGTTTTTTTGACAATAACAGTAAAAATATTTTGTGTTTCATATTCCTATTAAATTATTAAGTTCACTCAGTCAAAAGTCAGTAGTTTTTTCAAACTGTTAAAAAATGCTCAACTTCGAAAATGTTTTAGTCAACTGAAGTGATTTGTATTTCTTAGATTATTGGAAACAAAAGTTAGTATGTATAATATTTGAAAATCTGTTTCTGTTTCAAAAAAATAGTTAGCATAATATTGATAGTGTTTATTATGACGAAAGTTTATTCAGTCTAATCTTAACAAAATATTTTCACAAAAGTCTTGAAACACAAACCATTTATGTATGACATAATAGTGATATTATCTTAATCTAAAAATCACCAGGTTTATACATAAAATTTAATTTTTTTAGTTTAGAATTGGGGAAGTTTAGCAAGTTTTAATGCCT
Source organism: Trichonephila inaurata madagascariensis (assembly GCA_019973955.1). Taxonomy (NCBI): domain Eukaryota; kingdom Metazoa; phylum Arthropoda; class Arachnida; order Araneae; family Nephilidae; genus Trichonephila; species Trichonephila inaurata. The sequence continues at coordinate 4,020 of BMAV01007128.1, forward strand.
TCCAGCTAGAACTCAGATACCATTATATAGTAGTATTGCTACATGTTTACTATTATGTAGTTTGGCACATCGTCAAAATATCCAGTTTTTTCTGCAGTACTTGTACTCAGAATACTTGAATTCGGAAGTCTTATTGAAGTATCAGTGACGGGCTAATTTTTAGATATATCATTTTAAGTAGTGTTCCATCTATTTCAAATATTTTTCCTCATGCAACCTGAAAAAATTTTGGCCATGGCATTTTTTCAACAATAAAAATTAATTGAAAAAGGCTTCTAAGTTATATAAACTATTTTTTGTAAACAAAAATTGGTCTTGAATTAAGTAATTATGAGAATTGAGAAACTCAAAACATAATCAAGCAGAAACGATTTTATTAACAAAAATTGAAACTAATAACCATTTTACAATAAAAGAGTTGATTGTGCGCAAAAATATTTCAAATTAACTCAATTTAAAAATTGAAAGAAGGCTTTAAAATGAAACCAAAACCAAAACCTAAGCTCAGAAAACTTCAAATATCTTAAAAACTAAATTGTTAGTAGATTTGAAGTTTAGTGGCAAACTTGCCAATGATATGGGCCAGAAGAAAATGAAAAAAAAAACACAGTATTTTCGAAATTTAGGGTACTGTATAGACTTATATGGAAAACACAGCTATTCAGACACAACTATGAGATGAAGATTTTCCTTTTGTTTATCTCTTCTAATAGGTTCCATGTAATGTACCTAAAATAATTTTTTAAAGTCATGTGAGGATTACGTAATGAGACGGACTGATTTCCCTTCAAAGTATTGTTTTCAGGTAAGGTGTGGCACATTCAGGTACTGCTACTTTAGTATGGATTTAGACCATACTAGACTTTTTAAAATATCGAATGATATTCATATGGCACAGTTCATATTCAACTAAAAAATGGTGCATATATTACAAGGAATACAAACGAAATATCCTGAAAGTAATGACAAATACTCAAACCCTGAAGCTTAATAAAGATATGATACTGAAATTTTATCACACGTTATTTTTCAAAAATAACATAAGACATACAGCTGTCCGCACCAAAGGACCCAGTTCCTGTTAGGGAGCTAGTGACGTCTCAATGTTCATGGAGTTTCGAGTGGGAAACTATCCGAGACCAGACACACCGAAACTTATGTTCTAAGGTAAGTCACATTTTATCCAGTGGATTAAGAGGTAACCGGCGCAGTTCACACGCCAATCTCTAGCTTCACAGTCCACCGAGTGAAGGGTGACTAGGATCAATGGCCGGATAGGCATCCCGGCTACGTCCAAATAGAAATGATTCTGCCTCACCTGTCGCTTTTGTGGACGTTAAGTATTCCACATTTAAATAGATACCGAAATCCACAGACTCTCGATTATTTACAGAGCTTCACAGATGCTAGAGAAACACTTCCACAGGCTTCAACATTCTACGGACACACAGACCCCAGCGCACCCCAATGGATTCTCTCTCCGATCGACTTCCAGATTCACTTGGACCCTTTCAGACCTAAAGTGACTTATCAATGCTCACATCTACGAGCATCCCAATGTCGTCCTAACGTAGCTTTTTTCAGGAATGACTGACCTCAACAGTGCTGCACCTTATGAGTGCGGCAATAGATATAAATAAATATTTATGCATTTATAAAAAAATGAGAAAATGTTATAGTTTCTACTGAGAAAATAAAATATTTCTGAATAAATTTATTTGAGTGTACTATCCAATGACCTCACACTAGATTTATATAAGAACTTTTTATCATTCAAATGCGTACAGTTAATGACATTTTTTTTTAAATTTTAAAAAAGTCTCAATATATCCAGAGATGAATTTAGTTATATTGAACAACTTCGACGAAATTTTAATTCTTTGAAAACAAAAGAAACTATTTTTTTTATCTAATATAAGGGGTACATCCCCTGTCCGCCTGGTGTAAATCAGCCCCCATTGTACAAATTATACAACTGTTCATAATGATTGTTCAATTTGTAAAAATTGTAATTTGCCTGTATTACGTAGTTTTATTTTTATTAGCTACAAATTATGTTTCAATAAATTTATCACAGCAACAAGAAAAAAATTTTACGTACATAATTCAACAATTGAGGGGGTATTAACCACATGTGCGGACAATGAATAGCACTGAAATATCGTAACACACTAATTTATTACGGTAGTATATACAAGGCAATATGGCCTTCACGGTGCAAAAGAATGATAACAAAGTACACATAAAGTTGACATGACAAACCTGGACCTAAAGACCCTCAATGTAGTCCTCTGCTACTGTCACCACAACGATGTGGGAGGCACTGAATACCATCAGCGTCAGCATTTGCCGCCCCCACGTTACTCATCACTGTTTGACACACGTCCTTGTTGAAACTTTCATACCCACCATGCTAATGTACGGTATGGTAGGGCATTATTCCCAAGGGCTTCCACTAATTCACTGTGACATTCCATCGCTTTTCTCCCTCAGAGAACGGCTTTTTTACGTAAACACGCTGCTCAACATGAGTTACTTCCATCCCACACGACACTCACCAACTGACTGATTTCACAGCCCTCGCTGCGCTACTACCAACAATCACAGAGACATCTGCTGTCTATATACTATCTCCGCAGAACTTTTACATGACACATATACGTTTGTGATCCATTCAAATATCTACAAGAAAAAAAACAGTTGCCATGACTTATGCCCCAACCCTCGTAAAAACTATACTCTTGATATTGGTTTTTATTTTGAATTTCATACAAAGTTCTATGTTTTTCTACATATGGATATTTTTATTCATAATTGCCTGTAAAATTTGCAATACATTGTCATGTTTAACTATTTTTGCACGTCCCTGCAAAGCCTTGCGATCCTCATAAATGTAAAATTTCCCAAACTGTAGTTATGTATGAATAAATTTATCACCGATTCACGAAAAACTTTTTTATTTAGAGAAAGATGTATATCTTAATATTTTGTAATTCCAACCAAGGAGTTTAGAAAATATATTTTCTGCCAACGTAAAAAGCAGCTGCCATTGTTTTTCTCTGCGATCCTCAAAGATAATATAAAGCACAATGAAGAAAGGTTTGAAAAGTAAAGGGATGATTTCGCAGGATACAATTTGTCAGATGGCTTGTTTAGAAAACATAGTTTTAAGAATCAGTAAAATTTTAATCGTAATGCATGAGTTGATAAAACTTACGATGCAGCGGTTCTCACGCGTATTTCTCTTAAACAGTACTCTGAATAATTTATGATGTTATTTGATTTGAAAACCTCTCCTTGTGAAGGAACCGGGATGAATGCAAATGAGCATTACTATATAAGTACAAATGAGTAGTGAAAGGAAGAAGAGGATAAAACAAGTAATATAAAAAAAATTAAGTCAATTCTTACGTACGTTAGAAAAACGTACTGGTGACATCTGTTTCAGGGAGTTGTGAATTCGACAGAAATAACGCAGAATAAATTTAAAGTATAATGGAAGCATTTTATTAACGATGGAAAATTTGAACAAGATATAATATATATATATATATTATATATATATATATATATATATATATATATATATATATATATAGGGAGAGATTGAACTAATAGTAGGAATTGAAAAAAAGAAGGCGGAGTAAAGTAGAAAATTACTGAATATAAACATGATGAAAAACAAAAAAGCTTAGCGAAGATTTCTAAGGGTAACTTATTGAAAGCGATACATAAATTGGATTCAATTTTAGTTGTTGTGGAGACTACAGCTTAGAAAATCGCAAACTAAATATTCCTTTGTTACTACAATTATTTCATAGAATTTAAACCACTCCACGCAGACACACACACACACACATATATATATAGATAGATATTTAAATATATATAATTCAATCACAACACAGGAATCAATAAAAAAAATCGAAACTAAATGAATCCTATAACAAAAAAGTCCCATTTCAGAATATCAATGGCGAATATAGAGAAAAAAATTCCCAAGGGTTTCAACAAAATTTAAAAAATTTATAAAATAAAAATTTATAAAATATCCAAGTGCAACCTCGGACTTAGGACCGATAAGTGGGATTAAACTAGTTTGATGGTGCCAACCTTCCCCCTATTGCAACTTGGTAAATTAATCGTAAAATATCCAATTCTCAAAAATTTAAAAATTTAAAATTTAAATATTAAATAGTAAAAATTAAACCATTAAACTTGAAAAATTAAACTATTCGCCATCGCATTCTGAAAGATATTATATTAAGATATTAAAATTTTAAAACAATTAATTGCTTATAATACAAGTTAACCCTCGAACACCCAAGATGACGCACTCATCTTTAGGTAGAAAAATGTCTAAAATCCGAAAGTTCAAATTAAAAACCAATTATTTTCACAAATGAATAGCGTAAATCATTAAAAACTCACCAAAAAGCATTCTATCAATAATTCAATTCACAAATTTTGAATGATTTTTCTCTCATAATTAATACAACAATTACCACTCCTATATTTTGCTCACAACACCCACTAATGTCATGTCAATCCAAATGATTCATAATCTCACACCAGAGTTCAAACATTTGGTATTAGATCCAAATCAGATTGCATGCAAAAAAGTTGCTTGATTGGTCATAAACGTTTGATTGGTCATAAATAATTTTAAAGTGTAGTCGTGTAAATATTGGTCTATGTGTGTACTATATTGTATTCTGTGTGTGGAATGCACAAATTCTTCACAGCTGGACCACTAACAAGCTGACTTTGGTGACCTAATGTTGTGTGGTGGATTTGTGCATTTGTGAGTTTAAAAATATTTTTAAGAAATATTTTTGATCTATGTATTTTCTCAGGAAGTTGATGGGATAATCATTCTGTATGCAACAAAATATAAATTTCTGGATTTTCTTTAATTTATCAATATTGTGTGTAGTTAAATTATTATTTCTCATCAAAAAATTTAAAATTATATTTCTAAATATTGATATATGTAAGCAGCTATTGAAGTTCGGTATCTTTATGACATTGAAGTTAAATGCTTCCCTTTTATCATAGATATTTGCTGTATAATTTGTTGTCAATAATATTTAAATCTAAATCTAAAAATTCAACTTTGCGGGTTAAAATTTGTCTGTATTAATTTTAGGTATTCCCGGGTAAAAATTAATGTTTGGTTTTAAATTCAATGTCGCGACCTATAACAATTAAATCATCTATGTATCTTAATAAGAGGCAAGATGGTTCATTTCTTCGATTTGATTCATAGTGGTGTAAATACAGGTTAGCGAGACTTTACTGGCTGGACCACCCTGAGGCAATCCTTTTTATTTGTTTGTAGAGTTTGTTATCAAAAATAATAAAATTCTCCCTATTACAAAATGAAATGATTATTGAACTTTTCAAAACTAATGTAATCATTCAAACCACATTTTTTCATATGCATCTGAAAGTACCTGAATTATATCTTCTATTTTGATGGAATTAAATAAATCTTCGAAATCAAATCCATGCACTGAAAATAACTCTTGTTGCTCAACCTTCTTTATTACATCATGGCTGTTTTTATAATACAAGTATCTTTAAATTTGTCTATTGTATCTTGTAATATGGTCTGTAAAATTCTTCCCGATTTGGATATATAAGTATTGAACCCATTTGTTACACTGCGGAATTTGACTGGATTTTTATGAAATTTAGAAGTCAAAAATATATGGGGATATTTAATTTTATTGCTAGAAATATTTAATTGTTTACAAAATGCCAATAATCTATTGTTAATTTCTTTCATACTAAATTTACTTACTTCATATGCATTATTATTTTTATATGATCATTTATTAATTTACTATAGTAATATATATATATATATTTCTAATATGTCAAAAATTTCTGCTGTATGGGGAAGGTTGGATCCATAAAGCATTACTAACCCTAAATCACTGGCCTAATTCAGTGAAAGCTTTAGAAATCATAATAGGTCTCCAGTTTAGTCCAAAGACTTTTTTGTATCTACATTTGTTGTGTCTTGTGAATTCCTATTTCTTCCTTCTTTAGCACTGTGGCGGTGTGATATCTATATGAACTAGTACCAACATCACGCGTTGACGATCGTTTTGGCGTGATTGATTACGTACTTGCGTTCGGAACGGAAGGTACCCAGAACGAATCTTCCCTCCTTCATTGGTGACCCTGGCCGTGCAAAGGAACCGCACCCTTCACTCGCCGCAGTCGTGGCGCCATCTATCCACCACACAAGCAACTAAGCCGTCAAACATTGACGCAATTCTCAAAGCCGTCTCGCATGAATGACGCAACCCACCAAGTGACGCAACTGATTACATACTCGCCACGAATATGGTATCGTTGTTCGCCTATTCGCCGAAACACTGGCGGGGGAGAATGTGGCGGTGTAATATCTATATGAACTAGTACCAACATCACGCGTTGACGATCGTTTGGGCGTGATTGATTACGTACTTGCGTTCGGAACGGAAGGTACCCAGAACGAACCTTCTTTCTTCAGCACTGTAGGTTCGAGAACTTCTTCACTTTTATTTTATTATACTATATATATATATATATATATATATATATATATAATATATACAATTTTTTCCATATTAGAATATTTAAAAGTCTAAGAAGTAAACAAATTATATTGAAAAAAGTGCTGTGTTCATCAACAATTCTGATACCAAACGTCACAGCGGAATATATTAAAATCGCTATCGAGTTAAAAGGCAAAGAGTTATTTACCAATTAAATGTAAAATATAACGATAAATTAAAAATGAAGTTAATAGTTTCCATATTATAGGCAGAATCAATAGATATTTATTAAATAAACTTGCTTTGTTTAAAGATTTATTTTGTAATCAAAGCCAAATCCCTTTTTGATTATTTATTTACCAGTAATTAACTAAAAATAACATATGGGCTACAAAAATAAATGTACTTTTCATTTGAGACAATAAGAATAAGTAATTGGTGCATGAACATTGTATAGAAATAATTTTGATTAAAAAGAAAAGTTCAGTGAATAATTTATATCTCTCTTTTTTCTTCGTCTTTTTCTCCTAATTATATATATTTTTTTATTTTAGATCATTTTTTTTTAAAACTAAACGGGTTTCGCAAAGACCATCGCATATCCCTCTTGCTTCCTTAATGTATTCATTTAAAAAAGATTATTAAAGATATAATGAGGGAATTCAGTTAATGAAATACCCTTTTATTAGCCCAATTATAATTTGGAATCTTTTATTCCAAGATATTTCGACAAAAGTATGAACCAACGAAGAAAATCCTATTAAAGAAAGCATTAATTAATACTTGTTTTTAATAAAGTTTATAATTAAAGACCACGCACAGATGACTATAATTAATAACGTGTAGTCTAATTACCAAATATTAATAGTCGAATTACTTATTTTCTGATTAAAATAGTTGAATTTTTAAAGTTTATTACTCGTGACAAGAAAATAGCTTTATTTTAAAGTGCAATTTCGTAAAATTCTGCGTTGCTACCTCAATATTTTAAAATCAAATTTTAAAATATATTAACATTGATTCAACATAATTTTGAGGTTTCAGCTAAAAACTGCTTTGATACTTAATTTCAAAAGAATGAAAATATTTTGGTAATTATAAATTTGAAATAAAATATTTAATTTTTTAAAATTTAAATAAAATGTTTTATAAATTTCGCTTGGAATTTTTTTTTCATGTTATAAATACTGTTAGTTAATGTTTAAATTCAAAGCATTGCTACTATCTAATGTTCACAATTCTAATGAAAATTATTAATTTTTAAGAAAGAAAAGGAAAAAAAAAAATTACATATATCAATATATATACTAGTATAGGACAAAATAATGATAGGAAAACCCATTTAAAAATGAGTCGTCTTTCGAACCGTCATGTGTCACGACAGTGTGTTATCTAGCGGCAGCGGAAGGGAAGGTCTGAGTCAAACAAATGGCAATGTGAAAGTTGCATGAGAAAATTCCGTTCCTAGCAAAGCCTGATTATTCTCCGATCTCTGTAAATATATGGTGTGTATAAGCTTCGTATGTGATGAGACATTCGAAGACTGAAGTTTTTTGAAATTTTCAAACCTAATGAAAGGATTAGTTTTTAGAGGCACTGTTCTTTTAGCTACTGAACAACTTAAAAACTTCCAAACTTAATATCACACCAAGAGAGAAGTCCAATGATGTTCAAAAGTAAGGACATAATACTGCTTTATGATATTGCCAGATCACATACTGCTTTGAGAACACGTCAAAAGCTCGAAGAACTAGACTGGGAAATTCTGCTACATCCGCCATACTCCCTGAACCTTGCATCCTCCGTGTATCACTTATTTCTGCCCTTGAAAGTTTTTTTGTAGGACAAAAATTCAAAAGATATCACAGAAGCATTGGTTCAGTTTTTTGTCTCAAGGGGTAAAGTATTGTTTTAAAAATAGGCTATATAAATTGCCATCACACAAACAAGAAGTCATAAGCAATGATGGAAATTATATTATTCAATAAAGTTTATTACAGGTACGAAAAAAGGCTTTTTATTCTGAGAACCGTAACTTTCCGTTAGAACTAATATAATAGAAATCACAAGCATAAATTAAATTGAAACAGTTACAAATTTCGGAAAAGTTTCTTCAAGGTATCCCCTCCAGCCTCCCCCCCTCCCGTATTAAGATAAAAATGAAAAAATAAGTTTTTGGCATACTCTGTAATGCGTAGAAGTGAATTACCATCGAAAGTACATGAATAAAAGTTTTCAAATTTGAATTCAAAACTTCTTGCATGTTTAACAATTTCATTTGTTAGATTCCATTATTTTTTCTTCGAAATAATGTCAAGCAAACTTTCGAATTCCAATATACATGATGAGAAAGGAAAAATTTGTTATTTAATCAAATGGAATAAACTTAAAATAAGTGAATGATTCAAACACCAAACCAAAGAGAAAAAACGGAATAACTATTAAATAAAAAATAGGAAAAAAATTCATCATCAAATTTTCTTTTAGTTTTTAAAAAATTATGAAGAAAAACATTTAATTTTCTTATTCTAATATCTAAGAAAAGAACTGAATACTTTACTCTAATTGAATTACTAAAAGAGCACTTTTTTAATTATTTTCATTTGTCAAAGTTTCTCCGTCGGGTAATGTTAGCGAAGTAATTTCTTCTATGTATTTCTGCATGAATTTATTTTCAATGTTTTTATATGCTCTTTTTTCGCTTTTGTCCATTTTACATTTAACTCTTCATTTACTTTTTTTTTTCATTACAAACATCTATAAATTTATTTTCCGTGCTTAATTATTATTATCAAATAATTATCTCTTTTATGGGTTTCCATTTGCTTTATCTTTCTTTATCTTTTTTTTTTATACATTATTGATTTTTTTATACTTGACTATTTTGTGCTTACATGTCCCTTGAGTATATTTTAGAGAGAATGTTAACCACTTTTCTAACATAAAAAGATTAACAAGGCTACTAATTACTTATTACTAAAATCCCTTATCTTCGCGAGAATATTTTGAATACGAATTTTATTTAATGAATATTGACTTCATTATATCCATCACATGATGATCCTTGGTAGAAAAAAACTTCGAAGTTGACTTAAAAAATCTCATCGAAATTTATAAATTAAACAAATAATATGCAATCACTCAATAAATATTTGTCTCACATTGAAATGTACTTTATAAGAAATGTCATTATACAAAAAAAAAATACTTCTTGTATAAGAATATATAATAGGCACTATTTCAGAAGTATGAAAAAATAATAGATTCAGAAAATTATTCCATATCCGTCGGCATGATAATGTTTTTCTGTCTTATCTTTAGTTTAGGATACTGGTAAAATAAATATGCCATTATTTATAAGCTAATGAAAGAAAACATCCTCAAAATTTTTATAAATAAAGTTAAACTTTTCATAATAATTAATTTGCTGCATAAAAAAAAGAATTTTTGGTTGTTTTTAATTATTTAGTTTATTTATTTTTTACTTTGCGCGAGCGTTAACCTAAGACTTTCTTGAACTGTGTAGAAAACTTTATGAAAAAGTTAATTGCAGACATCTTAATGAACATCTTAATTTCAGCCAAAGAAAAAAAACTGGTACTAAAATTTAAAAAATCATCTTAAACAGTTGTGTTTTGAAGAGAAAAAGAGAGAGAGAGAGTAGTTTCCAATATTCAAATAAATAACAATTATAAGACGAAAACTTTACAGATGGCTTAAGAATCTGAGCATTGGTGACTAATTAAAGATTCGGTGTGGGGTACTGCGAGTCACTCTGGTGACTTTAGATCCTGCATGGAGGAAGAGTTATTTGATCTACCCACTTTCAGGTCTAGGCAACAGCCCGCGCATGGTTTGACGTATGGGAATAAAAAGAATCATTATTCCGGTCAGTATTAAAATGCTTTTATTCCTATCTTTGGAATTTTCAACCTATAGCAGAAGGGTTCATCACATACCCATTTCCCAGAGAGGAAAGTATTTTTGCTGTTACACTTTCTGAGCAATTTGCATAGAAAGTTGTTTTCCAGTCATTACTGCAATTGACGTCATAAGCAGTCTCTTTTTAAAATGGCGAAGGTGCCGTAACCGTTTTTACTTTATGGTGTTGATTTACTGGGAAATGTCCTGGTTAGATTTTCATGTATTCAAACAATAGTTCTAGGCTGTGCTGCCATCTAATGATCAGTTTCTGTGTCCTTATTCAGTGGGAGTAGTTGTTGACCTGTCTTTCATTGTGACCTTGGTCGCTGTTTGAGGGCAGGTAATTTGAGCTGCTCACCCTTGGGTCTTACAATTTGCTTATATCAGAAGACTGGAATGGCAAGGAATCCTTTCTTGGGCATATTGTTAAGTGTTTTTATTGCTGTTCTTTTCTGATCATGAACTGCGAGGGAAGGGGTCACGTTGGAAAAATCTAGTTCAAAGTATACCTCAAATGAAGCTCAAATTTTCATCACTTGTTCTGATCTTGTTCATAAAAGTTGGTTCCTTATCGACATTGTTGATTAATTTACCCGATATTTTCATTCATCGACGCACACAGGAATTTTTCAAGGAAGTGGGGAGGGGTCCAAGGTCGGAAGTCCACCATTCTCGTACCCTACTCCACAATGTGTCATCCAACATATTCTCTTGATTTTGTCGATTTTCGGGAACGAAAAATAGTATCAAATTAATCATTGAATAAGTTAGCATTAATTAATAAATATAATTTTTATATTAAAAAATACTGAACTGAATTTTACATACTATATACATAGGATTATAATCAATTGAAAAAAAACAAGTAATATAAAAAATTTTAAATCAATTTTACTTAGATCAACAAAGAAATTTTTTTATTTTTGCTACTTTTTATTAAATAGTTCAATTAATATAAATACTATCATATGACAGAATCACAACATTAAAATGGTCATTAAATTTTATTAAGTATCATTAAAGTATCGTTTGTCATCCAAAACAATCGTGTATATTTAATTTCATTTTCAACGATGCTTTAAAACGTAGAAAAAACCTTTTCAAGTTTTGACATAAGGCATAAAATGATGCCAGAGTGGTGTGTTTGTGTATTTGAATTCTTTAAATAATGGTTTTAATCATTAATTTTTTTTAAGAAAATTAAATTTTTTTATTGTCATTCAAAAAATCATGTATAAAAAGTTTCAGCTCAATTGGCGCTTTAAAAAATATTTTTTTTAAACTTGAAAATTCCATCTAGAAAAAATAAATAAAATAAATAGAGAGTGTGGGGCTAATTGGTAGGAATTGAATAAAAGGGCTTTGGGGAGGTTCAGCCCCGGGACCCCTCCCCCTACGGGAAGTGCTCTACTGTTCTCATTGGTACTTTCTTTTGTCAGAGAAGAAATATTCGCTTACACCCTCGATGTGTTTCAAGATCCTTCGTCAAAATACGCGATATTACGTTATTGTCATGCGCTTGGAAACTACTTTTGTTTACATGCAATTAACATTTTCCTCAATTCTTTTAGTTGAAGGTGAAGCAGAATATTCATCATCAATCATGGATACTCAACCTTTTTTAAAAGCCAATTCTACTCTCTCACATTCTTTATCGATATCTAGAATCACGGTACACCTTCCTTAGCATTTCTACAACGTGTTTTCAGGAGTTTATTCCAAACGTTTACTAAATGTAATAGTATAGTGTTGGCTTAAGGTATCCAACTACGTTCGGAACCGTGATTTTAAAAAAGCGCATAAATGGATAATTTTCATGATATTTAGGGCCCTTTTGGGGTTAGACTACATATAAAAATTTTTTTGGGGACATTTTTAAAAAAATTTTTTATATTACAATTTTTTTGGAAAAAATTTAAACTTAGAATTTTTTTTTTCAAAATTTTCCCCCCTTTTGTGAAAAATGCTTCTATTATAACAATATTTTTACCTGAATAAAAGGCCTCCCTTTTACAGAGGCGCAACTATGAGTTTTAAAAAAATTCACAATTTTTTTCAGAGTTAAAACCCCATTGAAATAATTTTTTGGCTTTTTTTTCTTAAAATTTGCTCCCTTTGTTTTTCGAAAAATAGGGGAAAAACCCCATTTTAATTTATATATTTCAAAAATTCAGTTTGGAGCCTCTGGGAAGTCAAGAGATATATACAGGCAAATTATTATTATAACAGAAGCTTTTTTCACAAAAGGAGAACATTTTAAAAAAAATTATTCTAAGTTCATTTTTGAAAAAAATTTTTATTTAAAAAATTTTTTTGTAAAAATTCCCTTTAAAAACAAGGAAAATATATGTATTCTAACCCAAAAGTGACCTAAATTTTAAAAAATTTTCCATTTATCCTTTTTAAAATTCCCGGGGAACGTAGTCGGATATTTAAAAAAAACCATTTTTTTCTTTCGCCCCAAAACAAATATGATTACTTTAAAAGGCTTTTAAATAAATTTGTCGGGCGTGCCTTCCTAAGGGAGCGAGATAAGTCTACGAGGAAGGCGCGAGCATATTGAAAAGTTTTTTAAAAAAAGGATTATTTAAAAAAAGTATTAATTTACTGAAAGAAAACAAAATACATTGTATCTAATAAGAAACAAATACATATTTGCACTAATAAAAAAACTTATAAATGTATCAGTACTGCGCAATGTATTTTATAATTAATTTAGTAATACTAAGTTTAGAACAAGTTTAAAAACTGCCATTGACCCCATGGGATTGTCATATATAAAGTTATATACAAAAATTATATAATACTTATCTTGATAATTTGTTCGGTTTATAATTAATTCCTTAACTATCGATCAAAAGTTGCGCAATTCACTCCCAATGCCACCGGACATCTTGTCAAGGTCCTTTTATTGTACTCTATAGCCTTCGGAATAATTTTCTGAACATCAGTGCACAGAAAGATAATACTTTGAAAAGACGTACATATACGTCCGGTAAAAATAATGCTTTGGCTAAGCGAAACGTTTAAAACCCACGTCGGTGACATTAAAAAGGGGTTTTAAATTGCATTGTAGTTTTTTGCATCAAAGTATAGTATTTTAAATTTAACACACACACACACACCTACATTGGTATTTTATGGAGGGGGCAATGAAAAATATGGGTTTTTAAAATTGGGTCCAAAAAAATTGAAAAGTTTTGAGAAGCACTGCTTTAGAACAAAATATCTGCATACGCAATTCAATCGCATGAATTTGGCAAGACTATCTTAAATACGAAGAAGAGTGATGGGGCAGAATGTATTTCAAAAGGTGTTACGTTAACTACATGCTTTGGATGTCATGGGTGACTGTAGTCTCCAAACTTTTGGATCTTAACTCGTATTTTGTTCCCTTTTATTTTAAAAAAAATAACACTAATATTTTTTTCAGGAGTTAGTAATAAACCGTTTTGTAAAGATTGTTTTACATTTTGCTCATGACTGAAAAAATTTAGATAAATAGGTTTCGACAAAATACTTTCAAACAAATCATACAGATTTCAAACTGTATCATGAAAATTTGCAATACTAGTTACAATGTATTTTATTTTCCAGTTTAATTTAAATCGCCGTGTACCGGAATGACCTCAATACGAAAAAATTACTGGAAAAATGTTATGAAAAATTCTAATAACAAAAAGAAGATATAAAAAGAATACTACCAAATCAGCAAAAACTGCATTGAGTTAGACCTTCAATTATTTCCATTCTGAGTTTGTTTCTAAGAATAAGAGCAATCATTATATATTGTATTTCTACGAAATGTGAATTTTTGATTATTTTATTATTGTTCTTTGGACGAAATGTTAATGGAAAGAAAACAAATATCAGTCTTTTAAGTATTTATTTGTGTAATGCAAAAATACGGGAAAAGTCAAATAAGTAAATGGATAAAATGCATTCTACATTTAAAAGACATCGTTAATATTTTTTTTTAAATTTTTCCCGCATTTTTTGATAATTGTGCTTCCTTAACAAAGAAAATTTTATTTAAGCCGCTTTCCCAAAAAGAAAGAGGGTTTTCTCCCCTTGTTAAATCCTTTCTATTGATGGCTGTTATATATCCAAATGTACTTGAAGAAAATGAAGCAGAAAGAAAAATGGATAATGATCTTTGATAGATTTTATTAATTTAACAATATTTAAAAACCCAAAAAACCTTAAAAAATTTCCAAAATTTTAAAAATTAAAAATAAAAAAAAAAATGAAATAAAACCCCCTAAGAGTATATAAAAAGCATGATATTAAAATGTACATCTCATAGTTTTAATTAAGTAAAAAATAATCTTTCAAATAGTGCAAATAAAATTGAAACTGTCACCCAAACCCGGGTATAAGTGGTTAGGAAGCTGATGCGGTCCATGGACTGGGTTCGAATCCGAAGACTGGATGTTTGAAAATGTATGGTGCCTTTGCGGCAGGGGGTATTTAAATAGCCTTTGAGCCGCAAGTCCTCTTAAAGGTTGGTAGAGAAGGGAAAGGGGTGGGGGGCCCCTGACCACCCCAGGGTTTCTCCCTCAAAATTGGGGGAACCGGCAAAATCGTTCTGTCCCGAGGGGCTCAAAGCTACGCTTCAACGACAGGCGTCATTGCCTTCCAGGGAATTTGTGGGCCTTGATCTGGCTTTCCAATCAAGGTGGCATTGGTCAACAATAACAAATTGAAACTAAGGAAAGTGTATTTATTATCCTATAAATAAAATTGTATTACCATTACCTTTTAAGTAGATGGGAAAAATTTCTGGAGCTTATGTGTGAATGTGCTCTCGAGCTTATATGTGTATATATTTTTATTAAGTACTAAAAATTGAAATATATATTTCCATTTTATAATACAAACGATTATTTTAATTAATGCAGACAAGTGTTTTAAAGTGTAAAAATTCATATTTCTGATTTATATTAAGCATACAAGCATAGATGTTAAATAACTATGTATAAAAAATATAATACATTAGAATATATTGAAAGCTATAACCCCCACACAATTGTACTAATCCAAATAATAAGATGAGAATTTATGAAAATTGTCATGACAAATTTCTTAAGAAAACTTTTTCCCAAAATACGAATAAACTAATAATTAAAGAGGATGAGAGAGACAGTTATAAGCAAAATATAAAGTATTGTTAGTTGGAACCTACCTGTGAGGAAAAAACGTTTTATGGTATGGAGATTATGAGAATAATCATCTTAAAAAATAATTTCAAAATTTCTCCAGAAAGAAGTTGAATTTTTGAAAAAAAAAAGTTTTAAGACTCAATTTTAATTTGGGAATTTTAAATTTGATATAATTATTTTTCTATAATATAAATAACCAAAACGATGATTATAATGAGTGAGTACTGAAAGCACAAAAAATATTGGTAACATTTTATATACCCAACGTTCCTCACACCATCAAACTATTCAAATCCAAACTTTTCTCCGTCTTTCCGTTTTATCGTGTTCTGTTATTTTGGCAGTAGGTTCTTTTTATAAAAAATTTAATACGAAAAAGGCTATTTAATATACATGATAATTTTTTTTCTTTTAACTATTTAGTAGTATGTGTCTTTTTATCGCATTAAATTTAAAAAAAAGCACTAAGTACCTATTCCACTTAAGCAAAAATTACTTTGACTTTTTTCAATAAAAAGACTTAAATTCCTAAATTTCGTAACCGTTCTCTGACAGCACTTAGCATAAAGATTAATTTTTATTTCATTTTTCTCTTCATTTATATATCATAGAAAATATTCTCTTCATAGGTAGGTTTTGAAACTGTGAAAAAAAATTCTCTGTGCACCCTAATACATAGCTTTGTTTATTATAAAATACAAACTTCGATTTGAAAATTAATTTGTACCTTGATAATTGAAGTTCATTTTCTTAGACAACCACAAAAATGCACATTATTTACCCAAAATTGTCTGAAAGAACTTATAAATAAAGGTAGAACACTTATAAAATGATTCGAGTTATTTAAAATCGATCACATAATGGAGGCTTATGAATGCTTCAAAATGCTGTAAAGATTTAAATAAAACTATTTGATTTCATACACAGATGAGTCAACACTTATGAGTACTTTCTCAAAAACATGGAGTACCCCCTTTCCCGGCTTAAAAACTTCTGCAGCTCGTTTTGGCATGGATGCCACAAGTTCTTGGTAGTTACTGGAAACTAGGTTGTACCTAGTTGTGAATGTCAAAATATTCCGACATGAAAATGGTTTGATCTCTGAGTTGCCTTTTTTGAAAATCCCAAATGTGCTCTATCAAATTAAGATCCGTCGAGTTAGATGGCTAGACATTAACTGGATTCATTTTTATCTTCCTGGAAGATTCTAACACAGTTCTAGCCTTTGTGACTTGTGGTGTTGTCCTTCTGAAAGATTTAATTTTCAATTGGGAACAGATGACATATAAGGCTGCAACTGATCCGCAGTTATTCTCAGGTCGGTCTGCAGCTTTTATGGTCTATTTACTACAACTAAGGGTCACAGAGCCGCCCAGAGCATCCCTCAAAGCACAATACGGACCCCTCTAGCATATATATAACCTGCTGTATATGGAGAGAACAACTAACAAAGCACCCTGACACGACCTGATGAATGAGGAATCATGATTCATTCCCCTACCAGACTACTCTCTTCCATTTATACATGTTCCAATCTCAATGTTTCTTGGTCAATGAGGTCCACAAGGGAGACGTTTGCTATCCAGAAGTGTCCGCTGTAAATGTATATTCTAAAACACCTGTACTTGGACATGTACCTGTTGGACTCTCAGCTGGTCTACTGTCTGCCACCGATTTTGCTTTACTAAGCGGGGCAGTCCCGGATATCCTTTTTCTTTAATGATGCGTGGACTTCTAACAGTTTGGCATGTATTGCTGGGTTCACGTCATTTATGCACTTCACACAATACCACTTATCCACTACGAAAACAGCACATAGCGGAACGCCTAACAATCTTGCTGTTTTAGAGATGCTCCTTCCGAGACTTTGGGCCATTACAATCTGCCCTCTATCAAATTCGCTTAGGACAGCAGCCTTTCTCATCACTCACAAAAGTAAGTGCAGGAATGATTTCATACCTTCTCCAGGTGCAGTTAAATAACGTTTTCTCTAAATCAGGTGTCCTCCACCTCATCCAGACGAGTTCATTGAAAATGTGGTAATATTCATAATGTTTTAACTCAACATTGTAACCTGTTTTTTATTCTTGGCAATATAATCCAATGAAAAATTTTAAGTAGGTAAAAGAAGATATATCCTTATGCTGCAGTAGATAAATATTTTATTGTGGTGTAAAAATAGAATGTTTGTAGTAATTCATTTATTTTGATATTTAGCGTAATAATACTTCATTTTCGTGGTCTCTAGAAAAATAGAAATAGTCGGACCTTTATATAACGAAATCGCAAAAATCCCGAAAAAATGTTCGTTATTTGGAAAATCCGTTATATAGAGGTTCATCTTTTAATATACTTTATATAAATCACATAAAACAAATTTTAAATTCATAAACACTATAAATTTAAAAAAGTAATCATTCACACTTTTTCCGAAATTAACATATGTTTATTTCATATATCTTACCCAACAAACAAAAAAACAAAGAAGGAAAGAAAACCTGCAAGGAAAACAAGAAAAATCAATGTCGAATGTGTCATTGTATTTTCAATATTAAGAAAACAATTTTATATTAAAATCAATTAAATTTAAGGACATTTTCTAATTTAAAGCAAACAAATAATATTAAACATACATTATTTTATAACTAGAAAAATGGACAACTCCTGAATGTGAAAGGGGATATCGAAGATGTTTCTAGTGAACTAAACAATGGGGGTTAAAGGTTGCACTTCTTGGATGAAACGTTCAGAACTCTACTGCTCTCGTCGAGTTAGGATTTAATAAGACCAGTTCAAGATTTGTAGCCACCATAAAATGTGTTAGAGAGAGAATAACTTGGAATGTTCAGAAATACTTCAAAAATAAGGAGGAAAAGAAATAGAATCACAAGAGAAAAAGTTCGTTATATAGAAAACGCACTTCGCCATAGAGAGGTTATTTTACGAAGAAAATCGTGAAATCTTCAAGGTTCCAGGAAACATTTCTCTATATAGAAAAAAAACGCAATATAGAGGTTCATTATATTGAGGTTCGATTGCATTAAAAAAAAACCTCGTAATGTTTATTTATTTAATGAATTTGTTCTTTGTGCATATCAACAGAATGATTTCTGTTACATTTATGATTGTTAATTTAAATCACAAATACTTTTATAATAATTATTATTTTAAATTACGAGGATTAAAATAAATACGCATATAAAAATGGCTCACAAATTTTAAAAGCAAAGATTTTTAAGACAAAAAATTTATACTTCAGATTTTTCAATATATGTTGCAAGAAATATGAACAGAATCATTTGAACTTAATTTCATAAATGTCAAAAATTAGAAAAATTTAAAATTTCATAACCAATATCACCTTAACTAGCAGAAAAAACTATTATGAAACTTGATATTTAATTTCGTGTTAAATACCATATATGATGATTCATGTGGGTTTTTCAATTATAGAAATAATTATTTTTCAATTTAATAGTTTTCAACTAATTTTAAGAATAAACGGGATATTTACGTAACATGTTTTCTTTTTGAGGTAACTATATTACATTCATCATATATATATGAATGAATGCAAATTTAAGACTCAAAAACGCCTAATTCATTATTTTTAAAATTATTAATCTTTGAACACATTCATGGGAAATAATTATTTTCATATTGGTCCATAGCAGCTTCTAATTTCCCATTAATAAGCATTTGATACATAAAGAATGAATTAAAACATATTATTTTGCCTTCATTGATATTTAAAGAGATTCCAGTATTAATAATTAATATATTTATCAAAGCTTTATCATTGGAGCATCTTTAATTAAAATAATTTTTTAGCGCTTGAAAATGTTTAACGGAAAATGTTAAGTTACCGATTTTAAGTTTGGTACAAAAGTTTTAGAGATGTAAAAAAACTAATTAGGACTCTGCTATTGATTTTCATAAGGTATTTCATTTAATGCCTCTTCTGTTAAAATTCTTTAATTGGCAGTGAACATAAAGAGAAACATCAAAATCCCCTATAAATACCCTCGCGTTAATGAAGTATGTGTGGAAACTAATGTTTGTGATTGTCGAATTATTTTTTTCTTTGATGTTTATTTTAAACCATGTATTTGTGTGTGTGTGACTTTAGGACAAAAATATACTTTTCCATTATTGGCATAAAAATATACCACGGTTTTCGAGCATTCCACGTTTACACGTTGAGCCAAAAATGCAATGATAAGTCTAACATGACTTATCTGAATTTAATTTAAAACACAAACTTACGTTTACGATATGTATGAATTCTTGTTAAGGTATATTCTTAACGTTAATTTGCGTCAAAGCTTCAATTTGTTTTCCTTTAAAAATGTTTCTCATAGAATAAAGGCACAATTAAAAACCTTAAAGATAAAATCTGATTTATGCTGTTAGTAAGGCTAATTATTCTTAAGAAAATGATTTTATAATAATGCTGTGTTATTTATTTTTAGCGAAATTAATTAGAAATAGATGAACAATTTTCAGTTCATTAAATATTTCTGATACCATAAATACAGACTTTTTTGAAAATGGAAATTGAAAAAGATATTTTCCCGATGATAATGTGTTTGGTTTATTCCTTATTTTAAATCCAAAGATAATTCCTAACTCTTGATATAATACATTCCAATTATTTTTTATTCGGTATTAAAGAAATACTTTATAAATTTATAATGCCGAGTTACAATAAGAATTATTATTTCCTGAACTTTGCAACATCATAAAACTGAGAAGTTATTAAAGAAAAGTAACAAACATTTTTTGTTAGAAATAAAAAAAAAATTCGCATTCAATTTGATCCATAAATAGTACGATTGAATCATTTTTTCTGTATAATAGAATTTTTAAGTGAAATCAGATAAAATGTAATAATCATAAGAGAATGAAAACTGACATCAATGTAAATTGTAATTTTCAAAAATCTGTACCATAAAGGAGAAAGACCACTTCACTCAAATCTAGATTTAAAAAAAAATTAAACCTATCAAACTTTTTATTTTTAAAATTTAGACAAGAAACAGGTCAACCTTTGTACTTAAACATTTCTTGAAAAAAAATACATCTTCACAAATATTTCCGATCATACGGAAAAAATATATTTACAGAAAAAATATTTAATGAGTTGAATATGTGTGTTTAAAAAATTTTTATGTAAGTAAAAAATTTTTAAAAAAATTAATGATATTTTTTCCAGTCCATGTATATTTTTTTCTCTAAAATCTAAAATTGATTCTGAGTACCGACTTATAAGAAAATTTGCGATCAGTTTAAATTGGATCCCAGTCAGAAACACTTTGTTTTCCAAAAATGTTTATAATTAGTGATATTTGAGCTCCTTAATGTGTGCAGGCTCACTCTGACTGACAGCTCTAACAAAAGAAATAGCACCAAATTTGGTATGGAGATAAGTGACCCGAAAAGTAAAATTTTATAAGAAAATTAGCTTCGAAAATTGCCTTTTTGAATATTTATGGCCCTATGCAATACAAACAACGTACCAAAAAATAAGGACTGGGGTGTCATCCTCCTACCGCGAACACCATGCAAAATTTAAAGCCCCAATGGTCTTAATTTGTTTTCAAACTAGAATTAATAAAAGTCAATTCTGTTATATTTTTGTGAACCAAACAGAAAAAAACTGGTTTAAAATTAAAATTATTACTTATTATTCAATGTTGCATATGCTTTTTCCTCCATAAAATTTTTTTTAAAGTAAGTGTAATACATTGAAAATGTTTTAAAAATTTTATTGATTCTTTATATATGAAGAAACTAGCATATTCGTGTTATTTTAAAATTAAATTTTTTTTTCCATCAAGTATAATATACTTAGCTAAAATGTACATGAATAAAATTTTTTTACTGCTTTTTTGGGTTAGATTTAAAAAAGAAAAAAAAAGCTACATCCCCCTTCGTATTTTCTTACGTTTGCTGATATTGAAACACTTTAAGTAAAATCTATCCAAAATAACTTTTACCGAATGAAGTGCTCAATTTCAAAACTAATTAAAAATTTTCCTCTGTTTCACTAATATTGATTTTAATGGAAAGGTTTTATAAAAAAAAAAAATTTCTTTTGCTGTAAAGTAAAAAGAAGATGGTTGGAAAGGGTTTTAAAATGGAGAAAATATGATGGTAAGCACTTGTGTGTGTAATGGCTCAGTTATTTCACCTTAATAATTATCAGCTTAACTTAAACAAGCATAAATTTTTACATATTTAACATTATAACTATTTTTAACTATAACTGTTTCTATTTCTTATTAGCATTCTGTTTTCAATATTTTTTTCTTATATATTTTTTTTATTATTTGCAGATAATATTTTGTGATTTGAATCGATACTGATATTCATTCTCAAAAGTTATTTTGCGTTTGGATTGTGGCAAAATGAGGAAAACGGCAAGCAGAATAAATTGTGTTTATAGTGATCATTACAAAATCTTTTGACGATTAAAAATAAAAGGACACTTGTTACTGTAGCAATACATTATTTAACCCGATAGCCGGCACGGGGGGACATAGAGTCACCTCAGCCTCACGAAATCTTTAATTTTGGGAAAACTGTTAATTTGTTACTAACTAATATATGACAGTCTTAATGGGAAGTAAAATGTATTTGTCACATTTCCCTCTTTCTCTCTCTTGAGAGTGTGGCAAACGTTTTCTGCAATCTTAAGATACTTGGAGTCATTGAGTTGCCCAAGCGATTACTTTTGTTCCAAAATATATTCTATGGGCATGCTACATTTTTCCCATGCAAACGACTTAGTGATTTTGATTGCTGTGTTGTAGGACTCATTAAGGTTTATAAATGTAAATGGAACAGAATATAAATAAAATGAAATGGACATCTGCAATTTCTATTGGAAGAAGTTGAAACTGATCAAGTAAAGGAAGAACTTGATGAAATTTACTTTCGCTATGATGACTAATATCCATATTAGTCATCATATCAAAAGTAAATTTCAGAAAAGCGATGAACACATGAAACATTTTTTGAAAGGAAAATTTTCAAATGATACCTAAAACACTCCATTAAGAAAGATATGAAGCTATAAGTGTATCACAGTACACGCTGCACCCTATCAAAAAGACACAATTAAGAAAAATTCCAACATGCTGTTTGCCAATCATCAATGAACAATAAAACTACAACTTGAACAAAATATGAGAGTTTTGCCTGTAAATATCATTGCTGTAATGCTAGTGAAAAGTTTCTGTGATTTGTGTCCTTTATGAGTACTTTATAAGTATGTCCTTTATAAGTAAGTAACGCACATTTTAAACATTTTACGTCAGTTTGATTAAAGATTTTCTCAAATTATCAAAGAAAGATTGGTCTTTAAAAGTAGGTATGTATCCTTTCTTGACATTACAATATTCACTGAAATTAGGATTTTTATCGTGTACAATAAAAATAATTATAAAAAAGGATTGGGGTGACTCCGTCACTCCACGTGTCCACTAACGTTAGTATGGAGTGCGCGCCTTCTCCCAGGTTAATGTCATTTTTCCAAATAGCAAAATAGGCAAGCCAAACATCGCTTTCATTCTATAACAGAAAAGTAATGCAATGTGAAGGAGTTATCCAAACAAAACGAAAAATTTTATAAAATCTTTTGATGTGCTAATCTTCCAGACACTGGCGCGAATCCGGACAAAATACATTAAAACCATCGATACTTAAAAGTAGAGTACCCCATAGATATCTTTCCTAAAAGGGTCCACACAGTTTAAGCCAGCTCGACAAAAACCTGTTAAATCCAATACTTTGTACAAATAGCAAGGATCTCCTCTGAGAGTGAAAGGTAATTGATGTGACCACTGGTAAGATATGAGAATGCAGTTTGAAAGCCTCTTTCCCTGTCAAATGCCAGATTGTACCTCATCCAGTCGTTGCCAGTTGCACTGGTTACTTCATAATAAACCAGCTTTTACGATCGCTCTCTTCTCACGTTCAGACTGCAGCCTTTAAACTGCTGTTTTCTTCTATCTCACAAAGTATTTCATCAAAAGATTCAAATTTCTTTCTAACTCTAATGAATGGTTGTGTCATACAGAATACAATGTCTTGTCGTCTATTGATTTGACTCCCTTTTCCTTTAGCACAACTGAACATCCTCTTTTAAATGACAACATGTGGTTATATCTCAACCAAACCATTGAATTTTATGGGATGCATTAAACTTGAAAATATGACTAGAAAATTCAGCAAATTGAAGCTTTGACTCATGATTGAATTTTTTTCTTTTGCAAATATAACTCAGAAACTCAGTGTACTCAACAAATATAATTCAAAAACTCAAATTTGATTTACGAAATCTGTTGAAAATTATTTGTACCGCATATCATTTTATTTAATCTGTTTTGTAATGTTTCATTTTATTTCTCTTATTTATTTATATATATATATATATATATATATTATAATTAAATATGCAAAAAGGAAATGGCTATGAAAAGCAAACTTTTCTCTCTAAGCCTCTATCTTTCAAAGAATACTTAAAAAAGGAGAGTTAGACCATTTTTAGTTAAAAAATATTTTATGAAATAATGTAATAAATATCAAACTCAACACATACTTTATATGTTACATTTCAACTTTTCCAGTCTTGTTAGTTAGTTTATCACAATTTTATTTTCAATAACAAATAGTGATCCCGTAAGGAAAAAGATTCGAACGCGCGCGTATTAAAACTTGATTAGAAAGCAACATTGAACATTTTAAAATGGATGCATGGAATTTACATAAAAATCATGCCTATATCTTTATGTTTTCTTAACGTATAGCTCTTACTATTTTCTTCTTAAAAAACACAAGTTTCGCAAACCAGTTTTTCAAAAATAATGAATAAATTTAATTTTTTCTCGAACCACCCATCCGGTATAGTGGTTAGTGACGTTTACTGCTGTGCCGTGAGTGAGTGAATATTAACGTCCACTGTTCAGCTACACGGGGCTTTGGCGACGGACCCTTAATTAACCAGTCAAGTGACGTGGATGACACCGAGGCTGGCACCCCTCTCTAACTACCACACCACACCAACGGGAGGACGGTTCAGCTCTCGACAGATTTAACGTGCATCGCTGCCCTACGGCGGGTCTTTAGTGGTACGGGGCTCGAACTCGTGACAAAGACAGCCACGATCCAATACCTATACAACTCGGCTACCGCGGCCACAAACTGCTGTGCCGTAGGGCCTGGATTCGATTCCCGGTGAAAGCATGGGTGCTTGTAAATGTATAGTGCTTTCATGGCATGGAGGTACTCTAAACAGCCGTCGAGACGCAAGTCCTCTCCTGAGGTAGGTTGAAGGGAAAGAGAGGTGGGAGTCCCCTGACCACCCCCAAGGTCTTCTCTCTCAAAATTGGGTGAAATCGAGCCAAACCATACTGTCACCTGTATGGTGCTCAAGGCTACGGCTAATGACAGGGGTACAATCTAGCTCTTTGAAATAATGAATTCCGTGAGCCTTCATCTGGCACATGCCGATCATACATTAGAAAAAACATTTTTTTTCCCCTTCGAACATTCACCCTTAACGTTATTTTTCAAAAGTTAAAAATGGAACTACTATTATCTTATAGGGACTAAAAATAAAATTGGGATTATTATCCATAAGTTTAGCAGAAAATACGTTTAGAGAAAGTCTGTAAATTACAGTGGTATTGTAAACGGGAATTCTTCGAGAAAATGTAATTATACGATATCTTCAATCCGTTATCTCCAAGTTAAACTTTATATAATTAATGAAAAAAAACTGAAACTATTAATTTTTAAGATACGAAAAGAAACTCCATCCATATGCTGCAAGAAAAGCACATGGTATATTATTAGCATAATTCCTCTCACAAAGGTTCTGTATAAAAAGTGACTTTTTTTGTTGCTATGAATGGATTTTTTCGGGAAAAATTTCCAATATACATAATACCACAATCGAAAAATTATGCTACTCTTTTACTTTGTTTCTTCTTCAGAAACACCTAGGAACGTTTTTGCAACGAATTGTAAAGGATAAGTTAGAGGGAGAAAAGTGAATGAAAAAATGACTCCACAATCTCATTTTTTTTACATTATCATCAAAGCTTATTTTTTTGGCGACAGCTGTGAGAAAAGTATTTCCTAATGCACAAAAAGGATGCAAGAATCTTCGATTGTTTTTTTTTTCTTTCTTTTCCTTTTGAATTTAAGAGTTTAAGGGAGAAATCTTGTTGAGCAATTTTGAAGTTGTGATGGAATAAAGGTTTTCTTTATATCCACTTTTTGACTGCTTTTGTGTATTCAGATTCCCCAAGATTTTCATTGAAATAACTTTCAGTTAAAGTCTCGAAGCGTAAAAATTTTGTTTTGCATTTGCAAAAAGAGAAAAATTCTGATTTTTCTAACAATTTGAATATACAGCAGAATTGTATTTATAGAAATCGCCAATTTACCCAAGCGTGTTCTATACTTCCCTTTTAACCAATTTTCTTTTTTGCTTTTAATTTTCATACGATAGAACTGAGTAAATTTAGTTTAAATCATTTTTATTAAGTTAGAATGGATGAATTTCAAAGTTATATTTTTGTTTAAATATTGTATACTTGTGTACGCGCAATGAAGTAGCACGGATTATGATCTAAAAGGACGTTATTGCATACTAGCATGTTGATGAAGGTAAAAATTATTAAGTAGTTGCGGCAGTTATTTATTATGATAGTAAAATCTATATTTAAAAAAAAAGGGAAAAAAAGTTTATTAGTATAAACTCACTGCTCAAATAAATTGAAAAAAAAAAATTCCTTCACAATAATAATAAATAGAGCCTTGTAAAAAAAAATCAAACAGTAAGACACAAGCAAAAAACAATTGCGGGAGAACTTAAACTCTTTAGAATGCTGTAAAGAAAATTAAATGATGCTTCAGGACAACTATTTAATTAAATGTAAGTGACAAAAAAAACTGAATGTTTGGAAATCATACAGGATATTTAATATGCTGTTAAGTTCCCCTGAACCGCTAAGAATTGAGGACATCTCTTTAGTACGGATGCGAAGATTTTATCGATGTCTTTTGGAAATACTGTTCCATTCTTGATGAAGTGCGATCTTGAATTCTTGAACAGCAAAAGGAGACCTTGGTCTTACAGCAACGTGTGCGTCGTCCGAGTGTTCCCCAAACATTCTTGGTCGGATTAAGATCAGGAGAGCATGCTGCTATTCCTTACTCTGTATTGTTTCAGCTTCAAGAAAGTTCTTCACATGACGAGCTGTATGAGGTCTGGAATAATCCCGCATTAAAAAAGGCATCACCGATGTTTGCAGCGTAGGGTTCGGCACGGGGTCTCTGGTCCTCGTCCGCATACTTTTGAGCTATCAAACTTCCATTCTGAATGATATTCAAGTCAGTACATCCATCTATGGTGTGATTCTAGGCCATACCATCAAACCTCCTAGTCTGTAATGGAGATCTTTCCAGAATGAATATAAGGTTATTTCGAATTCCCCTTTCTCACCATACAAAACCCCGTCTGGTGTTACACTCTAAAATGAATCGGGACTTACCCATATACTGCACTCGATTCCAATCATTTCGCATCCAATATTGGTGTTCAGCAGCTCACTTTCTTCATATCGCGTGGTGTCTAGTTTTCAACGGAATACCCAACATTAGCTTAGGAATATACAAACAACCCGTATGAAGCCCGTTTCGGATTGTTTAGATTGAGAACCTTCCACCCGATACCAAAAGAAGCTGTGTTTGAATCTGCGTTGCATAGGTTATTCTGTTTCGATAAGCAGTTAACAGGATATATCCGTTATTATTTGCGTGACCTTGTTGAACACGCCGTTCTCTTGGAATCGATTCCTTAGTCTTGAAATGACACTTCTTGTAAATCCAATAGCTCCACTACAGTTTTATTGTGTTTTTCCAGATTCTAAACACTCGATAAAACAACAAACTATGGATTCCAATATATCACGTAGGCATGAAATTTTTCAATTGCCTTTCATCAAAACCACTGTCGAATGGTAGAGTTTCACCAACGAGATAACGAAAAGCAGCAGCTTCTACGAAATCACGACTTCTACTCTTATATCTTTTTTCTGAGTTTCGGCGTCAGGAACACTGATTCGTAAATGAAGTTATTTTTCTTTTTCTGTTTTCTGCTGCATTTTAGACTATGGACGTTATGTTCTGCGTTAGTTATTAGAAGAAATATTTGAGTAATTTCGTTAAATCTGTTCCCCTAATTTTTTTAGCAGAGAATATATATGCATGTTGTGACATTATTTGCGTTTTCTAAATAAGCAATTGTTACAAAGAAATATAAAAAAAATATTAAAGCGATAAATTTGGCCTACAGTAGTTAAAGTATAAGTTACAATGTAAAAAACATTAAAAATAAGGAACTGCTAAATAAATTTGTTTTAATACATTTTCCTTCTTCTCTAAAGTTTTCTTCAGTTTCTGAGAAATACGTTGTCTTTTATGTTTTCAGACACCTTTAGATTCAATATTAAATATTCTTACCCAATTCTCAACCACAACTATTTTAAAATTCTAAATTCTAAAAATGGACAGTAATATGTTAATTAAGAACGCGGTTATGTGCCTTGGTTAAAAACCAGGATCTACATAAGCAGAAAAGATGTTATATATATATATATATATACGAGTATGTATATTAGCAAAAATAATTTCAAAGTAAAATTTTGCTACAAAGGTGTTGAAGTTTCGAAAAGAAAATTGAACTTAATTTAATTTAAATGATTTTAGACCCTTCCACTCCAAAAAAAATTATGTTTCCACAATAACGAATACAATGAAAAACAATGATTTATGAAAAATGAGTAGCGAGTATAAAACAATATACACTGCAACTTTTCATAATCCCAGTTCTTTATCCAAGCACCAACAAATCAGTCCGATTTATCGTGCATTGCAATTTCATCAGCAGGTTTTTTTTAAGCATTTAAGCTGTAAAAAAGGCATCTGCTATTTTTTCTTGTAACTGTTTAGTAGGTGTCCTCTCATCGCAATTAATGTTAAAAATAACTAACATACGAAAGACTAACTAACATATTGAAAATTCGAAAACAAAAGATTATTTTTTTTAAAAAAAGTATTTTTTTTTTGTTGAGACTCATGACTCCTTTTTTGCCCACAAATTATAACACAAGACTTCAAACGTAAAGTCAATATAAACAATAGTGATAGGAAAACATGTAGAAGGAAATATTCCAAAAAGGGAACCAAAAAAGGGAAAAAGTGAATACAGATACAACAAATACAGAAAAAAATACAAAATTGCTCCTTGAACAGAGATAATCAAAATTAAAACATACAATGAGGGAAAATAAGAAAAATGATCACAAAAAAATTTTTAAAAAACAAAATACATAAACATACATACATACATAGGCATATATATATATATAAAAAATATATAAAATCCCCCATAAATATTCATGTACGAAAATGTTTACAAACACCAAAATTTACAATCTAAATAAAACGAATAAATCAATTTTTTTCCAAAAAAGATGTGAAAGATGATTTGCTTTGAACAAAGGCAGAAAAAGGAGGCCACACTATATTATTCTTTTTTTTAGGCAATTCCGAGTGCCCTCTTTCCCAAGCGAATTTTTTTAAACAGAATCAGATGCTTGGCATTCTGGACTGCGTCACTGGAGCAAAAACTTTATCGTAATTCCTAACTTTTGGTATAATACATTCCAATTATTTTTTATTCGGGGTATTAAAGAAATATTTTATAAATTTATAATGACAAGTTACAATAACAAATTATTATTTCCTGAACTTTGCAACATCATAAAACTGAGAAGTTATTGAAGAAAAGTAACAAACATTTTTGTTAGAAATAAAAAAAAGAAAACTCTTATTCAATTTGATCCATAAACAGTACGATTGAATAATTTCTTCTGTATAATAGAATTTTTGAGTGAAATCAGATACAAAATGTAATAATCATAAGAGAATGGAAACTGAAACCAATGTAAATTGTAATTTTCAAAAATCTGTACCATAAAGGAGAAAGACCACTTCATTCAAATCTATATTTAAAAAAACTAAACCTATCAAACTTTTTATTTTTAAAATTTAGACAAGAAACAGGTCAACCTTTGTACTTAAACATTTCTTGAAAAAAAATACATCTTCACAAATATTTCCGATCATACGGAAAAAATATATTTACAGAAAAAATATTTAATGAGTTGAATATATGTGTGTTTAAAAAGTACATGTAAAGTAAAAATTTTTTAAAAAATTAATGATATTTTTCCAGTCCATGTATATTTTTTCTCTAAAATCTAAATTGATTCACAATTACCGACTTATAAGAAAATTGCGATCAGTTTAAATTGGATCCCAGTCAGAAACACTTTGTTTTCCAAAAATGTTTATAATTAGTGATATTTGAGCTCCTTAATGTGTGCAGGCTCACTCTGACTGACAGCTCTAACAAAAGAAATATCACCAAATTTGGTATGGAGATAAGTGACCCGAAAAGTAAAATTTTATAAGAAAATTAGCTTCGAAAATTGCCTTTTGGTATGGCCCTATACTGGCCACAAACAAACGTTCAAAAATAAAGGCTGGGGTGTCATCCTCCTACCGCGAACACCATGCAAAATTATGAAGTCGCCAATGGTCTTAATGTTGTTTCTAACTACGTAATTAATAAACCAGTCAATTCTGTTCCGCATATTTTTGTGAACCAAACAGAATAAAACTGGATTTAAAATTAAAATTATTACTTATTATTCAATGTGTGCATATGCTTTTTTTTCCTCCATAAAATATTTTTTTAAAGCTAAGTGTAATACATTGAAAATGTTTCTAAAAATTTTATTGATTCTTTACTATATGAAGAAACTAGCATATTCGTGTTATTTAAATTAAATTTTTTATCCATCAATTATAATATAGCTTAGCTAAAATGCACATGAATAAATATTTATTTACTGCTTTTGAGTTCAGATTAAAAAAAAGAAAGAAAAGCTACATCCCCTTCGAATTTTCTTACGTTTGACTGATACTGAAATCTACTAACCCAAGTAAACTCTATCCAAAATAACATTTCACCGAAGTGAAGTGCTCAGATTTCAAAACTAATTAAATATTTTCGCTCTGTTTCACTAATATTGATTTTGAGTGGAAAGGTTTTATATAAAAAAAAATTGCTGTAAAATAAAAAGAAGATGGTTGGAAAGGGATTTAAAATGGAGAAAATATGATGGTAAGCACTTGTGTGTGTAATGGCTCAGTTATTGCTCCTTAATAATTATCAGCTTACCTTAAACAAGCATAAATTTACATATTTAACATAACTATTTTTAACTATAACTGTTTCTATTTCTTATTAGTATTCTGTTTTCAATATTTTTTTCTTATATATTTTTTTTATTATTTGCAGATAATATTTTGTGATTTGAATCGATACTGATATTCATTCTCAAAAGTTATTTTGAGTTTGGATTGCGGCAAAATGAGGAAAACGGCAAGCAGAATAAATTGTGTTTATAGTGATCATTACAAAATCTTTTGACGATTAAATATAAAAGGACACTTGTTACTGTAGCAGTACATTATTTAACCCGGTAGCCGGCACGGGGGGACATAGAGTCACCTCAGCCTCACGAAATCTTTAATTTTGGGAAAACTGTTAATTTGTTACTAACTAATATATGACAGTCTTAATGGGAGTAAAATGTATTTGTCACATTTCCCTCTTCTCTCTCTTGAGTGTGGCCAAACGTTTTTCTGAAATCTTAAGATACTTAGGTCATTGAGTTGCCCAAGCGATTACTTTTTGTTCTTAAAATATATTCTATGGACAGGACACCATTACAAACTGACTTAGTGATTTTTGATTGCTGTGTTGTGGGACTCATTAATGTTTATAAATGTAGAAGCGGAACAGAATAAATAAAATAGAGAAATGGACATCTGCAATTTCTATTGGAAGAAGTTGAAACTGATCAGAAAAGGAAGAACTTGATGAAATTTACTTTCGCTATGATGACTAATATCCATATTAGTCATCATATCAACAAATTTCAGAAAACGATGAACATGGTATTTTTTGAAAGGAAAATTTTCAAAAATGATACCTAAAACACTCCATTAGAAGAAAGATATGAAGCTATAAGTGTATCACAGTACACACTACACCTATCAAAAAGACACAATTAAGAAAGAGATTCAACTTATGCTGTTTGCAATCATCAATGAACAATAAAACTACAACTTGGACAAAATATGAGAGTTTGCCTGTAAAAATATCATTGCTGTAATGCTAGTGAAAGTTTCTGTGATTTGTGTCCTTTATGAATTACTTTATAGTATGTCCTTTATAGAGTAAGTAACGCACATTTTAAAACATTTTACGTCGAGTTTGATTAAAGTTTTCTCAAATTATCAAAGAAAGATTGGTCTTTAAAATAGGTATGTATCCTTTCTCGACACATTACAATATTCACTGAAATTAAAGTTTTATCATTTATTTACGAAATAAAATAATAATTATAAAAAGGATTGGGGGTGTCCGTCACTCCACGTGTCCTAACGTTAGTATGGGTGCCCTTCTCCCCAGGTTAATGTCACTTTTTCCAAATAGCAAAATAGGCAAGCCACACATCGCTTACATTCTACTCTCTAACAATGTGAAGGGAGTTGTAAACCAAACGAAAGGTACATAAAAATCTTTTTAATGTGCTAATCTTTAAGACACTGGCACGAATCGGACAAAATACATTAAAATAAAAAGCCGATACATAGCGAAATAGAGTATTATAAAGAGGGGATCCCCTAAAAAAGTTCACACAGTTCAAGAAGCCAGCTCGACAAAAACCTATTAAATCCAATACTTTGTACAAATAGCAAATAGCTCCTCTGAGAGTGAAAGGTAATTGATGTGACCACTGGTAAGATATGAGAGTACATTTGAAAGCCTCTTTCCTATCAAATGCCAGGTGTGCCTCCTATCCAGTTGTTGCCAGTTGCACTGATTACCTCATAATAAACCAGCTTTCACGTCAGCTCTCCTCTCACGTTCAGACTGCAGCCTTTAAACTGCTGTTTTCTTCTATGTCAAAAGTATTTACCACAAAAGATTCAAAATTTCTTTCCTAACTCTAATGAATAGTTTGTGTCATGAATACAATGTCTTGTCAGGCTATTGAATTGGCTGCTTACTTACTTGTCTCCCTTTAGCACAACTGAGCATCCTCTTTTGAATGACAACATGTGGTTTACATATCTCAACCCAAACCAGTGAATTTTATGGGATACATTCAACTTGAAAATAGGACTAGAAAATTCACCAGAGTTTACACTTACATGATTGAATTTTCTTTTTGCAAATATAACTCAGAAACTCAGTGTACTCAACAAATATAATTCAAAAACTCAAATTTGATTTACAAAATCATTTGAAAATTATTTGTACCGCATATCATTTATTTAATCTATTTTATAATGTTTCATTTCTCTTGTTATATATATATATATATATATATATATATATATATATAACTCTTATTATAATTAGAAATATGCAAAAAGGAAATGGCTATGAAAAGCAAACTTTTCTAAGCCTCTATCTTTCAAAGAATACTTAAAATAGGAGAGTTAGACCATTTTTAGTTAAAAAATATTTTATGAGATTATGTAATAAATAACAAATTTAGCACATACTTTATATTTTACATTTCAACTTTTCCAGTCTTGTTATAGTTAGTTTATCACAATATTTTATTTTCAATAACAAATAGTGATCCTGTAAGGAAAAAGATTCAAACGCGTATTAAAACTTGATTAGAAAGCAACATTGAACATTTTTAAAATGGATGCAGAATTTACATAAAAATCATGCCTATATCTTTATGTTTCTTGACGTATAGCTTTTTACCCTTTTCTTCTTAAAAATACAAGGGTTCGCAAACCAGTTTTCAAAAGCCAATGAGCAAATTTAATTTTTTCTCGAGCCTTACATCCGGTATGAGTGATTTGAAGTGACGTTGACTGCTGTGCCGTAGGACCTGTATTCGATTCCCGATGAAAGCATGGATGCTTGTAAATGTATAGTGCCTTCATGGCAGGGAGGTACTCTAAATAGTCATCGAGACGCAAGTCCTCTCCTGAGGTAGGTGGAAGGGAAAGAGAGGTGGGAGTCCCCTGACCACCCCCAAGGTCTTCTCTCTTAAAATTGGGTGGAAAAAGCCAAACCGTACTGTCACTTGTATGGTGCTCAAGACTACGGCTAATGACAGGGGTACAATCTAGCTCTTTGAAATGATGAATTCCGTGAGCCTTCATCTTGTACATGCCGATCATGCATTAGAAAAACATTTTTTTTCTCGAACATCCACCCTTAAAGTTATTTTTCAAAAAATTAAAAATGGAACTACTATTATCTTATAGGGACTAAAAATAAAATTGGGATTGCTATCCGTAAGTTAAGCAAAAAATACGTTTAGAGAAAGTCTGAAAATTACAGTGGTATTGTAAGCAGGGGTGCTTCGAGAAATGTGGTATACGACATCTTCAATCCGTTATCACCAGGTTAAACTTTATATAATTAATGAAAAAACTGAAAATATCAATTTTTAAGATACGAAAAGAATCTCCATCCATATGCTGCAAAGAAAAGAAAGCACATAGTGTATTATTAGCATAATTCACTCACAAGGTTCGTATAAAGAGTGATTTTTTGTTTGCTATGAATGATTTTCGGGGAAAAATTTCCAATATACATAATACCACAATCGAAAAATTATGCTACTCTTTTACTTTGTTTCTTCTTCAGAAACACCTAGGAACGCAATTTTGCAACAGGTGTAAGGATAGATTAGGGGAGAAAAGGGAGGTGAATGAAAAATGACTCCACAATCTCATTTTTTTTACATTACCATCAAAACTTATTTTTGGCGACAGCTGTGAGAAAAGTATTTCCACAATGCACAAAAAAGATGCAAGAACCTTCGATTATTTTTTTTTTCTTTTCTTTTCCTTTTTTTTTTTGAATTTAGGTTTAAGGGAGAAATCTTGTTGAGGCAATTTTGAAGTTGTGATGGAATAAGGTTTCTTTATATCCGCACTGACTGCTTTTGTGTATTCAAGATTCCCCAGATTTTTCGGTGAAATAACTTTTCTGTTAAAGTCTCGAAGCGTAAAAATTTTGTTTTGCATTTGCAAAAAAAGATAAATTCTGATTTTCCCAACAATTGGAATATACAGCAAAATTGTACATTTTATAGAAATCGCCAATTTGTAAGCTTGATGTTCTATACTTCCCTTTAACCAATTTTTCTTTTTGCTTTTAATTTTTCATACGATAGAACTAGGTAAATTTGGTTTTAAATCATTTTTATTAAGTTAGAATGGATGAATTTCACATGAATGAATGGATGAATTTCAAAGTTATATTTTGTTTTGAAATATTTGACATACTTGTGTACTCCTGAGTAGTAGCACCGGATTATGATGATGATCTAAAAAAGGACGTTGTGCATACTATGTTGATGAAGGTAAAGTAATGAAGTAGTTGCGACAGTTATTTATTATGATAGTAAAATCTATATTTAAAAAAAAAAATTGGAAAAAGTTTATTTGAGCATATAACTTCACTGCTCAAATCAATTAGGGGAACAAGCAAAAAATTGAAGAGACCGTTACACAATAGCCTTGCATGGGAATAAAATAGAGAATACATGTGTAACGAAATACAATACAGTAAGACACAAGCAAAAAACAATTGCAGGAGAACTTAAACTCTTTAGAATGCTATGTAAATAAAATTAGAAATGGGTAACTAGGACAGCAAGGCTGAATTAAATGTAAGTGACAAAAAAAACTGAATGTTTGGAAATGACACAGGATATTTAATATGGTGTGAAGTTCCCCTGAACCGCTAAGAATTGAGGCCACCTGTTTAGTACATTTTTAGACCTTGGTCTTACAGCAACGTGTGCGTCGTCCGAGTGTGTCCCAAACATTCTTGGTCGGATTAAGATCAGGAGAGCATGCTGCTATTCCATACGCTGTATTGTTTCAGCTTCAAGAAAGTTCTCCACAAGACGAGCTATATGAGGTCTGGAATAATCCTGCATTAAAAAAAGGCATCACCAATGTCTGCAGCGTAGGATTCGTTACGGGGTCTCTGGTCCTTGTCCGCATACTTTTGAGCTATCAAATTTCCATTCGGAATGATATTCAAGTCAGTACATCCATCTATGATGTGATTCTAGGCCATACCATCAAATCTCCTAGTCTGTAATGGAGATCTTTCCAGAACAAATATAAGGTTATTTCGAATTCTCCTTTCTCACCATACAAAACCCCATCTGGTGTTACACTCTAAAATGAATCGGGACTTACCCATATACTGCACTCGATTCCAATAATTTCGTATCCCCAATCTTGATGTTCAGCAGCTCACTTTCTTCATAACGCGTGGTGTCTAGTTTTCAACGGAATACCCAACATTAGCTTATGAACCTTATGACTAACCCTTACGAAACCCGTTTCCGGTTGTTTTAGATTGAGGAGCAACCCGCGATACCAAAGCTGTGTTTGTGAATCACCAGATTAAGCAGGCTATTCTGTCTCGATAAGCTGGTAACAGGATATATGCGTTATTATTTGCGCGACCTTGTCGAACACGCCGTTCTTGGAATTGATTCCTTAGTCTTGTAATGACACTTCTTGTAAATCCAATAGCTCCACTACAGTTTTATTGTGTTTTTCCAGATTCTAAGCACTCGATAAAACAGCAAGCCATGGATTCCAATGTATCACGTAGACATGGAATTTTTCAATTGCCTTTCATCAAAACCACTGTCGAATGGTAGAGTTTCACCAACGAGATAACGAAAAGCAGCAGCTTCTACGAAATTACGATTTCTGCTCTTATATCTTTTTTCTGAGTTTCGGCGTCAGGAACACTGATTCGTAAATGAGGTAACGACACTTCTGTTTTCTGCTGCATTTTAGACTACGGACGTTATGTTCTGCGTTAGTTATTAGAAGAAATATTTGAGTGATTTCGTTAAATCTGTTCCCCTAATTTTTTTAGCAGAGAATATATATGCATGTTGTGACATTATTTGCGTTTTCTAAATAAGCAATTGTTACAAAAGAAATAAAATATTCAAAAGCATTAAGAATTTGGCCTACAGTAGTTAAAGTATAAGTTGCAATGTAAAAAACAATAAAAATAAGGAACTGCTAAATAAATTTGTTTTAATACATTTTCCTTCTTCTCTAAAGTTTTCTTCAGTTTCTAAGAAATACGTTGTCTTTTATGTTTTCAGACACCTTTGGATTCAATATTAAATATTCTTACCCAATTCTCAACCACAACTATTTTAAAATTCTAAATTCTAAAAATGGACAGTAATATGTTAATTGAGAACGCGGTTATGTGCCTTGGTTAAAAACCAGGATCTACAGAAGCAGAAAAGATGTTATATATATACGAGTATATATATTAGGAAAAATAATTTCAATGTATAATTTTGCTACAAAGGTGTTGAAGTTTCGAAAAGAAAATTTAACTTAATTTATAATTTAAATGATTTTAGACCCTTCCTCGACAAAAAAAATTATATTTCCACAATAACGAATACAACGAAAAACAATGATTTATGAAAAATTAGTAGCGGTATAAAACAATATACGGCACCATGAAAATCCCAGTTCTTTATCCTCGCACCAACAAATCAGTCCGATTTATCTTGCACTGCAATTTCAACAGCAGGTTTTTTTTAAGCATTTAAGCTGTAAAAGGCATCTGCTATTTTTTCTTTTAACTGTTTAGTAGGTATCCTCTCATCGCAATTAATGTTAAAAATAACTAACATACCTGTTTCACGTACACAAAAATTACTTTAACTTTTATCCTTAAAAAAGCTCAAATACCTAAATTACATTCCTCTTGGGACAGTACTTAACATAAAAAAATTCCTTTATTTTATTTTTTCTTCATCTCTATACCGGAAATTGTCCTTTCCGAATAGGTGGGTTTGGAAATTCTTTTTAAAAAATTTCGATCCAACCTAATGTGCAATATGCACATTTACACAATCTGAAACCCCTATGATGAATTCAGAAATGGAGATTATCTTAAGGTACCTTTACGTTATACACTGACGGGAAAAGAAAAAACCACCAATAAAAAATTAATTTAGTGAAAATAAAGTTAGACCAGTGTTTCTCAAACTGTGGGGCGCGACCCCCTAGGGAGGCGTGATGATCCTAAGAGGGGAGCGCGAGCATATCGAAAAGTCGAAAATAAAAGATTATTTAAAAAAAATATATTAATTTAATAAAAGGAAATAAAAGAAAACATTTTGACATAATAAATAAAATACATATTTACACTGCTATAGTACACTTATAAATATATCTGTACTGCATAATATATTTCATCATTAATTCCTCAATACCAAGTTAATAGGCTAAGTTATATATATAATATAAGCTTATATATATATATATATATATTTACCCCATGCGCTTGCCATATACAAAATTATATTCAAAATTTAATACTTATCTTGATAATTAGTACGATTTATAATTAAAAATCGTATTGTAGATTTAGTGCCAAAGTACATTATTATTGAATTCAATACATTATTATTGTACGGTGGGGGCGCGATAAAAATTATGATTGAAAATTGGGTCGCAAACATTGAAAGTTTGAGAAGCACTGAGTTAGACTATACAATTTTCTAGTTAAC
This sequence comes from Trichonephila inaurata madagascariensis, assembly GCA_019973955.1. Classification (NCBI taxonomy): domain Eukaryota; kingdom Metazoa; phylum Arthropoda; class Arachnida; order Araneae; family Nephilidae; genus Trichonephila; species Trichonephila inaurata. The sequence continues at coordinate 42,432 of BMAV01007128.1, forward strand.
ATGTTTCATTGATTAATTTTTCAAGATCACAGATTAATTTAAGCTGAAGAAAATGCATTTCGAATAAGAAATACTGCTACATTAATAGCCGGTGTCACCTCCAGAATTTTGAAAGCAAGTCTGAAAGAGGGCATGCATTGTGACATACAAGTGCTGAATGACACTTTGTGGTATGGAGTTCCATGCTTGTACTTGTTGGGTCAATACTGCGCTGGTCAGTGCTGGCTGTAGATGATGCTGGAGTTGTACATTGAATTTGTACGCAGACGTAGTACGATGTGCCACATCTGTACGCTGAATATAGCGGTATTCCTTCTCAGTAGTGCCACGTGGCCACCCGCACCCTGTCTTCTTGAGGCAGTATCATCCTTTCACCGCCGTTCCTAACAATCATGCACAGTCAGTACATTCCAGGTAAGTCTTTCTGCAATATCGCGGAAAGGAAGTCCACCTTCTACTATCCCTATTACACGACCTCTTTCAAACTCGGTGAGCTGTTCCTAATGGTTTCTTAGTTTTCTTAAAGATATTCTGGTGCGCTACTTAAGGACGCCACTCTTAAGCACGAAACCCGAGGCGAGATAGATGTGAGCATCTTTTCGAATAATATAAACACGCCTACCAAATTTTGTTTATCTAATACAAGTCTTGCTGTTGGGACTTTTTTTCGTCAGTGTGTGTAGATGTTTCATTATTTTCCGAAGCAAAATTGATGCATTTTTGTTTTGTTTCTTGCAGAAATAAAATGTTTTATATAACTAAAATTATTATTTTACAGATGTAGTGCATCATTCATAGAAAAATAGCCAAAATAAAAAAAAAGATGCCATGTGATATGGTTATAAAGAAAAAGTATCATTTTAACATTTTTTTATTATTATTAATTTGTTTATTTCAATTTATTTAGCTTGAAAAGTATAGTATTATTCGAAAATCAAAATTTTAGTTTAGATTTTAGTACAAGATTTAAAAAGCTGCATAGCCAATGTATGGTATTATCTGGTCATAAGTGCACTCCGGCAGCATGTACTCCTTACAGAAAGTTGTGCAAAATTGTAAATTTCAATAGAGGTGCATCTTATCAAGTAATTCAAAAGTAGTGAAATGTGAATTGAGTAGAATAAAAGAAGGTACTCTTAGATTCTATTTTTGATTAACGTTGCACTATAATTCAAGGCTAAGAATATTGGCGAGAGACTTAATTTTGAAACTCGGTCAAGTGATGAGAACAACACCTGAGCTGGAACCCCTTCTATCCAAACTTATACACCCTTCCAATGAGGATTTTGAGCCACCATATATTTTTAACGTGCATCAGGCCTTCTAAGTGTTAAATCTTCAGTAACACCCGTACACGAACTCACGACGTGACAGCCACAAATTCCTGACCATGACCACTCGGCTAATAGGGCCACAAAAAACTTGTAGAAGAACCAATATTTGTGTTGGTCATTCTACCAGAAATATTTATGGAAGTTATATCACTTGTAATATCAAAGAATTCCAGGCCACCACCAAAGGTGGTAATTCTAGGACACAGATGTATTATGAGGGGTATGAAAATTGGACAGAAAAATGGTAGGCTGGTCCATACCTAAAAATATCAGCCTGAAACCAATCACTTATACGCTACACTTAGTTGCACCGGGTACATGGCAAATCAGCTATGGAAGGATTAACCCGCGATCACTCGCGCGGGATGTTATACACCCCAGCAACAAGAAAATACTCCCAGGATTCTAAAAGAATGCGCAGAACCCCGATTTTTCTGTAGCGCTGCACATTTTGAGTCATTGAACCTTCAGGCATGATACAATCCCTCTTTCTCGAACGATTGGAATGTATAATGAAGGCGTCAAAAAAGAGAAGTTTATCCTGGGGGCTGAGACTCCCGCGAGAGAGAGTAGGGGCAATTTGTATACAATCTGTTCTGAATGTTTTGAAAAATGATTAAAATATTGCTTATACTATCATTATTTCATTAATTGTAAAAGGTATAATTATTACTGGTATATACGTTTTACTAGTTTATGAAAAATATAAGGAGTATATTGTTTAAAATAAAAATTTTGAATGTTTAGTTTAAATTAATGTGTTAGTCTCACATTTGCATGCAATAAATTTAACAATTTTATTTGTAAAGCACAAAAAACATCTTGTACTTTATAAATATGTATCGTAATGACTTAATTTTATTTTCATAATTAAATACGCATGTTAAAGTTTGCGGTGTTCCTCACCACACCCCGTGGTGACGACGGTAGCAGGCGCAGTGACCGCCCAGTTAATTGGAAGGAAAATGTGTTAAGTTTGTGGGGTGCCTCTGTTGCTAAAGTAACATCTGCATACGTCGATCGCCCCCTTCCCCAAAGAAAGTTAACGGTACCACAAGCCAATCTTTCAAATGTTTGCAGCAAACTCGGGAGGACCCTTGGTGGTTCTTTATCAACCAGAGCCATTATACGTTGATTGGTTGCTAAAAGTTTGTGCTGGTGATGTCCGTTGAGAAATCAGACAGCACACGAACTGTACTTTTGTATCCATAAAGTGTGAAAAATTGATGACAAGCCAATGCTAAGGCTCCCACCCTTACACTCTTCGATTTACTTGCCGACTGGATTTATAATCTGCAGAGCTGACGTTGCTTTCGTTCTATGTTATGAGTATCATTTAAACTAAATATCTCTTCTCGTTTATTGCTGTTTCTCTCTGTTTACCCATTTTCTTCAATTCTTTGCTATTGCCACCCTCTAGGCACTGTATTTTTAAAGTCTCGTTGGGTTAAATACGGAAATTATATTCTCGTATAACATAAATATACTATTCAGATTTGGTAGAAAGGCTTGCGATATAGAAAGGTTTTGTTAAATACTTCATATACAATGAAATACATTTAACGCGTAAACTAGCGTTTCTCAATCTGGTGGGGGAGCATGTTGAAAAGTCGAAAACAAAAGATTATTTTTTAAAAAAATAGTATTTAATTTAATGTAAACAAACAAAATACATTCTGACATAATAAAAATTAAAAAACACATTTACACTTATAAATGTATGAGTATGCTACACAAAGTATTTTATAATTAATTTAACAATAGTAAATTAAGAACAAGTTTAAGAAATATCAGTAAGCCCATGAATTTGTAATATATAAATCTATAAAAAAATTAACACTCATCTTCATAATTTTGTACAGTTTATAATTAATCCCATAACTGCCGATTAAAAGTTACTCGATTCGCTCACCCACAATGCCATCATTTTCCACGTAGGAACGAGTATGTGATGTATTAGGGGGGAGGAAATAAATAAGCAAATCCTCTGGAATGAGTAAGTACTTCTCAAACACTGTCAAGGTCTTTTAATGCATTTTCCAAGCCTTCGGAATAATTTTATGGATGGCAGTGCACAGAAAAGATCATACTTTGTAAAGACGTATATATACGTCCAAAGCAATTATTGCTTTTGATGAATGAGGCGTTTATACGCTCCGGTGGCAAGAAGTTAAAGCAGTATTATAGCCTTAGAGTAAAAGTATAGTATTATTGAATTAAATACATCTTTATTGTATGGAAGGGAGGAAAATTATGATTGAGTATTGGGTCTCAAACACTGAAATTTTGAGAAGCACTGGCGTAAACTCTTACGATGAAATATCGATTAACAATAAAATGCAACGGTCCCGACAAACTACTAAGGATTTTTATGCAATTTTTTATTCTTCTACTCCAAAAGGAAGATCACTCAACACAAAAAGTTCCCCTTCTAGGCCGACTTTTATTGAAATACTTAAGAACTTATCTGTATTATTGGACTGTTTTACTGTATCATCGGAAGAATGCGTTGCAGTAGATAATGACAATGTGTGTACGGCCTCAATAATGCCAAGCAAAGATATTTTTGAATTTGTTCAAAGCTCAAAAAATTACATTCCAACGACAAAAAAGAAACAAATAATGCATTCTCTATTTCCACGTCATCCTAAATGAGGAACATCATAAAAAGTTTGCGCAGGTATTTAAACATATATTCCAATGGTGAAAAGGGGAATTATAAAAAAATGGACGACAACGAAAAATTTTTGCCTTTTTTCTTTTTCAAAAACTAAATGTTTTTTTTTAAAAAAAAAGAAAATGTTGTACTAAATTATATTATGTTCTAGTGGTTGTTTTTATTTCATTGATTTTTATTAAATATATGCATATATGCATTTTTATGTAATTAAAATGTACTCTAATAAACATAATTTTGTTGAACATATATTTTTTTCCCCTTTTCAATATTCTTTTACTCGAAATTCTTTAAACACGAAAAAATATTCCAGTCCCCTCAGTTTCGTGTTAAATGATTCTTACTATATTTATAATTATTAAAAACTGTGATATAAAATATTTAGTTCACAATATAACATTACATTTTAACCTTTTTGGTAGCCAGAGAGTGAAAGTACATCCTATAAATAATGATATCAACTAAATTTTCTTAGTACTCCTTCAGTTACTTATAAATTTCATCACCACTACCAATAATCTTTTAAATTCACAAAATACAAAAAATATGCTCGAATGTTAAAAAGGCTTTTCAAAAAAATAAGAAATTACCCCAAAGGGGTTTTTTTGATCTTTGGCTTTTCCCCTTTTGCAATAAGAAAGTTAAGATAAAGAAAAACATAAATTTTTCGGGGTATTCATCAACACTTCTAAGATATATTTGATATATCCCCAGGATTTCTAAAGATAGTAATCGAGTTAATGTTTTCGTTGAGAGAGACATTTGATCTTCTTAGTGTTATGTAATTCATACATATTGTGGTAGTAATGAATTTTATCCATCGCTTGATGTTATCAAGATCGCTTCTTTCAATGATATAGTTAGTCTGACTTTATCTTCAGTTTTGTTTTATTAATAATATTCAAATGTCTTTATATTTATTATTTACTTTATATTTATATTTATTATTTAATTATTAAATTTACTTTATATTCAAATGTCTTTATATTTATTATTATCTTTATATTTATTATTTATTATTTAAATCTAAGGAAAATTTTTTGTTATTTTTGTTATTACATCTTGAAAGGGAAAATAGGGTTGCAACCTTAAGTGTTATTTATTACACAGTAAAATTAAGGAATTCTGTTTTTATTATATTATTTATCTGATAATATTCTAAGAATTTTTATTACAACTTTGGATTTTGCTTTTTTATATAGGAAAAAACAAAAAAATTCTTCATTCTTTGTAAAATGTATTGCTACTTTCTTTTTCATGAAAAAAGACAATACTTTATTTTCCCGAAAATAGTAACTCGCTTTACTTTATTATTTGATGCAAAAGACATGCCCTGTAATTAATCATATTTGTTCTTCCATCAACAATCCGTTTGTAGCTTATGTCTTCCTGTTGGAGAAGTAATAGTTGCTGAGACCGGATCTGTACTTATGCTTCTTAGCATTTATCTTTTCGATTTATTGACTGAGAATAGCGTATGACAATATCGGGCCGTTCGAAGAATCCGCTTATTTTTCTGTACAAATCTTTAAAGAGTTAATCTCCAGGATCTACCAAGGCTCTTTTATAGAGTTGTTATTGTCCGTGACATAACTTTTTTTTCTCACTTGCTACGGTACTGCTAAGGTGCAGCATTGTTGATGTCACTGTTAAGGCTGGATCACTCTTGTGAAAAGCATAGTTAGGACTACATTAGGATGCTCGTAGGTGCAAGACTTGATAGGTCACCACAAGTATAAGAGGATCTAAGAGAATCTGGAAGTTGATTGGAGAGAGGGTCCGTTAAAGTGTGCAAGAGCGTCGTAGAGTGTTGAAGCCTGTAGAAGTGTCTCTCAAAAATCTGTGGAACATCGTAACATATCGGGAGTCTCCGAGTTTACCATTTTGGTGTCTATTTAAAAGTAGAATACGTCACGCTTACAAAAGTGACACGTCAGGCAGAATCATCTGTGTTTAAAATTAGCCAGGATTACTATTTGGATATTGGTCCTAGTCACCTCTCACGTGGTAAACTTTGAAGCTGGAGATTGGCTTGGGAACTACGCTGGTCATCCATCTAGTGGCTGGATAAAAAAAAAGGTCAAAGCGTGACTTGTGCCTTAGAACATAAGCGTCAGAGTGTCCGGTCTCGGATAATTTCCCACTCGAAACTCCATGACGTCACTAGACGTCCTGTTAGGGAACTGGATAAGTGTGGAGATCACTACACACTTATCTTCTTTAAGCACCAATTATATTATTTCCTCGAAATTTATTAATCGACCTTGTGCTTTTCATAAACAACATAAGACGCATTCAACAAAGAAGATTATAATGTGTTGCAGCTATGTCATTTGATTATAAAAGGTAGCTGTGTATTTTACTAACTGTGTGTTGTTGTATTAAATCAGTGTTTGCCCAACCATCGATTGCAAACTATTATTATTTCCTATGGACATTTTATGTAGTTCGTGTAAACGCGCGCTTCTTTTCCCTTTAAGGCGATATGGTACCCTAAAAATCCTCAAACTATCGATTTTTTTTTATTGGCTTATATGATGCTTTTAATCCTTCTTAATGTGTCGCAAAATTTCAGAGTTGTATCTATATTTTTTATTCAGTTATTTATCCATTTTTGCTGCATGTCAGTAGACTAAACAAAGCTGCCACGCCCACTTTTCAGATCGTCTGCTAGAAAAGAGCCTGATAAATAAGGAACTAATTTTTTTTTTTACTCCACGCTGATTAGTGTTTAAACTGAAATGAAATATCTGCTTTGTTTTGATTATATGAGAGTTTTCTTTGAAGTTTTGTTCCTACAAATTTAACTATATTTTTGTACTCTGTGTTCTGAAGAGTAAGAAAAGTTGCTTTACGACAAGGAATTTGGTGATTTCTCCAAATAGTTTAAAAGTTAACATGCCTAGGCCTAAAAAACGTACTAAATCTGCCACAACTAAAGCTTTGAAGAGGTGGTTTTCAGATGCTAAGACAAGTTCAGAAGTTTCTCAAAACATTAACTTGAGGTGTGCAAAACTTGAAGAATGCAATACTTTTTCTCGTTTGGATGAAAAATATACTGGTGTATCCAGATCTCCAACATTAACAAAAATCTTTTTAAAAATACTCTATGTAATACTTGCAAAAATGCTTCTTTGCGAGTAAATTTTGGAAAAGCCTATGGATTTTGTGAATATATTAAGGCTTTTAAAATTATGGAAAAAAAGAGTATGAATATTTGTGTACATGTTGTTTATTATGGTAGTATAGAACTGTGCATAAAATAAACTCTAAAATGTGTGTGTAATTTTTTAAAAAATTGTTAAGATAATGTTTTATGAAATATTGACCTTTTTGTTTATATATTCATTAAACAGGTATATTCTTTTATTCTTGTAAATTTTTAAAAAAATTTGTGGTAAGCAGTTTGAAACAAACTAATTGACATTACATAAAAGTTTCAGATTATTGGAGGAATTTTTTATCATGCTATTTAAGAAATGAAAACTTTAAACTCATTTTTCTCCATGTTGAATTTTTGTACATTCACTGTTATTCAAAACCCTAAGGCTTTTTTGATAATTGAAGTAAGGGTTTGAAACTATTTATACATGTTCTGAAATGTATGTTTTGTAAAACTGTGCATTGAATTAACTCTAACATGTTTAGTAGATTTTCTAAAAAATTTCAAAATCAAAATTAATGTTTTTTCGAGAATTTTTGTAAGTTTAACTATAAAAACATTAATAAAAAATTAAAGAGCAGTAGCAGAAAAAAAACCATGCACAGTTTTATGTAGTATATTATAAGGAACTTGGAAAAAAAATTTTGAAAGAAAAGAAACATATTTAAAAAAGCCTTAGGGGTTTAAAAAATGTTTAAAAAAACTTAATAACTTTAAATTTTACAAACATTTTGCAACAAATTAAAATTTTTTTGTATGGAATTATTATTAAATATTAACCTTTATAAAATACAATTAAAACCAAATATCAAATATTAAAAATAAAAAAATTTTTAAAGATGGTACCATATCGCCTTAATAGAGATTATTTTGAAGAGTTCTCTAATTGTGTGTCATGGAGCCTTTTGATTTACAAGAAGACAAAACTGCAATGGAGATGGTCCTTATTGATTTTCAAATTGATTTACTTATATGAAATTGGGGTTTTTTTCAAACCTTGAAAATAATTCACTTATTGTTCCTAAAGACTAGTACCCAATTTTAGTCCTGATTTTTGTATGAAACTGTGAAGACATTTTTCAACTCTACATTTTTGTGAGAGATTTAATTTTCCAGTATATTTGTTAAAAATAAATATAAAAAGAGTCTCACTAATGAATACTTGACAACTACAGCAAAATACTTTAATGCGAAAACATTTAAGACGAAATATCGGTTATCACGAAATAATACAATGGTTCCGACAATCTACTATGTATTTTCATGTGTATTTTGTTCTCCTAACACTAAACGAATATCGCTTAATATGAAAATATTTTAATTCAGAGATAAGGAGAATATTGAATCTGAATCTACGATTAATGAAATGTTTGAGAATGTTTCTGTATTATTGGACTATCTTACTTAAATATTGGAAGAATTCGTTGTAGATGATGGTAATGTGTGGAGAACCCTAATTATGGTAGACAAAGACATTTTGGACTTTGTTCAAAGCTCAGAAAATATCATTGATGCAGATTCCGACGACGGAAATGAAAAGAACCATAGAGCTCCTGTTGCCAAGTCATCCCAAATGGGTAACATGAAAAGTATGCGCAGATATTTAGACGCATATTCCAATGTTGAAATGAATAACAAAATAAATGACACTGAACAATTTGGTTGACAATGTGATGCTGAAAAAGTCAATGCAAAGAAACGTACCAGATCATAAAAAACTAAATAAATGTTTTGTTTTTCAAAATCTTTAAAATTGTATACCAAATTTCATTGTGAATGTTTTTGTTTCATTGTTTATTAATAAATGCATACATATATAGATATCTATGTAAATAAATTGTACTCTGATAAACTTAATTTTGTTAAATATATGATTTTTCTTTCTTCCTTTCTTTATTTTATTTATTTATTTACTTATTTTATTTATTTATTTATTTTATTTTATTTATTTATTTATTGCTATATCCTTTTACACGAAAAGATATTTCAGTCACCTCAGTTTCGTGTTAAGCGATTTTCACTGTATATCCGAACGGCAACCACTACTTCACTCTCGACATTAAAAAAACTTGTAGAGGACAAAAAGAGTTTACCCTTTCCCCTTTTTTGTTAATAAGTCTGATCAGTGGCGCACACAAGGGGGGGTTCGTTGAAAAATTCTTTGTATATGCGTAATATTTAATTAAGTATTTGTTATTAATGATTAATTTTATTAATTAATGCTAATTATTTATTCAATAATTATTTTTTTATGTTTTTTTTCCCCCGAAAATAGACAAAATAAAAAGGAGCAAGATACAAGAATGGTCAACTTTCGACCGTGGACCCCCCTTGAAAAATTCCTGTGTTAGTGACGAAAAAAAATCTGTTATTACGCATTCGTTATTTATTATTCACTACACACATCACTTTATTTCTTACCTTACAATTCAATTTCAGTTTCTTTTTGTTATGTACTGCTTAATTAAAATTGATTTAATATTTACCAGAAATGTATATCTATTTATAATAAAAAAGCGTAAGATTTTTTAAAAATTCGGTAGTCCTCAATAATTTCCAGAAAATTCATTCGTAATTGTACGAATGGATTTAATGAAATTACACATACTTCTTCTGATAACTAACATAAAAAGAATCATTCATAGTCTTAAATGTAGCAAAAAATGGAAGAAGCAAGCTTCATATGCAAATTAATTTTCATGATTTAAAAAACCAGGAAAAGGTTATAAGGTGGTGATTCCTTCTCTTAAGGGATCATGGTACAATTTACACAAACATTTTTAATTTAAGGATTTTCAAAATTTTTTTGGTTGTCTCTTATGTGTGTATGCTATGTAAAAGCGTTTTTAGGCTCAAAAATTTATAAATAATATAAATATAATTTTTAAAAAAAAAACCAAATTAGTGAATTTTTTAAAATTGCCCTCCTAAAAAAATTTAGACACACATAAAATTTGATTTAAAAATAGTTAAACTATGTATAATAAAAGTTGGTAGGGGTTTTTTGTGAAAACGGATTATATTTTACAATACTTCAGTTTATGAATGCTTTTAAAATTTTAGAAAATGTAAAAATTTTAGTTAAATTTTTTTTAAAAAATAAGTAATGATTTGATTCAAAATCTAAACTTTTGTTACATGTACATTAGAAATTTGGGAAAAAAAAAATTAAAGAGTAAAATAATAAAAAAAAAATGCCTTAGCTTTTTAAAAAAGTTAAATAGTTTTTTATTTGGTAAGCAATTTTTTTAAAGTGTTGATTTGCCGGGATGTAAACAAAAACGAACGTAAAGCTATAATAATTTGGTTTTTAAGTTTAGAGCTTTCAAATTTTGTGGGTTTTAGAAAAGAATATAAAAAAAAATTTAACAAAAAAAATTTGATTTGATTTTTGACCGATTTTTCAAATGAATCTACTGTGTCCCCTTTAAACATTTCTGAAACTGGGGGTACGCTCCCATAAAAGGGGGAATTTGTTTTCCCCCCCAGGGGGCGAGAACATCGAAAAATTTAAAAAAAAAGATTTTTTAAATTTACTGAAAGGAATCAAAACAAAATACATTCTGAGATAAAAAAATGCACATTTGAAGATATAATATACTTATAAATGTTTAAGTACTGCACAATGTATTTGTCCGTTAATTCATCAATACAAAAAAAAAAAATTAAAAATTTAAAATAGGGCCCCCATGGCTTTTTTAAAAATATAGAAATTTAAACTTTTCTTACAATTTTGGGCAGTTTATAATCAAAGTCGTATTGTAGATTTCACCTCTAAATGTATATTCTTAATGAATTCAATGCAATATTATTGTATGAGGGGGGAGCCATGAAAATATTGATTGAAAATTGGGTAGGAAACATTAAAAGTTTGAGAAGCACTGCTTCAAATACAAGATAATGCTAGACTTCACTCTTTCGTCTTGTGAAGAATTTTCTTGAAGCTGAAACAATACAGCGTATGGTGTCGCTAGCATGATCTCCTGATCTTAATCCGATCGAATGTCTTTGAGACACACTCGAACGACGCGTTGCTGCAAGACTAAGACTTCATGTTACTTGGAGAACAGGAGGATCCTTTTGTAAAGGGGAAAAAGAGCCCAAAATTTTTTCATCATAATCGATCCATCAAAATATGGGGCGCTTAGCGTTGGGGAGCCCTTTAAAACATCGTATCAATTCTAACCACTACAGCCGGTTACTGGCCATGACTGTCTCAGTCAGGTTAGACAATCTTGATCTATTTGATGCCAAGTTCTTCCATCGGATAACTCCCTTCAACCACTTTTCTACAGTATCCATCCACCTTTTTTTCGGTCTTCCCCCTTTTCCTCCCCTCTGGGGTTTGGCATTTTTTTCCTGATTTTCATTTATATCGAAATGCATGCCCCAGCCACCCTTTTTTTGGGGGCGTCTTGATCACTTTGACTTTTTGGTTTTTTTCCTTTTAAAGGGATCCGACTACGTTCGGAACCGGGTTTTCAAAAGCGCGTAAATGGATAATATTTTGTTCCGTGTTTTAACCTCCAAAAAATTTTTCTTTTCCTTTTTTTTAAAAAAAAAAAATACTTCTATTGTATTAATATTTTTCCTGTATTCTCCGCCCTTCAGAGGTCAATTAAATTTTTAAATGCATAATTCGGAAATGGTTTATCCTGTTTTTCGAAAACAGAAGGGGAAAATTTGAAAAACGCCGTAAATATTTCAAAAAGGTTGTAACTCTAAAAAAATGGAATTTTTTAAACATTATAGTTGACCTCTGTACAAAAAGGGCTGGAGCTATATACACAAATATTAATACAATAAAAACAACAAAAGGAGAAAATTTTGGTTACTAAGAAAGCCAAAAATATTATTTTAAATAAATATCTAAAAAAGAAAAATTTTAATCTAAGTGACACTAAATATGAAAAAATTTTCCATTTTTTTTTTAAAAAAACATGGTTCCGGGCTAGTCGGTCCCAAATATAACTAAATTGTTGCCCTGAAGCATCTTTCTGCTTTTTTTACCATTAAAATTTTATTAAATTTGGTTTTTTTTTTTTTCAATCTCTTTTTGTACCCTTTTTTACACCGACCCCCTTTTTTATGGTCATGCATGACTATCGCGCAAAGGTATCTTCCTTTTTTTTTTTTTTTTCTTGCTTCCCTTATTTTTTGAGCAGGAACTTGAAGTGACGTATTTTAAATTAAATAATTTACAGGAAAGAAAAAAAGTTTTTGAACCCTTTGCATTGAATTATTTTTCTAAAGAAAATATGTAAAATATTTTGTCACAAAACTATCATTTTCAAATACTGAAGAATTTATTGGTATAACTCTCTGAGCTTACTCTAACACACAATAATTTCCTTAAAATACAAGAATAGTACTTAGGAAAGACACATTACAATTTCAAAATCCATAATGTAGCCTTCAATTTATTCCATTCCTAAGATGAAACGACTATTTTAACACAAACGCATGTGGAGGCTAATTATTGCAACGAAAACCCACAAAAAGTTTTAATTTACACAGAAAATACAATATATTGATAAATTCTTTCAGTAACAAGCAAATGTTCTTTAAGAAACCTTCCAAAGTTTCAAAATATTTTAAAAAACATTTTTCATCCATCTTAACAAAGCTAATAAGTGAGACTTGAAAACTATCTCAAATTACTTTTAATGAGACAAGGGAGAATGTTGCACGAAAGTTGCTTCATCCCATCCATCATAATTATCATAATTTGACAAAACAATGTCTAATAGTTTCTCGCTTGATTAAAATTGGAAAGGATGTGTTCTCAACAGCAGAGTATATTTAAAGAGAAGTGCTTAGGGTAGTTGGGTATTCATTAAATAATTGAAAGTGTGAAATATGTCAAAGTTTTTTTTTATTTTAAACCACCGTTGAGTAATGAATTGACTTGTATTGTGTATTTCACTTTTGAATTATTAGATCCTAACTATCAATTAAGAAAATATTTATTTTGTTCTAACTGGAGCGTAGCTTAATTAGTTGCTATGATTTTAGCTAAGGTATTTTTATATTCTATAAGACAAGAAACATCGAGTTTCTTATGCACATGGAAAGTCTTACTTGAACTGTAATTAAACATTTAAAAGATCAAATTTTCATCAATTTCATATCATACAAATATCCTTTTCTATAATGATGCTCAATTTCTCGATGTGATTTCTTCTTTAATCAATAAATTTAATGATTGGCGTTTGTTATTTATGTAGTGCACTTCTTAAGACTTGTGGTATAATGCCCCGCAAAATTTAGGTTTTGCTCAAATATCTTAAAATTAGTTAAATGCGTACTTGGCATTAATCTGGCTTTGGGTCTCCTTGAATCCTAGGACACCACAATGCGGGGGTTGTGTGTGTGTGCGGAGATGTACATTACGCTACTGGTTAAGACCTCAGATTTGTACTTGTGTTTTCGATTCGTATTTAAAAAAACTCGCTTAGATTCATATTTCATTAATGACAAGTTAAATAATAGGAATTACTTCCGAGTCAGAGACAGAGTAGAATCTCAAATTCCGCAAGTGGTACCATCTGAAATTTTGTTGACAGACATATAAGCTTATTTTACATTTTGTCTACAAGCCGAGAATTTTGCGAACTTTTTTAAATTTAACCCTTTACCTATCGCATTATAATGTACTGCAACTTTTTTCGTGCACTACATTGAAAATTAAGGGACATACATAAATAAAATACTCAACTTTAGGAAATTTGATCAATAAGAGCTAATTAATTAAATTGGTACTTTAAAGTACCGTCAGTACAAAGAAGGTTAAAATATTTTCAAATCAAAAGACCGTGTGATTTTTTAACTTTTATTTTTAAAAATCTAAATAACCAGAAAAATTAGTGATTTTGAGTTTCCTAAAGTTTTTAAAAGCTGCATCCGGGGGAAAAAATACTTCTTTTCGACATAAACTACTGCACCATGGCGTTAGCTCATTTTTAAATTCTTCAGAATTGACGAAAATAGCGATTCCCGGGGACTTTTATTTGAAGAATCACTGTTACTCATCACTGCTTTCAGATCGTAGGTTTGGTAATAAATCCAAAGCCTCTTGAAAACTGAACTTTTTCGAGACATTATAAGAGGTAAAAAATTATAGCACCTTATACATATCTGCTTATACATATTTGGATCCACTTATTTGAAAAACGAATTTAGGGAAAACGTTTTTTCTGAAAAAATGCAACAAATTTTTAAAATTTTTTAACATTTGGGTGTTTTGAATAAAACTTATTATAAAAGGGGGGAAAATAAGTCATATAAACCTTTAATATCAGTGTCTGATTCAAGTTTTTTAAATAGTTTGTAAAATTCAAATTCACTATTGGGTTGTCTGTATGAATATGATCATAATGCAGTGAACTTTTACTTCGGGGTTTGAAACATAAGTCAACGATTACGTGTTTAGTATTAATTTTCAAACAAAAATTTTTCCCTTTTTTTAAAGAAAAAAAATTTTAGGAAGTTTTTTTCCCAAATACAAGATCAAATGAACGGAAAAAATGTGTTTGCTTCAGAGAGGGCTACGAGAAATGAAATTATCATCATTGGCTTGGGTTTTTACTTTATAGTCATTTAATTAGAAAATATTCTACTTTTTGACAGAATTTTAGCCTTTATAGCAAGGTGCTTAAAAAAATAAAGTTTGAATGAAAAAATGTAATTCGGATTTTGTACTGGTTTTTGAATTTGGGTTTAAAGGGTTTAAAAAGGAAAAAAGCATTTTTGGGTTATACACAAAAAGGGTATTTTCAAAAAAAATATGGTATTTTGCCTTTATCTTTTAAGAATAACGAAATATGTCGTCACAATAATTGGTTTTTCTTTCGATCCCGAAAATTTTAAAAATCCTTTGGCACTTTTTATCTTTTCTTAATTTTTTCTTCTTTTGCAGTTTTTTTAGTTTAGCAAGGCAAAATAAATAAAAAAATTTCATTATTCTTTTAATTTAATTTAGGAAAACCATTTTTCGGTTATAACAACCTATTTCTTTAAATATATTTTTTTTTTTTCCCCAGTCTTTTTAAAATAAAATTCGTTAAAAAATTTTGGTTTTTTGTTTTGATTTTCCAAAAATTTTATTATTTAGAATTTTTTTTGTTTGTATTCTTTTTTTATTAAAAAATAATTTTCATATTCTTTTTAACCAAATTTCACCCCAAAATACCTGGGTTAATTCAAGTAAATATACCTTTTTCAATCATTTCCCCAAATCATCTAACAATGTGTTTTTTTAATCAATTAATTGAGAATACATTTCACTAAAAACCAAAAGAAAATTTCATCCAATAAATTAATTATATAGAAAAAAGGGCATTTTATTATTTATCCTGATTGCTCTTAACTTTATTGACAAATTCTTTCAAAACAAAGACCAACGGTCCTAATTAAAAATTTAACCATCATCCGCCTTTTAATTCCCATTTACAAGCACTTAAAATAGAAGGTTAAATAATTTACCAAAAACCAGTTTTCCCGAGGAAAGTGATTTTCAACCAAAATCACAGTTAAAAAGATTATTTAACCCAAGAGAATTAGTAAAACCGCGAGTAGACCCATTACAACAATGCTTACAAACAAGGGAATCAAAGCTGTTTATTGAATAAATATTTACTTCCTCAAAAAAATCATATTCAATGTTTTTTTTTTCTTTTCAAAAATCTTACCTTTACTTTTTATATGCTTCTTTCCTCTTTTACTTTTCTATCTTAGTTGTCAAAGACGTAGAAAATCACTAGATTATCCTCGTTTTCGTGGGGCAACTGAGCTGCGTTAGCAACCCTTAATCCCCTATCTAGAGCTGAGAGGAGGCATTGTGTTGTCGTATGGTTAGGTGAAGACAGGCTCCAGGAAGAAAAAACTAACGGAGTAAGTAGGCTGGCAGAGAAAAAGCTCAGCTTCTTGGATGGAACCTTCTGAGTTGTATGTTGGGAATGAGCTATTGGTATTGACTGCCCGATTCAGAGTAAAAGAAATCAATGGAGCTTCAAAAATAAAGAAGAAAATATGAAATTAAAAGAATAAAAGGGAAACTTTTGAAGTTAAGTAAAGGAAAATTTGTTTGTCATATAACATGGATTCAACAAGTAGATAGGCTTTTGGCTTATCTGCTTAAGCTGCTTTAAGTTTAGGTAGCAACTGTAAAATTTATGGCATTCTTTTTAATCAGCTAGAAATTATATTGAGAAATTCCCAGTTCTATCACTATGCAAACTCTATATACCGAGAAATTAAGAGCAAACTAACAAAATGTGCAGTATGTTTGATGTAACAACGTCTTGTAAGACTATAGTTTTGGAAACAACACTATGACACTATGCATTAATAGTAATTAACAATAAGATTATTATTCTCGTCTGTTTCATTACTCACTACAAATATAAAGACAGGTTTCCGTAAACAGCAAACAATACAGCTCGGTGTACAACTTTGAACTGCGTGTTGTAACAATAACTCAGATAGTAATCGGAAATGCCACGTTACCGAATGAAACTCCAAAACTAAAGTGCCAACATATTTACACATTTTGTGCTTAGAAAATAATCTAAAAGTGTTCGAAAAATATTACATAAGACTTTTAGGGATTTCTCGGAAAGATTTTCTCTACTATTGAAATCAAATGCAACTAACAATCGCGAAAGTCCAGGCCAATGATTTTGTTATATCAAATCCATTCAGCAAAATTTATTAGCCAGACTTTGGTACAAGCATAAGCTTCTTTAGAAATCTGCATTTTAGAAGTTGTTTTCTTTTGGGTTTTTTTCAAGATTTTGAAATAAAAAATATTGTTTTTTTTTTATTTTTCATTTTGTGATCTTTCATGGCTGTTATTATTTTTTGATAAAATAATTAAGAACGGCGTATATACAAAAGCAAAAAAATTTAATAGTGTCTTTTAGTTCCACACCACAACAGAGGGTATAAAACATACATAAAACACTCATTTTGGAACCCATCACAGCAATTTACAAAAGAAAATGGCAACTCCTAAGAAGTGTGCGCACAATCTGGGAAGAAAAGAATTTCCTGGCAAACGAACTAGTAGCGCCATCTGGTTCCAGTGTAATGGTAAACGAAAGGTAGCTGTAATTATAAAGAACTAGCTGGTATAACCGTTCTTCGGACGAGTTAATCGAAAAATTAAACAATACAGATTGAAGGATGAAGAAAATTTTAAATTTTACGTGAATTGCAAATTAAAGTAAAATAGTGGTTATTATTATTTTTATACTTAAAAATTGCAATACCTACCTATTCAGTTAAAATTATAGCTTTATAATTAACTACAAACCACAAACAAATTATGTAAATTTGTCCAAATGATATAGTGTGAAAGACAAAGTTTGTCTACCTTAAATACCAGAAGCGATAAAAGTAAGTTTTACTTTGAAATAAAAAATAGTGATTACACATATCAAAGCAATACATTAGAAGCGAGTCTGCACTGGCGCTTGGAGTAGACAAAACAAAAAGGGAAAGCTTTGCTTCACACATAAAAGATAGACATATTCTGAAGTGTAACTCTAACGGTTTTTGCAGCACACACCAGAACAGCTTGCAAATGGCAGAATTTTTTCCTACTTACTTGACAAATATCCTTATAAATTATAGCCTATGTGTTATTCTAATGTATAAGCTATATTATTGTAAAGTTTCATTAAAATCCGTTCAGTTGTTTTTGTGTGAAAGAGTAACAAACATAAATCCTACATACCAAACTTTCGCGTTTATAATATTAGTAAGGATTATAATTTTGGTTTCTCATAAAATCTGGATATTTAAAATAAATCTGCATTTCCTAACTTATAGAAAATTTAATTTATTACAAAAGAGCAGTATTGATTTTCAATGTCTGGCTCGAAACGTGAAGTAATATTTTATGAAAATAATATGATTTACAAAATTTTATTGAAGCTAGTTATTCATTTTCATACATTTTCCATCATAATTTACGTGCCGTACTACATTCCTGTATTTCACTCAATAGTTTACATTATGAAAATGCTTGCTTTTTTTTAAATGTTCTTAAGAAATTTGTTTCGTAATTGCACCTCAAATATTTTGTAAATTTTCTAAACTTTTAAGTAGAGTTCCATTAAAACCCTTCAGACCAAAAAAAAAGGCATTGCAAATCTCAGTAATATAGTCTCCTTTGAAAAAAAGTTTCGTCCCAATTTAAACTTAATTAAAAGTTTTCTCTTCCGTCTAGAAAGTATGGTTATTAGTATAATTTTATTTGCATATCCAGTTCAGTTTTTAATGAATAGTTACTGTACAGCCTTTATATTCTTACTAAGAGCAGTAAGAGCAGCTTAATTTCTAAATTTAAGAATATCCATAGCTAAATGGGTTTTTAATCTCAGTTACACATACACCATTTTAAATTCAAGAGATTTTCATGTTGTAGAAATGGGTATAAGTTCCAGATATTATAGTAGGCTTGTTAAACATTATATGGATTTTAAGTAGTTTAATAAAAAGAATTACTTAGCACAAATGAAGTGTTAGTACATGGAAATGGTAGTGCATTAGATAAATTACTTTGATAAACTTCTAGGAACACTTCCACTCATTGAAGAAATAAATTTTAGCGAATGTATATTTAGACTGGTTACGTCACACTTAATTCTTGAGAAAACTTTCTATAACGCAAATGGGAACATAGTTTTATTAGTTATCAGAATAAATACTCAAAGAGAAATAAAATCACAATTCATTTTTTTAATTCATGATAGAATTTTTTGAATTGTTCTCTCCAAATTATTTGTATCAAGAATTATTTATATCTTATATCCAAAGGAATAAATTTATTTATTAAATTTTGAATTTACTTTACGTAAATCAAATAAAAAAAGGGTCTTTTTTATCTATCTTTTAATAATGCATTTAAGTTTTATCAATATCATTTCATTCATTATTCAATTTCATACATCATTTCGAACTTAACTCTTTACACTGTTGTTTTTCTTAAGAAACCATTCAAGAAATTTTTTTCAAACATAAACTGTCGTTGTCAGTAAAATAATAATAAACATTTTATTTCTATGAGTAAAACTCTTTTTTTAAAAGAAAAACATTTCTTATTGTTCTATCTGCAGCTTGCCAAACTTTTTCATGAGCTCAGCTCTGCTTTGACAATAAAACTAAAATATTGCTTAGATATTTTTTTTTTCCTTTTTTTGATTTTGCTTAGACACTCGTTTGACCGCTCTCTGTGACACACCTCTCATTTTACCCATTAAATTTTATGCTGTTGTTCCTTATGCCACCTCATATCGATTGGGTCACGACCAGGCCCTCGAAATTCATTATGGTAAGAGAATAGATGTACGCCTGTCGTTAGCCATAGCCTTGAGCACCACACAAGGTGTCAGTACGATTTAGCTCGGTTCCACCCCAATTTTGAGGGAGAACACCCTGGTGGGGTCAGGACCCACCCACTTATTTTCCCCTTCCACCAACCACACGAGAGGACTTGCGACTCAACTGCTATTTAGAGTACCTCCATGCCGCGAAGGCACTATACATTTATAAACATCCATGCCTTCTCCGGGATTCGAACCCAGGCCCTACGACACAGCAGTCAGCGTCGCTAACCACTATACCTAATGTAATAAAATAAAATAGTTTAGAGTATAATTTGTGTGTGTGTATACAAGTTTTCATATTTTATAGTTTTCGCACTTGCATTATTTTTTCACTCTAATTCCGAATAAAACATCATGATGTCCAAAAATTTCTGTTAAGAAATTATCACTAAAAACGTAAAAATTATTATGAAATGTGTGTTTAAATAAATGAAATGCAAAACGTGTCTTTTGATTTGAATAAATATAATAATCTAAAATATTCACCTGAAAAGGCAGTAAGTTGCTTTTAATATTCGAAAAAAAATCCAGTGCTCATGAATGTGAATTTCATCAGTACGTTATATTTATTTTTTTTTTTTGTTGAAAATAATTGTAAATCCCAGTGAACCATTAAGTACCCAAGGGTGTTGTACTTTCACCTGTCTGCTGTATGTATCACCTGCAAAAGTTTTGTACCTGTATGATGCTCAAAGCTACGTATAACAGCAGGCGTACATGTAGCCCTTAACCGCGATGAATTTCGCGGGTCTTGATCTGATATCATCAGACGCAGTGGCGTAATGAAGAACATTTAGGGCCCCTTGCAAAGTCAGGTTTTAGACCCTCAAATTGCATTTTACAAGGCGTAGGTACTTGGCGACAGTCAGACCTTAGGACTCCCTAGAACCGCTGGGGCCCCTGCAATGCGGAGGTGTACGTTACGCCACTGATCAGACGATGTGGCAATAGTAACAACAACAACAATAAATATATATTACTATTTATCGATATATATGTTTACAAATAATTTATAATTCAGTTATGAATTGTTTGCTTATCTGCAAGAATAAAATGAAGAAAGCTTCAATAAAACTGTCAAATATACGATTTTTTGGCATCTTTAGAAGAAAAAAAAGGGAGCTAAGCTCGAACGCTCTATTATATCTCTCCAATTAATGGTTTTTACCTAGGACAAATTGAAGTGAAATTAGAAATTACTCTTATGAAGAAAAACTGATAATTTAATTTCTTGATTTAAATACAAACATCTTGATGTTTATAAAATTAATCAGGTCTTCGAACTTGATTTGCATTTTTATTTATTAATTGTTTTGTCTGTTGCCCATTTGAACGAAAATAACTTGTACTTAGACTCAGTTAACAGTGTCAGGACTTGCAAAATTAATCATTAAGTATAATTTATAATTGAAGTAAAAGAAATTCTTGATCACATAACAATTTAAAAACCGTTTTTATTGTATTTCGAAAGCATTTTATGTTTCAAAATAATAATAAAAATTTATATAATAATAGTAAATATTTTAATTACAAGTTTTAGACTGTGACAGTTTCCTAATTTAGAAGCAATTGTGAATTGAATGAATCGGAGCAAACCTCTTAATCATTTAAAACCATAAGATTTTCTAAACTATTAAACTCATTAGAGTTTGTAAAACTATTAATCTTTTGTGCACCTTGAAATTAGAGTTAATATCTTAAATTAGCCATAGAAGATTTTCATGCTAGCATTTAATATAAGCAAGACATATTAGAGCATTTAATGGATAACGAATTAAGTCTCATATTGCCAGTTACAGTTAACCATAAATCTTAAACATTTTCTGATCATATACTAAACGTTACATAGTTTTTGTCACTAGTTAAAATATAAAATGTGTTTAGATTTTAGGTTAGAATGCTATAGACAAAATAATAAAAGTTTCAAAAAAAAATTATACACAAGCATATGTGTATTTTAAATTCACATAGTAAAATGAATAGAAACTTGAAAAATAAGCACTTTGTAGATGTCATATATTTTACTGTTACCAACATTTTTGCTTAATGCATTTTATTGTCTTTATCCAAAAAACCTTAGCTACATAAAACTTTGATAATTTGCGAATTTCGGCATTTATCATAAACTTTTCTATTTTTGAGAATATACCATTCACGATAGTTTATTTAGAGGTAAAAATAAAAATTCTAAACACTTAAAGCAGAGAAATTCGTAGAAAATCAAACTCGATGAAAGCAAAATAAATCAAAGTTAAACAACAGTAGATGAAACTTTAATATAAATTAGGAGCAGATATATAAACAAAAACAAAAAGCTGCTCAGTTAATAGAGTATAGACTGATAGATATTTTCATTAGAGATAAAGAATTAAACGAACAGACATATAAGCATATAAATCAAACTTCATAAATGCAACAATCCTTCCAAGGCCACATAACAGATTGATTAACCTATATGTAGTATTTGCGAATGTCAGTTAGAAACAAGAAAGTCCTGCCTCCCCAACAGTTCAAATAGAATATGAATTTTCAAGTAAAGTAAAGAGACAAGAAAAAATCAAATTTAATATCGATTGGTTTATTTAACGTCATATTTGAGGTGCACAACAAGTTATTGATGATAAGTGACCCATTTTTCAGCCCCTTTCAATTGGATAGAATAACATCTTCAATAACCCATTGAGGAATTTACTCTTTCATCGTTTAGTATGAATTTATTCTATTCCAACGACTTACTCATTCCAGTAGACTTACGTACATGTCCTGGAGGTTGTTTATGCAAATATGCTTAGAGCAAAATAAACAGCATTTTCTAAGTTTTTATCCATAATAGCTTTCTTAGATGACTTCGAAAAAGCAAGAATTGATGTTTTAAAGAGGAGAATTTAATTTGAATAATTGCGCTTCTCCATGTACAAAGAAAATATTGTCAACAACATCATAGCTGACACTCAAAGCTAGGAATTTGTTTCAAATACCTTTAAAAAAACGAGTCCTTATCCAAAGAAGGTTGTTTCATGGCTATGGTCTCAACGCGGAGAATGTTAACCTTATCAACTATTTTTTTAATTTTCAAATGCTGTAGTGTTGTTTCATCCAAAAAATGTGTTGTTTCTTAACACCCCTTTAAACCTCACTCCTCCCATACATACCCTAACCGTTATCTGCCCGCTGGGTATTTCATAATGTCGTATGACTATATACTGCCTTTTTGTTAAGTTATTGATATCAAAGTTCTCGCTTTATGCTTTCGCACGATTGTATTAAAACACATTCTTGTATTAAAAATCTAAATCTTATATCTTCTCGAACTTTATTCAAAAAGGACAGGACTTAATTTTGTAAAATATCTCTTAAGCCCCCGTAACCACTCCATTCCCACAAAACTCTTTCTTCTCGGATCTCTCTACCATCTCGGAGCAAAGGAAACATGTTACCAAATCTAAAGTTTATACATATATAATATATATAAAACGGAAATTTTTTATCTGTACGTCCCCCTTAATCTTCTTGGAAGTCGATTTCCAAAACACTCGTTCTTGTTTCGTTCGTAATAACAAAATAACAAAACTTAGTTCGTAAATAACAAAAAAACATGCATACCACAAATTCCATGTTTGGGGTCTAATAATTTAAAAATGGAAATTGTTTTTCTTTGTAATTGTTTCTCCCTTTTAAATCTCTTTAAGAGAGTCTATATTCGCAAAAATTCTTTCCTAAAGAAACTACTGAACGATAAAAAAAAAATGCTTGCCAAATTTCTAGTCTAATAGTTTAAAAACGGAAACTTATCGAAAATGACCTTTAACCCCTCGTAAACCTCTTGAGAAATTATTTCTGTGAAACCAATTATTAGTCCTAACGGACCTCTACTAATCAAAAGGAAAAAGTTCTCCAAATATCAAGTCTCTACGTCTAATAGTTCCGAGATATCGTGATGAATGAGTTAATTGCTTTTCTCCTATATGTATAAAGATATAGAGACAGAGGAGAAATTCTGAAAACCCCAAACCACGAGAACAGCAAACCAATATATATGTAAAGTCAGAATGAAAAACCATTACTTTTTCTGTAGCTATTACCTACTTAGTGTAGTGAAGAACGACTTAATGTTCCGTTATATGATCCCAACCTTCCCCTTCAGCAAAAAAATTATACAAAACTGTGAATGAAAAATTGTAGAAAACAAACCATTATTGAAAATGATGTAATCTAAAATTTTCATGTATAATCAAGCATTGATCTATTATATAATTCAACTAAAAAGAATTATTATTGTATAAAGGTAATTCATAGCAAAAGACACACTTAAAAACAAACGTAAATTCAAGAACTTACCAAAAATTATCCCAAACATGAAGTAATAAGATAAAAGTAGCCAACTATATGAATACAATTTTTTGCCTTGGAAGACCATTAACCAGCACCATCTGTAAGCCAATTTTGGAGGTATTAGAAATTAAATAAGAGTGACAGAAGAAATCGAACGGGGGGATTCTAAAAAGGATTTTATTAAATAAAATGCTGGACTTTAAAGTTGCTGCATAAAGGTAGCGATGCAGTACACACGTGAAATTTACGCAACATTTCATCATCACTTTTCATTCACAAGAGTCCATTAAGGCTGTCTTCAGTTATTGTTAAAGAATAGGACCAGAATTTGGAACATTTTTTCAGATATAAAAGAAATGAGGCCTTAATATGATATTCTGGCTTCACTATCCTTTAGAAAGCAGAATTCTTTATCACACTTTTCGTTTTTAACCGAGTTTATTCATTTTTTGTGGTATAAAATGTGTTTCGCACTTTTTCTCCTATACCGTAATGTCAAATGGGCTATGCCTTCACGTATTATAACAAAAAAGAAAGTATTCGGGAAATATTTCGGCATTTTTAAAAACACTATATTGTTAACAGAGGTATAAGTTATAATATTGCAAATTTCCATAGAAATTGAGGCATTTTTTGCTGTCTGAAAATGTGCTTCGCGTTTAGTTCAAGCTCTCGTACTTTGACCAAAGACAGCCTTAACTGTAGCATCGAATTGAAGCAGCATGAGCAACTGCATCTGTGCATGTCATCCACCTTTGTTTGACTCATTGCCTTGGCAAATAAGAATTATTATTGCTGTCAGTGGAGGATATTCTGAGTACTGTGATTTTTTAGGATTTATGCTTCCAAATGTTTTGTGCACATACTTTAATCCCATGTTATTTCTAGTATAATATAATTGTCCAATAAATATCATTTTATTATTTGCCTTTCTTCCTGGTGTAGCAATTTTAATGCAAAACAATGCGTATTGATATAGAAAGTTATTAGGATAAACACATTCTATAAGAAGTACTTATAAAACATTTTGTAATTATTACATTGTTCAGTGGATACATAAGACAGATCATTATTTCAAAGAACGAATTTAAGAATCTTTCTAAAAGTTGGTGCATGGATAACGCTTTCCCAAAGCGTTACTTTAATAATGTTAAAACTAAAGGCTTCTCTTTTTTAAATATTATTATCAGCTTTTAATTGTAGCTCCAGAAAGTCTACTGTATTTATATCAAGATATATATTCATTAAATGTATTAATGTGGGGAAAGTTAAAATTATTAATTTAATTTGAGCTTTTACTGAAAATGGTTGTTACAGTGTAACTAAAGATATATTTTGAATTTTTATCTATTAATGAGTTTGTGTTTTCATAGTAGTGTTGATAATTCCTGGCTGCCAAATTTTTTTTAAAATATTAGTTGATGAATTGCATTACATTTTTAGTATATTATTAATTTATTCAAAGAATATTTTGTATAAGTTTGTTTGGTAAAATATATTTTCTCATATTTCTCTAATTTCCCCATATTTTCTATATTTATGAAATTATATATATTTTTCATGTATACATCATCGATTTAGGTATCCTACTACGTTCGAAACCATGATTTTAAAAAGTGCATAAATGTATAATTTTCATGATATTTAGTGTCACTTAAATTAGAATACATGTACAAAATTCTTTTAAGGACATTATGACAAAAAATTTTATTTAAATACAATATTTTGGCAAAAATTAACTTAGAATAACCTTTTTTCCAAATGTTCTCCTTTTGTAAAAATGCTTCTATTGTATTAATATTTTGCCTGTATATAGCTCAGGCCTCTGTACAGAGGCTCAACTATGAGTTTTGAAAAATTCACATTATTTTCAGAGTTACAACCATTTGAAATAATTATCGGCGTATTTTCTTAAAATTTCTCCCTTCTGTTTTCGTAAAACATGGATAAACCGACTTCCAAGTTATGCGTTTCAAAAATTCTAGTTGAGCCTCTGTACAGAGGTCTGAGCTATATACAGGCAAAATATTAATGCAATAGAAGAATTTCTTACAAAAGGAGAACATTTGGAAAAAGGTTATTCAAAGTTAATTGTTTGTCAAAATATTGTACTTAAATAATTTTTTATTGTAATACTATTCTTAACCCAATTTTATATACATTGTCTTATCTAAGTGACGCTAAATATCATAAATATTATCCATTTACACGCTTTTGCAAAATCACGATTCCGAACGTAGTTGGATACCTTAACAGCATGATATGCCAAGAAGAAAGACAAATTACATAGGGACAGTCTTTAAAACAAATGTGGCATCTTGACATTTGTCAAAAAGTTCTCAATAACTTAATAAATTTAAACCTTTTCCTTCACGTTAATTAAAATTACGCATCAATATCTTGATAAACTTATACGAAAAATTTATCATTGTAACATATTTTGAAAATTTAAATCAATTATTGGTGAAAGCCTAAATTAAAAAAATATTCAGGCAGAAAGTGTTGCTTGCCAAAGTAACAAATCCTTGGTAGTTAATGTGAATAAGTATAGAGATTTATAATATTCACATATTAAGTCAGCCATATTTTTTAGTAATTATATAACATGGTTAAGCATTAGAGGACATCTAACTCTGCTACTAATAATTATTAAATTAAGGGTTTAAATCCAACTAGGGATATTTATGAAAGCTCTAAGCACGTGTTTAAACACTTCAAGTTAAACGTGGGACGATTAAGAATCTCTTAGAGTTTAATTGCAAGGAAATGAATAATGATATTTGTCGGCTTTTCAAGTTGTGAGGAAGTCAGCTACGCATTTCGGCGTTTAACTGCGAAGCTATTAATAATCGCTCTTCTCGTTAAATTAAGTTTAAGCTTAATAGCTATACCACTTATTAATTTTCCTTACACCGATACAAGCTCATATGACTCTCGGGTATATTGAAAATGGAAATTTAATGTATTGGTCAGTTATGATAAAAAAATAAATCATCTAAAATTGCATCCACAAATTTCTGCCAATAATTTAAAAGAAAAATTAAAAACGACAATATTTACAATCGCTTACAATTAATACGCAGTCTTCAAGCATAGAAACGAATTACTGATTGAATTAGCCATTTCCAAAACCACGCAACTCACACAACTAGAATTTATCATGAATCAATGAACATTGTGTAAAACACAAATAGGCGAATTGCCAAGAATTTTTTTACGGTGAATGTAATGTTTAGACTTTAATACCTACATAAACAGTTTGTAAATTTAATTATTTATGAACAATTAGTTATTAGAAACCTAAAAGGGTCTCTTTGACTAATATTGTTTAGGCAAGAAATAGAGTTAAGAGTGTTCTTTAAATTAAGTAAAACGGTCATATTAATAGTAATTTTAATCAAAACAGATGGAGATATTGCTTTAACATCAGCAGCCGTGCTTATTTTTAAGCTTAAAGTGCATATTCAGATTTCACATCATTCTCATTTGAACAATTCTTAACTTTTTCAGTTAGAAAAGAGAGAATATGTTCATGCGAACCGGGGAGGGGAGGGTTATTTTTGCCCCATATTTTAGAAATCACCGTCTCTATTATCTCCAGGATACTTCCCAACATTAATTGAATCACAACTTGCAAATTCTTACCTCGGTAACCTCATATTGACTTATAAAAGCCCTCTTGAAAACTTTCCTTTTATAGGTTTGTCTTAAAATAAAAATAAAAAAATGGAAGCACTTTGCTTTTACCATTTTCTTTTTTGTGGGCACTTCTGAGTGTGTATATCCATCACATTTCAGTAAGTCATTTAAGATATTTATTTTGATAATCTTTCGCTGGAAAATAAATACTTTTATTTGGTGGAGATTTACCTCTCAACTTTGAAGTGGATCTGGTTATTGTAAAAAGCAATGTTTTAAATACATATACATTCCAGTTAAAAAACAGTTTTTTACTTGTATCTTATAATATATAAAAAGTAATTGAATCATATCTTCAGAGCAAGATACGAAAATAAACAAATCATCTTATTTTATCGGTAATCTTTTTTATAATTAGATCCCCATTATGGAGATTATTTCATGAAATAAAAATTTATCTCTCTTTTAAAATTTTACTTACTTTTAAGTTACAGTAGCATGCGTGATGGAAAATTAATAAAAAATGTTCTGAATATCGTCAAAGTTATCTATTAATTTTTGCAGTTAAGCAACTGTATAGGAGAGCGACAAGAGAAGTAAGTGTATTGAGCGAAAAACTCCAAAATATTTTACTTCAGTTACACAAGGTGTGATAATTAAATTCCCAGGCTGTGCATGCCCTAGCCGTTAGGCTTGGTGTGAAGGATTGGGAATGGAATATAATTGACCTTGTGTGATCCTTCCGGGTCTGTTTGCACGTTATTCCATCTCTCTATCTAAATCTTTTTGTTTTTTATCCTTGTTTTTGAGTAAAACATTGCAGTGTCGAAGCACCACGATCATGATAAACTTAAAAATCGAGCTTCGCATACATTTGAAAAATCTCTTTAAATTAAAACAAACTACGACTTAATTTTTTAAATTGTTAAAAGAAGTGTTTGGAGATAACTGCATTTCACATGGTCAAATTTTTTAGAGATATAAACGATTTTCGGAACGTCGGAGGCTTTTGAAGATGGTAAACGTTCTGCTCGAACTGTTTCATCAAGAACTGATAAAAACTTTTTAAAAATTAATGAAATCGTGCAAAAAGACTGACGTTTGAGTGCTCGGATGATGTCAAATATTACGAACATTGACACAGAGACAGTAAGAAAAATCTTGTCCAATAATTTGCATATGGTGAAAGTTTAATTATTGAAGATGGTGACACATAAAGAGCCCCAATACTGCTTTGAACGGTGGAAAGCTCGCATGCATCTATGTATAGATAGGGGAGTATTCTGAAGGGAAAATTAAAAGGTATTTGTACATTGTTTTCAATATTAATTTTGTAGACTAATCTGGTTATTTAATTGTAACAATGGTAATATACCCGTAAGCAGCCACTGGCTGAAAACTCTCTTTTGATGCAGATATATACTCCTTTATGATCTACTTTTAATGATCCAATTTTACAATAATAGAACAGAATAAATTAATTTCAAGATTTTAAATTACATCATATTTCAAAAGGGTTCTATTAACATTGAAATTATTTTAGCATCATTTTACAGAAATCTCTCTTTTTTAGAACATTTTATATATATATACTCTCAAAGAGTTAGTTTTCCTGTATAATGATTATATTAATCATAATGGTATAAAGCTATCTTAATGCGGAAATTGCAATAAATGTAAAATGTAAAGCAAGTAATGTTCATTTTAGGATACAAATGAGTTATAATGATCCAATTTTCTTGGTCAATTTTTAACAAATTGTAATTGTTATTTTAATTAAAATCGATAACTTTAAAAGATTTTTTATTAACGTTTGTGAAAAGAATATTAAAATGATTTTATGTTTTTAATCACTACAACGCATATAATCTAATTTATGCTTTTCTAATAAGAGTGCAAACTAAACTGCTACGTCAAATTTTTGTTCATTTTAACTCATCCAAATCCGAAAGACATGATAGTTAAAAAATATTACTTTGAATTTACGGAGCTAAATGGATTTCCTTATAGCTAAAAAAAGTGTTTAACCGAATTTGATGTATATGAAAAAGAAAATTATGAAAACAAGAAAAAATGGTTTCATTTTTTTTTATAATATTAAAAAAGGAGAAAAAGAATGAGAAATTCCTGCAAAAGTCAAACAACATTAAAATGTTATTTTGTTTGTTTTGTTTTAAATCTTAAAATTTTTATTTCGTCTGAGTTCATTTTTAACAAGAAAATGTTTGAGTCTCAAAAAACAAATTTTGTCCAATTTAATGTTAGTTTTCAAAATACCAGAAGGAAAAGTTTAATTATCATAATATTAAGTTATAATTAATGTACAATTTTGAAACACAATATATTTTTACACTGACAAAAATGTGTGTGTTTGTTCATTATTAAATCCAATTCTTCTATAATTTTTTTTTACCACAATTATAATAAATATTTGAATTCCTCCGCTTTTAAGCTAAAGCATAAAATTATAAATATTGAATAATGAATCTTGACTTATGAATCTTTAAAATACGAAAGTGGGACAAAAATAAAAAAAACTTTAAATCCTTGTTGATGATTTTTGTTTATTCTGCCACAAAAATAATTAATTTAAAGATTGAACAACTCTCATTCATAGCATGAAAGCGTAGCACCCTGCAATATGCGTTATGAGTAAGGTATTTAAAAAATGTTATGAAAAAGCTGAAAAAATGGGTGGTATTCACAGTTCAAGAACGCGTCAACTGGAGTAAAAATCTGACGAACTCTTGAACTTCATTTTGATGACAAACTAATAATAAATAACAAAATTAGCAACAAATAGATATAAGTTATGGACGTCGCTATTTCTTATTCGGAATGAGCTTCAATTTCATAAAATCCCTTCAGGATGGATGAAGCCTCAAATTTTGAATGCAAATCAAAAAGTGAAAAGGAGTCTAATTTATCAAAGACATTTGAATCGTTGTGAAGAAGGAGATGTATTTTTGATGCGAATTTAATTTGTGGGGAAACTTGGATGTGTCATTACAACCCTGAAACAAAGCGGTTCAGTATGGAATGAAGTACAAAAAAGGAAAACGTTCCACTAAAACAAAAACTCGGTTTTTGGGTAGGAAAATTATCCTTTTTTTTATTTCCCGAATTCATAAAATAATATGTAAAGGTATATTCCGGTATATAAAGAGCACCAATAATTTCAAACTGTACTTTTTATCTTTCAGATGTATTTTCCGTATTTCGCGCATCCTTTTTTTTGTGAAGAAACCTGAAATACCTTAGCTTTTAAAGTGAATGTGAGTGGAAAATAAAAGCATGAAATTAAAATATACCTGACATAATTAAAAAATAATTTAATAAACAATATATATTGTAATATATCTAACAATATAGATGCAGCGGAAGATAATTCTTTATTTATTTATTTAGCCAACACCCCCGTTCTTGGCTTCTTGAACAAGCAGAGCGGGCAGACCTCGTCAGCAGCCAGGCCAAGTCAGTGGAGGTATACTCCCAAAAAGTCATGTCCGGTGGTTAGGGGAAAGCGAGCAACAGCCTAGGCTCTCACCAGGTGCCTCGGGATAGGACCCACAGTGACCAGGGTTTTCCATGGCTTTCCAATGCTCTTAATTTTTTGGGTCACGGGTACGTTTGCGTACGTTTTTGGATGTACATGGATATAATGCTCTTTGCTCTTCTGAGGGTCAAGAGACTTCCAGTTGAGACGACTTAGCTCCCAGCTTGGCTTTTTGGTCGGCTGTCTCATTTCCCGGGATCTCACCAAGACTTGGGACCCACTGTTAGGCCACAGTCCACCATATGAAATAAACTCCGCACTTTTAGTTCAGCATTGAATTTATAATCATTTATTTATAGATCAGAGTAAGAGTGAGGCTGAAAAAATAAAACGGAATTCGCGATGATGTGCTTGAAGATAAAACGGAAAAGGAATATGACAAACTTTTTACTTTTCCGGATCGTGAAAGTTTATAAGGTAAGCCACTTCTTTTAAAGAAGCAGTATTTAATGTATGCAAAAAATCTACTTTTTAAAAATCATTTTTTCTATATTTTTAAATCTATCAATTTTATACATCCAGCTTATAACCGTAAATTTTGTTCTTAATTTTTGTGTTAAAAAGCCCGTTATACGTTGAAATATATAGTATAACGATTTTCCTCATGGTCAACGTATAATTAATGTAGTACACTAATGAGAATTTTTTTGAGGAAGTTTAAAGTAGCGTAGTGTCCCCACGCCACTCAGAAAATGTGACCCACCCCCTCCACTTTTCTCCTTTTGGACAATACCTGACTCCTAGTATAACACAAGAAATTTTAAAACCATCAAAATAGCACCAGAGATAGAAAGAATTTTACCAAGTGAAGAGATAGAAGAATTTATGAGCAGTTGAATTCGTATCTCTCAGACTTCTCTTTGACATATAAAAATGTATAAGAATAGGAGGATATATTAAAATATCATAGGGAATATTTTGAAAAAAAACCCTCTCTTTTAAAAATTTCCCCGTTTTAATTCAATCCACCGTCGTTATATTGGGGGAAAAAGAAACAAATAATCAGGTTTTCGGAAAGAAATTTATTTATTTTTCTCAAAGTGCTCCCCTTAATGATGCTTGTCCTAAAGCACAGGGTGATTCCTAAAGCGGTATACACTTTTCTGATGCTATAAAACAATAACAGGTAAGGATACTCAGCCCCTCAGGAAACCGTAAGATAGATGTACTCTTAAAGTTTGTTTCTAGCCCTCGGATGGAAGTGATGCAGGAAATAGCCTCAGTGCAGCACTTACGAGAACCCTAAAATAAATGTATTCTGTGAAATATCCAGAAAGAAAGAGTTCTGTCCCTTCCTTTTTACAAGTAAACTGTCAAGGGAACCATTTTCTTGTATATGTTCTGTTTGCTTAAGGCTACAGTTGCAGGGTGATACTGAAAACCTTATTTTCCAATTGGATATTTGACCACCAAACATGTCGGCCTACGTGCGTGATTACCTTGATGAACATCTCCATGACCAATGGATTGGATCAACCGTGGACTAGAACATGCCACTTACCCAAAAGACAACCAGAAATCTTAACATTTGTAACTTCTTTGTGACACCTTGTAATTTCTTCCTGCTGGGATACATAAGGGACAAGGTATTCGTCCTTCCCAGTCTATTGATTTAGCGCAACTGAAGCAGCGCATCAAGCCGCTATTAGTGGACTTGGTTCAGATACCTTAAGACGCGCGCGCCTTTGGGCTGAAATAGATTACCGCCTCCATGTGACTCGTGTGATTAAGACTGTCTGTTACAAAACTTAAAATAACCCAACATAATTCTGTTATAAGTAACATATAATAACTTACATTGTTCTCTTGATTTACAGTGCATTGAAACTGTATACTTCTTATAATTAATCCTTCTGTATAATGAGATGTAATATATATAAATTATAAGAAAATGAAGTAATAGGAAGATTTATTAGATATTAAGTACATTTAATATTTTGCTTAAGTTTTCAGTTTTCAGTTCATGAAAGTAACTTTTCGAATCAAAAGAAAGGGTTATAATTACTTAACGCACTAACGCAGTCATACAATGCATTTGTGAATCAATATTCTCTTCATTTTAAAAGAAATCTACCCTGTAAATAATGTTTATTCACCTTCTCTGAGTTCTAATGGCTTCTAAACACTTCGGGTTTCTTCAATTCGAATGCTGTCCCAAACTATTTACAATTGGGAGCTGTTATTTTGATTTATGGCACAATTCAATTTAAATATCGGCACTATTTCTCTATGCGCTTTGGAAATTCCCCAACCAATTCAAATAAATGTTAATTCTACTGATATTGGCGATGATAAAATCCATAAATGCAAGTTATTATAACCGTCCATCACATGTAGAATTTATTATGAAAAGTAAAGAGAAAATAAAATTATTATTCTTTCGTTGTTGTTGTTGTTTTTTTACTTTATTTCCATTGTTTTGATTACATAAATTCAATGCTGTGATCTGTGGGGTTCTAAAAAGGATTCTAAGGAAATTATGTTTTATTTTATGGGAAATATTCTGATTCGAATATTGAAAAAGATTTATTTGAATTATTTGATATGATATAGGGAAATAAATCAGCATTAATGCGTAGATCAGGATTCAAGTATTTTATGCTATCAGTCTCAAAAGGCAAGACAGCTCCTCATGAGAGATGAAATTTTATTGTAGAAAAAAAATACTTAGAAATGCAGGATACAGCAATAAAATTTTCAATATAAATCCCAGAAAGCTTTCACCCCTTCTACAGAATTTACAACTATCACTGTCTAGAAATATAAATACGTAATGTATTTGCAAGCAATCGCTCGATCGAAGCAACTCTTCAACAGCTCAAGGCAATACCAACTCAGTTTCGGCGAGTGTCTCTCTTTAATAAGCCACACTGATCTTTCGAAAGAGACCGCTTACATCATAGATCATGATATTAGAAGATTTCTCCAGAAATTTCCAGAAGCATCCATATGGTCACCAACTCGCCAAAAATTATGCCACCTTGGCTCTATCACCAACATTTCGCTAAGTTTTCATTGAATCGCTATTAAAATGTAAGGAACGGTGTTGCTTGCGAATGTAGCAATTTTAACATAAAAGAAATACAACAGATAGTATGTGTTAATGTATAACACATCCAGAGATATAAAGTATTTACAGTATTTTAAGCATTCATTACATATAATTCTTAAGAATATATAGTGTTATTACAAAATTTATAAGCATCTGTGAATGTAAACTTTTGAATTTTTATTGAATGAAGAAATTGAAAATATTATAGAATGTGCACAGCTTTCAAACAATTCAAAGGAGAGAAATACTCACCCAAAGCAAGAAAATCGAAGTATGGATGATATTGTAGTTCATTCATCTAAGAAATAGAATAAAAAAATCACGTAAAAAATTCTGTTTTTTATTTAGAATTTTTTTTCAATAAAGGCCTTTTCTCGATCCTTTTTTTTTACCAAGGAATGCTAGCTCCACTGCAAGGATCAAAATCGTTTCTCAATTGGTTCTCCTAAAAGATCAACACTCAGGAGAGTACCTCAGGCTCCAATCCCTCTAGCAGCAGTTATTGAATTTCAAAATATTTAACAAATAAAAAAGAGTCTTTGCACAGGAGGATGGTCTTGCAGCAAATTTTTCATGTGGATTCAATAACAGAATTTCAATTACACAAAGAGCTGTTAGTATTTGATAAGAGATATTTCAGTTTACAACAAGGAAATCAATTTGATTAGTAAACAGATGGTGATAAAATTTTAATTTCATTTTTACTAAAAATTTAATACTCTTATGTACTTCAACAAATTGAAATGGAAGCACCAAAAGTAAATTTAATCGTAGTATAAACTGTAAATCTAATTCCAAAAATAAATAAGGCTAATCTAACGACAAAACTAACCTATGGTAAACTAGATAAAGAGAAAAAAAAACTTATTTTCATAAATTTAATGAGAAAAAATAAAAGTGCTAAAATTGATGATATTTTTAAAAAACTAAAAATAATTTAATGAAATAAAATATTTACAATATATTTCGGGTTATAACGCACACTTTTAACTCCGATAAAAATTTACGGCGGGTGCATTATACACTAGATAAAAAAAATAGGAACCTTAAAAATTAAGAAATGATGCAAATAAAAAAATTAGATTTCTACATATACAGTAGGGCATCTTTTAGTGTGGTCCTTTTTTATGCGAGTTTTTATGTGTGATCTTTTTTTATGTGGTACATGAATTTCAATGGCTTTGGTGCCATTGTAATGTTTTCTACAAATGCACATATGTAGCTCTGTTCATTTGTTATAAACAGTCTCCGACAATGCACATTCAATTGCTTTCTCTGAACGTTCTAGCAGCACGCGCTTGATTGAAGACGAACCTTTCACAATGACATTATCAATAATTTGATACATTAAAGAGACGGACAAGAATAACCAGATTCTTTGAGAGAAGGTAAAATATATACAAGAATCCAGCTTTCCAACAAACCGGAAAAGCATTTTCTTAAAATAGATACCAATTCCGATAGGAGTTTGAAATTCCAAAACGAGCTCGATCATACATATCTGGTTATCGTGACGTTTACAAGAAACTGAACAACCTACTGTCGCGTCGTCGCAAAAACTTATCACTGACTTTATGGTACCAAAAAATAAATCGATTGAAATCGTATCTTCAAATGACGAAAGTGATTTTGAACCGATCCATCATAAAGAGATATGCGTTTTAGATTACGACGAGTAGCAGTGAAGAATTATGTGTGTGCATTTTGAAAACTTTTCAATTCTTACAAAGAGAATTAAATATTTTTAATATGTTTCCATGTGTAATTTAACCATTCGTTTTTGTTTGGAAGTACTTTCTCATACATTTCGTAAATAATTAATGTATTTTCTAAGGGTGATTTCTTTTTTATGCAGTTCCTCTCTGCCGCATAAAAAATTTCTGTAGTATATTGGCTAAGTTGTTTGTCATGTGCAAGTATTTATGAAATTTTCGAATATTTTCTTGTGCAGTTTATTTTTATGTAGTCCCTATCAACCGCACAAAAACAGGTTTTACTGTGTCTAAATGCTGTTTATTTAAAAGAAATGACACAACTCATCAGGTTCCATTATTAAATAACATGAAAAGTTCGTAATATACTTCTTCCGTTGTATCTTTTAGCACATCACCAAATTTTGTTTCATCTTTTCTAACCATCCCTGTTACTCTGATCCTAAAACAAATAATCATCTTCAGTTGCCATCTACATTGTTATTCATACTAAACTTTTTTTTAAATGGCTTTAGAATTTTACCAGATTTAATTCTCAAAGTTTCCCAAGTTTTTAATATCCTTTCACACACCATATCTAGGTTTGCCAAAAATTAAGAACATTGCACATGTAAGATGCAGGTTCCTTCGTATAAAAGGATACACGTTATGCAGTGAAAATACAATGAAACACGTTTAACGAAAAAAACGCTTGAAACGAAATATCGGTTAACACGAAATAATACAACGGTCCCGACAAACTACTATCTATTTTCATGTGCATCTCTTTCCTCTTAACAAGAAATTAGAATCACTTAACACGAAATGATTTATCTTCTGGGAATAAACAAAATACGGATAATGCCAGTCGGATTGCTTTGTCCAACTGTATCATCGGAAGAATTCTTTGCAGTAGATGATCATAATGTGTGTGCAGTGCAATTATGGTAAACAAATACATTTTAGAGTTTGTTCGAAGCTCAAAAAGTATCATTGAGGCCGATTCCGACGACAAAAATTTAATGAATTATGCAACTCCTGTTTCCACGTCATCCGAAATGAGGAACGTCATGAAAAGGATGCTCACGTATTTAGACGCACATTCTTATGGTTAAATGAATAACAAAGTGAACGACATGTAACAATTTGTTGACTATTTGATGCTAAAAAAGACAATACAAAGAAAAATATCAGATTATTTTCTAAAAACTCAGTACATCTTTTGCTTTTGATAAACTTGAAAATTTTGCATTAAATTTCATTAAATTTTTATTTCAGTGATTTTTATTATATACATGCATACACATAAAATAAAATGTACTTTGAAAAACTTTTATGTTGTTGAATATATGGGGTTTTGCAATGTTCTTGAACACGAAATAATATTTCAGTCCTTTGAATTTCGTTTAAAATGATTTTCACTGCACGTGACAATTAAGAACTCTGCAGTTGTAAAATATAGATCAGCGTTATAAACCAGTAAACGTAATACACAGGATTAATTTAATGAATTGAATCAAACTCAATGTTTTATGTAGTACACTGAATTACATATTATATAATGACAATGATTTTGATTAAAGTTACACTCTAAAACAAAACAAAAGGGGATGAATCTTGAAATTCTGTCTATTGACGAGGAAGAAATCTCAGCTGGCACCCTAATTTTCTAACTACCACACAGATTATAAATAATCTCGAATGCTTGGACACATAAATACACACTTCTTAAAACACAACGTTTATTAGACGCAACACGAACAGCAACAAGTAAGTGAGTAAGTTAACTTATGTACAAAAGTTACAGTATCTATACATGAAGATCTTCGTATCTTCACTTCGCTTCACAAATGGCGACGGACATCACAGCGCCGCCATACACACCATGCCAACGTGATGTGACTACGGTAGCTAAGTAATCATGGTCACTAACTCGTGGTCAGCGAATCATGAGTCTGAGTCAGGGGCCACAGAAGACCCGCAGTGTAAAGGGGCTTATGCACGTTAAATCTGTCAAGACTCAAAGTTTACCCCTCGCTGAGGTGTGAATCAGTAGGAGGACCTGTAAAGTATTAAAATTACGTGGTGGGGTTTTGTTTGGATGGGTTTAGAAATCATAAGGTATACCAGCATTCATATTGTTCCGGTTATAAGAATGTCGCGCGGGGAATTTTGTATAAATATAATGGTGGGGTTTTGAATTGATTGTGAATTTCGTCCTCCTATATAAATGTTAGTTAACTTCACTGTTGCAATTTACGAGCATCTACCCTTAGTTCCTCAGGGGGATAAATGATCGTTTGTACTCCCAACAGTAGGGTAACAGTATAATAAGAAAAACAGTAATGCCCACATAGGGTTGGGGAGAGTTTTTCCGGCTTGTTGTATAAAAGAGTAAATACATGGAATTATTTATCTTGATCAGTTGCTGTCTGTTTGTTGGACATCACTTCGTTAACTTAAAGTATTTAGCTTCTAAAGGAACATCATTTAGTAGACTACAAGCAAGACTATTCTGATACCTTGATTTAAGTTGATAACTTAAGTACTTGTACTTAAAACTATCATAT
Source organism: Trichonephila inaurata madagascariensis (assembly GCA_019973955.1). Lineage (NCBI taxonomy): Eukaryota > Metazoa > Arthropoda > Arachnida > Araneae > Nephilidae > Trichonephila > Trichonephila inaurata. The sequence continues at coordinate 80,838 of BMAV01007128.1, forward strand.
ATTTAATTTATATTTATTTTTTTTTCTTTTTGGATACTCGTCTTTCTTTAAACTATTCAACTGAATCCGCAATTCGAAGAAAGAAATGAACTCTCAAACTCTTTTGGGTAGAATATTTTTAAACGATCTTGCATCGTAACTTTTCTTATTTATCATTTTTCTTAACCGAAATTTTGTGTGAGATTCTTTTATTTTAATATTTAGTTATTTTTATGTAACAAAAATACAGAAATTTCATAAACAAAAAATCAGATACACAAATAAAATATCCTAAATACAAAAAATAACATTTTAACGTAGTTGATTTATGTAAGGATAATTAAATCAGATTAAAAATAAATTCCCTATCTAGCACTTAACACTTTTATTTTTTCATTACCTCTTCAAGTATCAAACTAATCACCCATTTATTTCTTCCGAACATATGGCCTAGCCAATAAACATGTCTATTTCCAGATCGTTATATTTAATAGCCCTATATGTCAGCATTAACTTTCAAGTGCACTCATGAAATCCGCGATCGGTATTTTAAGTGTTAACCCGCTTAAGATTTTTGGTGATGTTCGTTTTTTCTCTTTGCCTCTTAGCGTCAGAATATGTCTAACTTTCATCAAATAAAGATCCTTTTTAAAAACTAAGTCTGTGTCTGACTCAAAAAAACATGTCAGAATTGAAGCCGGCAGGATTCTATCTACGAATAAATTTCGAATCTTAAAGTAAAATTAATCTCAATAGTAAAATAATTTTTAATTAAAACGAACACCAACGACCGTAATAAATGCTATAGAGAATTTGATGGAATTCCGATGGCACTTTACATATCTTTGCTGAAGACGTCGGGTTGCCGAAATTAAAAGGAATGGTACGGAAAAAGAAGAAACGCGATTTTAACCCCGAGAAGAAACCGTTTTTACCGACGAACGATATTCTGTCTTTGCTGAAGAAGCCAGCCATTTTGTCGTTAGTGGAAGAAAAGTTCTAATGGCAAAAAAAGAGGCGTGCATCCCCTATATCCCCATGATGAAAGATGTAACTCCTGCCGCCAGAGAAATAAAAAAAAATCTTCTTCGCCGGAAAGTCTGCACGGTAATATCCTGAATTTGACCACCATCAAATATAACAGTGATTTGACCAACATCGAAAAAAATTACTAAATCAAATCATTGGACGACAACATGTGGATTACCGTTCACCAAAATTTTCTGCCATTACGGAATGGAGGTCAGTGAAATAAATACTTTTCATTTTAGTAACATTGAAGTGACTGAGTTTTGCTGAACAGACATTTTTAGAGGAAAAATAATATATGATATTTAATTTTTATAATATAGTTGTGTTAAATGAGATATTCTTTATATTTTAATTGAGAAAACAAAGTGTATAGGTTTCGTCATACAAAGTTTTGAGAAATTTTAATATACTTCTCATAATTTTATCTTAAGATGCCGAATGAATTAACATTTATGATAGAAATTGGTGTTTTAAAGTTGAAAAATATAAATTAAGTATTTAGAAAATTGACTAATATACTAATACTAGTGATATTCATTTTTATAAGAAACAAAAGTAAAGTCACTTTCATTTTTTTTTTCTTCACTAAATTTTTTTATTGTTCTGTTAATTTTTTTATTCAGAGTAACCTTATTGCATGTCTTTTTTAAATTTTTTCATTTTGAAATTGTGTGTTCTAAATCCGGCCATTTTAAAAGATTCATATTTTTCGGGAAATTTTTCCCTTTATCTAAATTTAAAATTAATTTTAAATAACTTGGAGTTTTTTTTTGATATTATCGTGGGATAAGGGAGAATACAATCATTTTTCTTTTATGTTTAAAAAATTTTAAGAGGACAAACGTTTCATTTTGATATGTACACCTCTTATTGTTTTCATTAGCATCCCTAAACATCTGTGATTTGATCCCCTTTAAAATGTGTTAAAAAAAAAGTAGTGTGATACAGTTTATATTAGTGAATTGTGATGAAAAAAAAATCGGGAATTTTTGTCTATGAAACGAATACCTATAAGGCTACGGAGATTCAAAATATTGTTTTGATATTGTTAAGTTACATTTAATATTGCAAAAATTTTTACATAAATACTAAAGATATATAGAAGAGATCCAATTTCGCCCCTAAAAATTTAAAGAAATCTTTTTTTATCTTTATATTATTTTATTCCTATATTCTTATAATTTTTACTTTATATTCTTTAGTTTATAACGATATGAAATAAAATTTGTTTATTTTTGGAATGGTACATATGTTGTTGTACACCCGTTTTCATATTATTAATTTTTTTTTATTAGTGCCTTATTTTTTTTTTTTTAAAAAAATGTATTTCATGTATGAAAAAAGGGGAAATATAAGTACTACTACAATAGAGTAGTTTTTTTATAAAAAATTAGTTTTTTATTTTAGATACCATGTATTTTGTATCTACTATCTTATTTTTGATATGATATTATTTTCCAATAAAATTTTTTTTAAAAAACTTTTCGCTAGCTTTTAATACTAATCTATTATAAGGAATGGGAGGAAACATAGTTTATTCTGATGTCGAATAGATTTGAACAAGTAATCTTCAGTTATATGTAGGGAAATTCATTTTATAATTTGATATTTTGAAGTGCTTTTGTATTTGGTGTTATAGTTTCGTTTATTTTAAATTTTTGTTTTTAAAAGTATTCCTTTTACATAAATAAATATTTTACTGTGTGTAAATGTGTTTCCAAAATGATGTTATGTATTCTTTGTATATGTTAAAAATTTGAGTTTGTAAAGAGAAAAAAAACCACGCCATGACTTTTTTCAAATTGAGGGGAAATGAAACGATAATTAAAAGTTTAAAAAAATTAAATTCCTATTTAGCACTTAACTTTTTTTTTTGCATTTTTCAAGTATCAAAAAAACCCCAATTTTTCAACATGGCTAGCCAAAAGGATGTCTAATTTAAAAAACGTTATATTTAATAGCCCTATATGTCAAAATTTAAATTTCGGACCATGAAACCACGATCGGTGTTTAAGTGTTAACCCACTTAAGATTTCGGGGCGTTCGTTTTTTTTTTGCCTCTTAGGTCAGAATATGTTAACTTTTTCAAATAAAGATTTTTTAAAAAAAAATCTGTTTTTTGACAAAAAAATGTCATATATATATATATATATATATATATATTAGTAGCAATATTAGTAGAATAATTGTTTCAGGATTGTTGAAAAATAATTCAAAATCTGAAAATCTATCATCAAACTTAAATTGAGGAGGCTTTGAAAATTTTTCGACATCAGCTGAACTTAGAGAGCTTTTTTTTCTCGAGGATTATCATAGCAAAGAAAAAACTAGGCTGAGGATGCATAGAGTTATGTTTTCAAATTTTTTTTAAAAATGAATAGGGAACATATTTTTTCATTTTTTTAAAGTGAAATTTTTTAGCCCGGGTCAAAAAAAACACTTAATCTGTCCCTGCGAAAAAAATATAAAATAAACTAATTCATCTTTTTGTGAGAAATACTTAGTTATTAGAACTCACAATTAAAACCCATGAATTTACAACGCCGTGCAACTTCTAAAAGATCAGGCATATATATACTCACGTATAGATAACATATATTTTCTATCGTGATTCAATAATACATTCTTCCTTTCCAATAAATGTTCTATTTCTATAGATACACATTAAACTCCAAATAAATTGAAAGTACTTTCCTTAAAAATATGAGTGTGATATTATCTTTTTATTATAATATATATTCATTGAAAAGCAAAAAAATACAAAATTTTAGTGCGCCGAAAGTATCAATGAAAATGCATGCAACTCGACATTCGTTTCGTATAAATTTTTATAACGGGAATTTATGCTTTTTCAGAGTTTGACGATCCCAACGGATATTTTCTGGTATACGTTCAAATAGTTGAACGTAAAATCAAGCTTAAAATATTCTATTTTCATGCTACAGTAACCAACACGTTCCTTTTCGTCTATTTTCCCTTTTTTTCTTTTAAAAGATGCAATATTTATGCAGTCTGAGGTTTTCTGAATGACATATTTACAAACTTTATTTAAAATGAAAACCTTCAAAAACATAAAGAGTAAAACTGATTTTTTCCTGTTGAAAAAGATTTGTTTTTCTCTTTTTTAGAAAATTTTAAATTTTTTAATGCATTCCAAAAAAAATTCATTCCTCTGATGGGGAATAAAATGGGTATATATCCCAAATAGAATTATTTCGTACTATTTAAATTAATATCTATTAAAAAAAAGTATTTAAAAACTAGAAAAAAGTTTTTCTTTCGTGAAAAGAATGAGAAGTCCCCCTTGTCCTTGGCAAGGCTATACATTTCGATTTACTATCCTGCTATGTAATCCCTTGTAATCGATACATAAATATCTCTTTTTGGACGCAGTTGAATATTTATTCCTTTTTCCTTTTTTTTAAAAAATTTGAGTTTTTGGCCCAGATGTAAAAGTGAATAAAGCATTTTTAAACGTAAAAAAAATTTTTTACATGTTGAGTTACATAAATGGAATTCTCCAACTCGACCGTTTTTAACTCAATTTGTCTTTGCAGGAATATATACCACAGCATGAATAACAAAGGGAGAAAGAACTTCATTAATGTCACAATATTAAGCAACGAGAGGGCAAGTGGCGATGGAACCCACAATTTTGAATCTAGGTTAAGCAATGAGAGGACAATACCTGAGCTGACATCCTCTTTCCAAACTAACACACCACGTCCAAGGAAGGACTTCTTGCTTCCCAGAGTTAACGTGTATCAGTTTCTCTACATGTTGGAAGATTTTATCATGATTCGTAATCATATCAGCAATACCATTCACAATTGCACACACAGAACAGGTTATCACAGAAGTTAAAACCGAAATTACAAATAATGAATTAAAAAGATCAGTATATTATTTACTTCGTCAGGCCACAAGAAAAGAAGGCCATTTAATATCGAAAACAAGAATTGTATTTGACGCAGGAAGTCATCAAATAATGAACTCTCGCTAAATGATGATTTGTGGTCAGGCATTAATTTAAATCCAAATCTCTTAAACAGGTTAATTAATTTTAGATTCAATGTAATCACTTTTTGTTCAGATTTTAAACAAGCTTTCTTACAAATTTGCCTCGCTAACGAACACAAAGATGTTATTCAATTCTCTGGGGGATGAGAACCGGGGGTTCAAAAAAGCCCAAAGAATACCAAACGAAAAATTTTGGTGTCAGTTCAAGTAAATTTCTTCACGCAACCACGATTATACATCTTATTGAGAAATATAAACATGAATTCCCTGACACTGTAGAGTTTTTAGATAAACGCTTCTACGGTGACGATCTTATTTCCGGCAGTAACGAATTTGACGAAGCACTTCAAACTTCTCGAAGAGAAAAAGATATTATGGAAAAAGGATTTTCTGAATGGACCTCAGAAAATGGACAACTGATTATTAAAATTTAATAGAGAAATGGAAGAAGGAAAATTTTGATGTACACACTGTACATGAAACTGTAAGTTTCGGAGCAAATGAAACAAATCCCTAGTACTGTCATGGAACATTCATGAAGATTACTTGACTATGGATACTAAAAATCTATTGGAATTTGTTTCCTTAGATAAAAATATGAAGCGCTTCATACTACAAGCAATTGGTAAGATCTTTGACCCATTGGGGTTAATTTCTTCTTTCACAGTGAGAATGAAATGCCTCATTCAAAATCTCTAGAAAGAAGAAATTCAATGGGGTGACCCTTTGCCCACACGTATTGAAAAGGAGTGGGAAAAAATGGTGTGAGGAACTACCCCACTTAAGCAATCAAAAAATACTCCGATCAGTTCTAGATTCTACTTTGCTAGAAGATTATGTTGAGTTGCATAGCTTTTATGACGCCAACAAAAAGGCACATGACGCTTTGAGAGAACTAAGTCAAGGAAGGAAATTTCTGTTAAACTAGTGACTTCAAAATGCCGTGTAGCACCATTGAACTGTGTAACCTTGTCCATATTAGAATTATTTGCAGCTCTAGTGGCTGTTTGCATAGAATCTAAGGTGAAAATTTCGTGAACCTTAAAAGATCTTGTTTACAATTTCACTGGACTGATTCCAAAATAGCTCTTTTTTGGATAAAGAGTAACAAAACCCGATGGAAACTACTCGTTGCTAACCAAATCAACGAAATAACCAGTCTAACAGATCCCCACTCCTGATACTATTGCGCTGGTAAAAAATCCCTACAGATTTCCTCTCTCGTGGACTGAGCGCTGACAGTCTAGTGACAAATTCCAGGTAGTAGACAGGTGCAGAATTTCTTACAGTTCTTGAATTTTCTAAGAACTTTCAGCAAATTGTTCTTGAAGAACATGAAAAAAATTGTAGTACAAGAAAGGAGCATCTTTGACGAACTTTTAGAACTTTTGAATAATTATTTCATAGTTGTTTTATATTTCATTTGCGTAAAATTGTTGATTTCATTTTGTTATACATTTCAATTGTTTTAACTATTGTACTTTAAATATGTTATTTTGTGAGTTCTTGCATGTTAACATGACAAGGCCGGCGGGATGTTGGCGCATGCGCGCCAATTCAAATATTCTCTGCAGCGCGATATCTGCAGATGAGAGCATGTGACGGAGCTTTACGCAGTCTTTCTACTAATCCTCTTGGGGAATCTTTGGGACTATCAATTGAGTTATTCCACAGCCATCCATCTCAAGAAGAAACCTTGATACGCAGATTAGTTAGTAGATATATAGTGGAGGCTTAGTAATCGAGAGAGAAGGAGGAAAGGAAGCTGAGTTGCTGAACGAAATGCGCTTACGATAAGGATCTGAACTTAGACGCGTAATTATAGAACGGGATCTAGTTATTTATATAAATTAAGGAAGTTAGGATTCATAGGATAATTTTACTTAAAGTTAGGTGGTTAGTATTTCAGGCGCTTATTCACATAAGATTTTGAGGTATGATGTATCACTCTTGATTTTCCCTCTATAGTAAGATCGTCTTGGATTATTATATTGGATAATAATAAATTGGATTTCTTGTGGCTAGCTTGAGTCATCAATCTTTAACCTCTACAGAGCTAGGTCGAGTAGATGAAGAGATGGCTTCCCCAGGTGGGAGGCTATCACAAGCTTTCTCTAAAATAAGTTAGATGTGATCAATAATAGAACTCTCATACGGTGGAGTTCACACACAATTAATCTTAAAATAACTAAACTTTTGCTTTTCTTTGAAAATAGAATCTAGATGTTGTTTGGTTGAATAAAAAGGAATTAAAAAAAGAAGCAATTCGTAGCTGGTCCATCATTTAAGAAACCCAACTAACCCAACTAAAATAAACAGCAGCCATATCAAAGGTTTTCAAAAGTTGAAATTAAAATCTACAGTTGTTCTCCAGAAGACGTAACTGCGGTCTCAAGCACGGTTTTCCAAGAGCCTGATCGATGTCGTCTTCGACGAGCTTCATGGGAGAACAGGTAGTCTACTGTGCTTCAACTGGCATAAATCGTCAACCAAGGCTCTTCTCAACAGGTTTCAGTTCGACCCATGTACAGATAATTGCAGAGGATAGGAATGCATCATCGTATGCTTATGAGAAAATAACTCATTTCTGCGCGAAAGATTTCTGTCGTTCGCAGATGTGTCGAGAAAGAAGACACTAGTCATCTGATGATTGGAAATAGGTAATGGGACCGCAGTAATTCCACAACACCTTATTTTACCCTGATGGAAGACGTCGAATTTGGCAAGAACTCAACGAAGCCGTGAATTAATCACGCCTTACTCGCACTGTGCAAGAGTCTGGTTGGATGATTTGGGGCATGCTCTGATGTTGAGGCAAACCGGCAGGAAGTACCGAAATATACTAACAGACTGCAATGTTGCATTTTTACCCTGGTGGCGAATTATACTTAAAGAATGATAATACAACTACACATAATGCAAAAAGTGTTCAAAATTTGTAAGCTGAAAATCACAGTCTGACTTCCAACACTTTCCCTGGACACCACATAGCCTAGATCTTAGTGGAAAATGTGTGGGATATGGTGGAAAAACGTATCAGACTGTACTTTCCCGTTCCGTCTTCCTTACAAGATCTAAAAAGCTGCATAGGTAATGCGTGGTATTCTCTGGATGTAAATACACTCCATTAGCATGTGGACTCGATGCCAAAACGATTTAGAGCAGTTGGTCTTGAAATGTTTTGATTTTGGGATTCTAATTCATTCGGCAGTGTGAGTGTATATATATTATTTAAAGAAATATTTATCATTCTTGTTATTACAAATACAGTAAGACCCCGCTTAACGCTCTTTTATTTGAATTGTGGGATTCCCCGAAATAGCACGCAGGGTTAGGCTTCCCCATATCCGAAGCAGTTTATCTGTTTCTTCTTTCCTGTGGTATTATACGAAAGTATTTTTTATCGTTTCAAACATTTGTTGACGTTATTCTAAGTATAAATTTATATAATATAACGATTGCTATAGTGACAAATATTATGATTTTAGTTTTTATCATGGGTGATAGTAAAAAACACGAAAATAAAGCATAAAAAAAGCATTTCACTAGAAACTAAAATGCAAGTGATTAGATCAGATACTGGTGAACGTCAATCTCAAATGGGTGCTGCATTGAATTTGTCAACTTCAACAATAAGGACCATTCTTAAGAATAAAAAAATAAATACTTTCATCGGTAACTGCAACTACGACAAGCTCTGCAACTAGAATTGCCCGTTCTAGAAATAATACAATAGAGGAAATGGAAAAACGACTTTCTATATGGATTGATGACGAAACTGAACGCAAATGCCATTAAGCCAATCTACCTTCTTGATAAAATGGAAGAAAATTGGAAATGCAGAAGAGACTGAATGATCTGAAATGTAAACACACTAACTTAGAATTTTATTTATTTTTATATGCATATTCGTTTATTATGTTTCTATATGTGTAAAAAATAAATTTTTGCTTTATTGTTATAAAAAAACATAATTAATAAATTTAATGGTAAAATACATGACCAATTTTCTACCCATCTTCCCCTAACCCCATTATTTACATGATGAGATAACTTCGTTTAACGCTGTTTCATATTACGCCCTACTTTGATAGAACGTATACCCCGCATTAAGCGGGGTCTTACTGTAATTGGATTAGAGTAGTAAATATGTAATCTTCCAAAATTTCAATGAATGGATTTAAAGAGGTAAATAGAAGTGTGTCATTAAATTAAGTATACATTCTTTAATACAAAATAACTAGCAAAAAGAAACTTTGAGCCAGTTTTTGTACCTTTGTAAAATTTGTTTGATGACCAATTTTATGTCGTTTCTGATCCCCAAAGTGATGAATAAAATAAATGCAAGGAAAAAGGAACGAAAATACTTACAAATATGTTATCCCATTTCCGCTAATATCTTATATTATCCGAAAGTACATATCAACAGGATTACTATCTGTGTTGACATCCCCGAGGACCTTTAAAAATAATCATCGGACTTATGCGTGCTGGGAACCATTTGATCTTATAAATATAACAAATTAATCCTATCACAACGATAAACATATGTTTCTCATATCATATTTGAAACAATAGTTTGTCCATGGGAATAATGAGCTCAATTCATGAAGTCACATGATAAAAACAAACAAGTATTTTCTATTGAATTCAAAACAAACATTAAACTAATTGTACTTGTTGTTCTATTTGTAAAACTCAGATAAAATTTCAAATTTTGTAGTTGGGTAAAGATGTTTAAATGTTAGAGAAAATAAATTTGTACAAAAAGAATTTTTTAAATTAAAAAAAATCATATTTTATGTTTTTACTTTTAAATAAAATGCATTTTGTATACAATGTACTTTTTAAGAGAAAATTTCTGCAAAGAGCAAAACTTGGCAACACCGGAGTGCATGAAGTGATTAACTGTAAACACTAGATAGTTTTTATCGTGTGACTATGACGTCGCATGAGTTTTTAAATTGATTGGCTAGAATCAAATGGCTTTCACTATCATGTGACTATGACGTCACATGAATTGAGCCCATTATTCAAATAAATTCTTCTCGTTTCCTATTCAGTGTAATATTTCAGATACTATTATACTATGCATGTTATATTTCCGAGAGAGAAGCTTGACATCTTTGGGAAACGAAACGCGAAACGTTCCTCCATCCCATATCGAAAAGTATTTGGGCCTTGAAGTGGAGAGGCCTTGATTGAGAGGGAGCTTCCTGATTAGTGGATTAAAAGAGAGAATCAGTGAGTTAACACTCTATTCGCTGCCTTGAAGTTATGGAACAGAAAATGAGTTGGAAAAAAGTGCTTGCCTGTGTGGGTTGCAGATTGAAAATATTTTAAAATAAAGAAAGGAAATGTGAAAGTAAAATGACAAATTAGAAAAATAGTCATTCGCCACGAGGGGAATGACGCAATTAATTACTATGTGGGATTATACGAGTCTAGAAGGATTCTTCTGGGCCTCTTAGTATTGACATTGAAATTGTAATTTACAAGATTTAAGACATTTAAGTTATTTGAATTTGGCAGATTTTCAAAAAATTTAACTGCTATTTTTGAATATATTTTTTAAAAGGATAAATGTTAATTGTTTTGTGAACATCTCTATTTTTAGTGTATTTACATGCCTTAGTTATATTCCTGATTAAAGCATTTTGGGCATTTTCTAAAAGTTTAATGTTTGAATTAGCTGCATAGCCCCACATAGGGCAAGCGTACGTTAAGATGGGCCGCAAAACAGCAGTGTAGATAAGTACTTTGTTGTAAAGGTTCATTTGAGAATTCCGACAAATTAAGGAGTAAATTGAGCGTAAGGCGTTCCGGAATTTTTAACGAGCGTATAAGATGAGTTGTGTTTAAATTTCCGATATAGTATAGTTTAATTTTATATTCACAAGATTTTAATTTCAAAAGTGGTTTAATTTTAGCACCTGAATTCCCATTATGTTCTTTTTGCAAATGTGTTATACTTCCTAATTTATTACAAACTTCGAAGCCTAATATGAAAAATTTAAATCATATGTTATCAAATTCCTGAAAAAAAACTCATAGTATAATATATTATATATTAAATATATAGTTTCGAAATAAGGCCTCAAAACGTGAAGGAAAAAAAATTGCTCTCAAGAAAGAGCGCGGGTAATGAACTTTAAGAATGAGGTTCAGTACTGTCCAAAATTAATGAGAAATAATCTAAATTTAATCTTAAAAACTGGTCGAATCTATTTTATTACGGAGAGAAGCAATGCATAGAGAAAAAGAGAAGTTTGTCAAGTACTTTGTTTCAAAAAATAGAAATACGTTAAACGCATTTTCCAAAAATGCGCAGAATCACTCACTAGAGGGTTAAAATAAGAATGAAGGCTTTTGTTTTACAAAAGTATATCACCAAAACGTGTTTAGATTTACTCTTAAAGAATTATTATAAAATTTAATACATCTTTTAGTAATATGTATTTAAAAATGATTTAATAAAGTATTTAATCTAAAATTCGTTAAATAAGTTGCAAAAAGTAAATATAAATGAATTTCTTTTTCAATTTCTACTATTAGCTCACAATTTCTATATATTTATATATTTATTTATTTATCTTGGTGGAATTTTCAATCGTTAATAAAATACATTTTAAAGCGCTCAATTGAGCTGAAATCTTATTTACAGGATTATTTTGGATGACAATACAATAATATAATAATAATTAATTAAAATTAATTGATTAAAACTAATTATTTAAAGAATAAAAAATACAACCTTGTTGGCATCATTTTTGGCGACTTAGCGACCCTTTTGGCGACTTGTGTCAAAACTTGTGTGAAAAGGTTTTATTCTCACGTGTTAAAGTATTCAGTTAAACTGAAATTTTTTATAGGTGATTGTTTTGGATAACAATACGATACTTAAATAAAAATTAATAAAAATTAATTACCACTTAATATTGTGATTCTATCCTATGTATATACATATTTATAATAATTGTAATTATTCAACAAAAAGTAGCTAAAACAAAATTTTTGTTTGTTGATCTAAGTAGGAGTTGACTTAAAAATTTTTTTATATTATTCGTTTCAGTTTGACTCATAAAAATCAAGAGAAATTATCACAGGAACCTGCATGATAAACATTAAAAGCTTCGTAATAAGTTTCTTTGTATTAATACTGAAAAATCTTTATTTATTATATTTGTATGAATTCCATGTTTATGCCACAATTATCTCCCTATTTCCCTAATCAATAACAACAAATAACTTTTATAATTAATTCTACATTCAGATACGCATTATTAATTGGAAAAATAAGTTCCTGGGCATAAGAGATGAATTTTTCAGTATTTGACAATATTTTTAATCTGCTAAGATGTAGCTATGAATACCTGTATGTAACATTTTAACAGCTTAATAGTTAACTTTTAATAGTTAATTAATAATTAAAGTAGAAATTATACTTGTAAGTATCAAGTTCCGGTTTATTAATGTATTTTCTCTTGTTTTGTTGATATTGTACCTTGATTACAATTATGGGATCAAAAGATGATGTTTAAAAACAATTAATTAATCCTCTTAAAAGCGATCAAAATATTTAATCCCTATCTCGTTGCTTACTTTTTATAAATTTTCACTCAATGACCTTTAAAGCTTAATAACAATGCCAAGATAAATTTTGGGCTTAAATAAAACTAGCTCTAATTCGTTGTTTAACAAAAAGCAAACAAAAGATATTTGCAGAACAAAGATAAGAATATCCCTTCTTGTCAAATATCCTAATATCAACACAGACTTCCACAAAGAGAATTAATAATATTCTTTATATGAAAATCACATTATATAAGCGTAAAAATCACATATATAAGGAAAAAGGAGACTAAACACATTAATGATTTAATTCAGGTCGATATTCATATTTGTGATATATATTTTTTTTAAATTATCTTCTAAAACAATAACAACCCAGGAATATTTAGAAAAAGAACTAAAATTTTTTAATATTCCATCTTACGTCTTCTTTACAATAAATTGAACGTTTTAGTTAAGAAACAAACATTTGAAAAACTCCCGTTTTAAATCTATTATAGACCTACGAAGCTTTAAATTTAACACGCATATTTCTATTGTTGAGTAGGGATCCACTAAAAACGAGTTTTTCGTAAATTGAATGCCAAAGATGGGATTATGGTGCAGTAAAAGATAAATATACCTGTTTAAGAATTCAAGACCTGTCCTTTTAAATCAAAGAAGTGAGGACTATAAAATTTGTTTAACTACAATAGAAAGCTTATAACGGGTCTATTCACGTTCTTCCTACTAATTCCTCTTGGGGAATAATTGGTCTTTAAAAATTATTCTATTGAAAACTTTCCTCCGAAGAAAAGATATGATTATGCAAATCAAGGCTTGTATTTAAAGATTAAACTTTCGAGTGAGAGAAGAGAGGGTTAGACTGCTAACGGCTAGCAGTGAGTGAGAGTGATTTGCATGAAGCTAGGTGACAGCCCTTCATAGCTTATTTGATTAATATTAATATTGACGATTTGATCAATTAAATGTTAAATTAGATTCAGTCCATTTGAATTAGAAGGTGTATTGCTTGGACGTAAATGATCCAATTTATTGTTAAATCTTCTAGTACAGCGATACTAGACCTGTGGCCAGCGAGCCACATGCGGCCCACCGAGCCTTTTTAAGTGGTTTGGTCATGGCTCACTGCTCTGAGAAATTTACTTACTTAAGAACATTGTATTAAAAGTTTAGTGGAAAAATCTTTATCAAGAAAACAGATATATCAATTTGGCTTTTTGCTGTCAGTGTTGTACGAGTACGAGTTGATATTCGTTTTCTATTTTGAACGGTTACAGTTATGATAACAGACAACAGTGGAGTAGCGACCATTTTATGGGTGGAACTAATTTTTAACTATCTTTCATATCTTGTAAGCGAAAAATATTCGAAGAAAATATATCGTTTCAAGACGATTGGGAGATTAACTATTTTGTAGTGAAAAAGAAACAAGGATCAGTAATTGTTTAATTTATCACGAAAGTGCTATATTTAAAGAATACCTTTCAAGAGGTGATGAATAGGCTTTCTTGAATAATCTTTGCAACAACAACAAAGTGTTTTGCCAGTAGTAATATCACAGCGGTAACAAAGACATCCTATGAAGTTTCTTGTATTATTCGTAATCATATGAAACCGTTTACTGATGCAGAAATTGTGAAGGAGTTTTTCTTAAATGCTTCTAAATTTGTGTTTGTGTTAGTGACAAATAATAATTAAAAAAGCAAAACAGGAGTTATACTATTTTGATCAATTTTCCTCATTTGAAATTTCCAATGTTCTATTGGCCTTAAGGCATTTCTCCTTTCCCCCTTCCTCCATTTATCCTCATGTTGCGGCCCGCGTGAAGTACCTGGCATATGTTTGAGGCCCATCAGAAAAAAAGGTTGAGTACCACTGTTCTAGTATCTCGTCTACCTCGTTATTGCTCCCATATTTAACAATTGCTGCATTTCTTAACTTGGGTTGCTGAATTTGTGTCTTTGTTGAGAATCGTTAATATAGTTTGCATTGACTATGGCTAATCTTCCTTCTGACCCTCTCACATTAATGGATGGCACGGGCTATCCAATATAAGCGTAATGCTAGAATTTAGATATCAATAACTTAAAAACAGTATACAGTCATACATCACACAATACCCAACACAACGAAAGTGTAACGGCTAGTTATTTTATGTACTTGAACTGCTTACCGCAATTATTACTCTTCTTCACATTCAATTGCATAATTGAAGAACTACATATAATCAAAATCCAATAAACTCAATCACAATTTTACGCTTATCACATATCCTAAATTGCCCCATTAATAGTTGCTTTTATAAGAATGATCCAATTAAGTACATGGTAATTGAAATGTTTGAATATTCAAAACCACACGACTAAATGAAATTGCATTTGGCAATTACTCACATTAGGGCAAGGACCTTTCGCTTTTTAATGAAACTCTGGAAGGTACTCTGCAGTATTGGCGAGAAATCATGAAATTTAATTATGTGCATCACGAATTTAAGAGGGAGTATAGTAAATGCATGCTTAAGATATTCAGTTATTTGAAAATGCACTTCAGCTTAGTAATATAATGCTCTTTTGAATATTCAGTGCGTCTATTCCTTCTGGATCATTAGGATGACAGTAATAACTAGATATAGAAAGACAGAAATTCAATCCAACACTATTTACCACGTGTTGATTACTTCCATAGCATCAAATGGACTTTAAATTACATTGTGCGTTTATTTGAATCCTGAAATTATTCTCACAAAGAGTTATTAAAGACATATTTCTTAATTGTTATTAAACGAAATATAATTATGAATTTATTGAAATAAGTTTAACTCGAAAAGCTTAAGCGAAATATAGGTTAACACAAAATAATGCGGTGGTTCTGACCAAAACTTTTTTTTTCAGGCATTCTTTCGCTTAACATAAAACCAAAATCGTTTAGCATGAAAAGATTTCCTTTTTCTGAGAATGAACAAAATTCAGAAAACATCAGCCGTATTGGACTTTCCTAATATATCATAAGATGAATTCATTTTGTAGATGATGCCAATTGTATCCAGCCACAATTATGGCACACAAAGACATTTTGGAATTTGTTCACAGCTCAAAAAAATATCATTGATGCAGATTCCGACGGCGAAAACGAAATGAGTAATGCAGCTTCTTTTCCCACACCATCCGAAATAAGGAGCCTTATGAAAAGTATGCGCAGTTATTTAGACACACCTTGCAATGATGAAATGAACAATAAAATGAACAATATTAATCAATTTGGTGCTAAAAAGGACAATGCAAAAAAAAATCAAATTATCTCCTTAAAACTCAATAAATGTTTTGTTTTTCAATAAAAACTTTAAAATTTTGCAACAAGTATCATGTGATATTTTTAAATTGAGACGACTTCTAGAGGGATTCTTAGTTATTCTTCATTCATTTGAGAAATGTGAAGGAATTTAATGTTTGAAACATACACAATAAAACATACAAACAAACACAAATAAACAAAAAAAATGTAATGATATACACGTTCATATTAAAAATGACCACTAATTTAATTACGGACTTTTTTACAAAAAGAAATATTTTATATGTTAGAATTACTAGTACAATACTTTTTTTTATTAATAACGCGTATTGCATAAAAACAACTTTCAAAGTTGGGAGTATTAACGTTCAGTTTTATCGGTTTGTCGGTAAGTATTCATGGCTTATGTGTATCGAAACAATGTATAGTTGATTATGTTTAACGCGAAAACGCTAAAGACGAATTATCGGTTAACACGAAATAATACAACGATCCCAACTAACTATTATGTATTTTCATGCATTTTTTCTCTTTACACGAAAATAAATTCGATTAGCACGGAAAACATTACAGATAAACAATACCAACTGAATCGGATTATACCATGGTATCATTGGAATAATACGTTGCAGTAGATGATGATAATGTGAAACCAATTATGTCAAACAAAGATATTTTGGAATTAGTTCAAAGCTCAGAAAACATCATTGATGCAGATTCCGAATGCAAAAATGAAAAGAATAATTCAGCTTCTTTTCCCACGCTATCTGAAATAAGGAACATTATGAAAAATATGCGCAGTTACTTAGAAACACCTTCCAATGGTGGAATGTATAATAAAATGGTCGACATGTGAACAATTTGATGCTAAAAAGGACAATGCACCAAAAAATATCAAATTATTTTCCCAAAACTCAATAAATGTTTTGCTTCTCAAAAAATTTAAAATTTTATATTAAATTCCTTTAACTTATTGTTAATGTTTATTTTTCATTGATTTTTATTAAAAATGCATGTATATTTACATATCTGTGTAAGTAAAATAAACTCTAATAAACTCAATTTTTTTATGTTTTTCGCGAAAAAAATATTTCAGTCTCTTCAGTTTCGTGTTAAAAGATTTCCACGCTATATCTAATATAATATAATTTCAAATATATAAAATTATGAATGAATCTGAAAAATTAAAAGCACATTTTCAAAAATAGAAAAGAAAAATTGAGTTGCCCGAAATATTAAATGTGGAGAAATATATAATTTGAACTCTTGTGAATGTAACTTTGAAACACTCTTTTTAAAAACTCGATTCTACTTTTTTTGACATTATTTTCCCTACATTGATTATTCAATTTGAATAGAAAAAATGAAAATCATATTTCTTGTGACTTTGTGGATATATATTTTTTATATCTTAAGAGTCTGGTACAACATTCATAATCCCTCTTCATAAATATCGTTAATGGAATATAAATAAAATGAATACTTGCTCTTGTAAACTATCAAGAAACGAGCAGTAAAAGTTTTATGCTACAGTTATTAAGTTTTTTTCTTTTGGTTACCTTAATTGTGGCTGAATAGATTTCCTGTAATGAATGAAGAAGAGGAAACAGAAGAAAGAGAAAAAAGCATCTTCGTAGTATTTGGTTGTAGTTTAATTTCAAAATAGCATCTCAACATAAGCAAACTGTGCTTAAAGTAGGTAAGCCAAAAACTTGCTAACTAAGTTATCTATAATTAACTAACTTAAGTAACTTTCCGAAATAAGCTTTCACTTTTACTGTAGCAAACTATCTGAGGTAAAATAAATGTTTTCTGCCAATATTTTCACGGGTTAATGAGTTCTCCATCTTACGACACATGTCTGGTGTCTTTCCTTAAAAACCGATTTTTATCTCATATTGTTTATTTAAAAAAAAGACTTTTATTAAGATATAAAACTTAATATTCATTTTAAGCACTAAGAAAACGTAAATATATGCATATCATACTTAATATTGAAGATTGAACACTTCTTTAAGTGTACAGCTGCTTTTCATGTATATACACATGTCAGTGTTCGTGAGAATGAAATATATAATATAAGAAAAAAATGCTTATATATGGAATGACTCATTGAGATTCATTTTGTTTTGAAGAGTTATTTTTTTTTCATAAAAGAAAGTTAGCAAAAAGTAGAAATAATTGTATCTTAAATATTGTACTGGGTGTTTAAACTCCTGATATTCTCATTTTACGAAGTATTATACATGTTTCTAAATTGTATATTTTCTCTTTTATCTTGTATCTGTACTTTCATCTTCAATCTGAAATACTACTTTAAGTATTCTTTTCAATAAAAAAGCAAAATCCTATATTCTTTCTTGGTACTTGAAAATTATTTACTTCCAAAAATATCTTTAGTGGCTCTTTGAAATGGAAAAAAACAAGTTTATTGACAATAAAATACAGATTTTTCCTATATATCATCTTTACATCAACTCCATTTCTTTGAAGTGACTTATTTCTTCCACTGTAAAAAAAATGTACATCGATGGTGAACATTTTGGAGTCTCTAAAGATAGATGAAACGCGCAATCGTTCGTGAATGTCTTCTGAGTAGAAAATAGGAAATCAATGGATTCGAAATATGTCTCTTGGTAACACTTGACGTTAAAGTAGATTCATTCAACTATTTTATTGAGTTACCTGAATGGGACAATATCTTTAGAAATTGTTAATCTCAGTTATTTTACTTTGAACCGCGAAGGTCAAGAAAAATAGAAATTTTCATGGTTGATTTTAGATTATTTTCCTCAAGTTCATAATCAATTTTAAGGAGAAATTTTAGAATAATTCTCGTCTCTGTGGAACTTAATTTATCCATATACTTATATTTATTACTGTAATTGTACATAAAAAAGGAAACAAACTGTATTTCCATTATATTTTTACATCAATTGCTTAAATTATTTGTGTTGAAATTTATATATATATAATTATTATATATATAACGCTTTTCTTACTGGAAAATCAATCCTTTTGCTATAATTTTTAACTAGAAAATAAGCAGTTGCGCGAATCACTGTAGAATTGATTTAAATATACTTATTATTGTGAAAAATGTATTTTTATGCATTCAATTTTTTTTCAAGAATTATCAAATAATTGATATTTTTAATGAAGTTAAAATATGTGGAAATATAACACTTACAAAAAATACTTATTATCTTATAAAATAGAAATTACTTATTAGTCATTCCCTCACCTTTTGAGCGGTCTTTTTTTCATTTTCTTCTTTTTGACCAAAATCTTCCAAAAAGAGGCACATTTTTATTGCATAAAAGTAAGAATGATGTTTGACAGAGTGCGGACATCGAAGAATTTTGTTTAAACTTTCAATTTTAAAGTTTTCGCACTATTTTTTTATATTTAGGGAACACAAAAAAATCGAAATGTTTGCTTTTTATAAGTATAATCGGCATGCTATGAAGAATGTTTCATGTATCTTATAAAAGAATTTTCCTTCTATTTTCAAAAAAATTTCATGTTCGTACCTCTTGTTCAAACGACTGAAGATTTTATGTATAAGTTCGTATGCATATGCACACACAATTTGCAGCATGGTGTAATATTAAGTCTTACGTTGCAATGGGGACAGAGGATTATTTTCGATTATTTTTCCATTTTCATTTCTTTTCCAACAACAAAAGTTTCACATTGCCATGCAAATCCTTGCTTTTTATCGAATAGTTTCAAAAATCCAAATTCCCGTCTTCAACCAAAAGGAAATCATAGAAATATTTTAGTACCATGGACAAACTGCATTTTTAAAAACGCTTGCATTAATAATCGTACTATAAGAATTAAAAATACGTACAAATCAAAGATAGAAAGCAGAAAATATCAGTTACTTTTAGTTTAGTCTATCAATTTACTTTTAGTTTGTACATTTTCCGAATAACAAAGAAACAAATCAATCTTACACTTAGTTGCACGTAAACTTTTCAAAATACTGGATATATTCCTGTTATTTTTTAATAGAATAAAATTACCAGACTTGTGGAGGATTTCTAAAGTTCACAAAAAAATGTGTCATTTAAAAATATTCGGTTCTACTTTGTGACCATATATATATATAATATATATATAATAAACGTACACTCACACATAAAAAAGAATAAGAAAATTCGCTTCAAACTAACTGTTAATTAATCGGGTACAAACCCACTTCCGTAAAATTAGAGTTATAAAGTTTTCTACTAGAGTTAGAATGTGCATTTTGAATTCATGAATTAAAACTAGAAAGAACATGAAGGTGTGTGTGTGTGTGTGTGTGTGTGTGTGTGTGTGTGTGTGTGTGTGTGTGTGTGTGTGTGTGTGTGTGTAGGTGGTGTGTGTGTGTGTAGTGTGTGTGTGTGTGTGTGTGTGTGTGTGTGTGTGTGTGTGTGTGTGTGTGTGTGTGTGTGTGTGTGTGTGTGTGTGTGTGTGTGTGTGTGTGTGTGTGTGTGTGTGTGTGTGTGTGTGTGTGTGTGTGGTGTAGGTAGTGTGTGGTGGTGGTGGTGGTGGTGTGTGTGTGTGTGTGTGTGTGTGTGTGTGTGTGTGTGTGTGTGTGTGTGTGTGTGTGTGTGTGTGTGTGTGTGTGTGTGTGTGTGTGTGTGTGTGTGTGTGTGTGTGTGTGTGTGTGTTACGAAGCAAGCGCCGAGACTTTTTGGAAAACTTTTTTTTATTTGCTTATTAAAATAAGTTAAAAATGCTGAGCCGCGATACTCAATCCAACACAAATTGCGTTCCCTACTTCCTTGAATTGCATTGTATCTCTTTGTTCTGACATCCATTAAATCATCATCCTTTAGTTTAAGTTTTGAATGGATAATAATACGATCTAAGACTATGAGGTGTGCAATGATGGCATTGTATTGAAGGTTGTTCGCAGGGGAAAATATTAAATAAGGAATGGAATTTTGTTTAGTTAACGATTAAATTATCCTACTTACACATATGTATTATATAATTCAATTCATTTGTGAAATTTTGGTTCAACTACTCGAATCTGCTTCGTACGACCTTCCTAATGAAAATATATAACTATTTTTAAGCCAAGCCTATTTCCAAAATTGCTTATTATAATCTCAACGCGGTAAATGACTATGTTTCAAATTCCTAATGGCATTAATTTGATTTAAGAACAAAAAAGGTGCTTCTTACGGACGCAAGAAGATATTCTTCTACATAATGAAGAAATACAATGTGTATAAATTCATGTGGTAAATAGGTGACAAATAATATAATATGTCAAACGTTATGCAATTAATATGTTAAAGTAATTATATACATTAAGCTATACATTAGGAAAAGTTTATTCTTAAGAGTTCGGAAAATGTACTAATTGTATTACTTCCTGAAAAATAATACAATTGAAATGCCATGTCTATTACTTGATCAGAATTTCAAGAAATTTTAAGATTTACTTTTAGAAATTTAAATCTCAGATAATAAGATTATCTTAAATTTCAAAGGTGTGCTAAAGTCCTTGAAAATTTAAAATCTATCCAATGGCATCTTATTTATACATTTTCTTTTGTTTCACAAATCTGAAAAATTATAAAATACATTGGAATATCCTTACACAAACTCACAGGAATTTCAAATGATATAAGAAAGTAAACGAGAAATCTTATTACAAAGAGAATAAAGTAACTTTAGAACTATATAAGTGTCAATGTCTATATATTGCAAAAAATAATTTTTTGAAATAAAAAATAATTATTTAACTTTTTTACTCCATAAAACTCTGATTTCAATAAAAAAGTTATTTCCAAAGACTCATACTTCAAAAGAGCTCCCTGACATTTTAACACTTTGAACAAATAAAATACTGAAATAAAATTGGTATAGTAGAAAATCCTTTTGAGTTGAAACATCCTTATTCGATTTCCAAGATGAAAATGGAGGAAAAACACGGAGAAAGATAATCTTTCTAAGTGAGCTATTGTGCCTTCCGGCTTTGTCTATTCGAAGAGGAAGAGCTAGTTTTGTTGTGGATTTGTTATTATTTCACGACTTCTTTTCGAGAAAAGATATTAATTAAAGGAACAAATCTCTAAAAGAATGGTCAGAAAAAATTAAAGTTTATCTGAAAAGTATTTATATCTTTCCTTGGCTAATTTGTTCAATCATTGAACTTAAGGAACTACAATGGATTATTTCACATACAGTGAAATACGCTTAACCCAAAAACGAAATATCGGCTTACACGAAATATTACAGTGGTCCCGACAGACTACTATATATTTTCAAGCATCATGGCGGAGCCGAATTTCTTTACCTACGATAGTCCGGAATCTTTAAAGACATCGCGTAATACCTGATTTACTTGGCTTCAACAGAGGAAATACCTATTTAACTATTACCGAGTGTCATCAAAAAGCCGACACATTTCTGCATTAAGATAATGTTAGACAGATACAGTCGATCTTCTAACCAATCGGCATTACAATGTACGGAAATCATATGATTCTAAGAGCTTCTCGTTTTGAGAAATCCATTAAAAGCCAAGGTTCTAGAAATGCAGCAATTGTTTTGTCTCGCTGTCTTTAAGTCTATGTGTGTTTGGGTTGCAGCTTTTCGTTTTGTCGTCTTACGTGTTAATATCAATAAAATGGGGAACTAAAATCAGAAAATGTCTCATCAGTTATAATCAATTGTAACCAGGTAAAGATGCCCCAGGTAACATGTTTGATTCCAGTGAATAAATATACATATATAAATGGCCATTAGGATTGTGCTTACCGGATTTTCGATTGGTGAAGCAGAGTTATCATTTCTATAGATCTCAACATTCTCCCTGGTTGGATAATTTCTCCATAATAATGCAAGAAAAACTGTAAAAATGCCGGGGTTTGAAAATGAAGCACTCCTTAACAATAGCATGATTGCGCCATACTTTACAAGAAATAATCTAATAGGAATGACTACAGTAAACTTGTTGAAAGCTATATAATGGCACACTCAATAACCTAACATAAGTTCTATAAATCTTTTTCCATCCATTAATGCGAACCAATTTCAGGAACACATGCATGCAATACGAAACAATTATCTGTGATGTGTTACTAGTATATCGTTAAGCTTGAATTCATTATGGAACTATCTTAATATGATAAATTTTGTAAATTAACAGCGTAAACTACAACTGTGTAGAAAATTGACTTTGAAACTTAAAAGGGCTTTTTTAAGTATCTCTGCAGTGATAAATACCACTAATTTTATTTTTTCAGTCTGTTATTGAGGCAGTAGCCCGACGACGCGAAACCGTGATGAAAGCGCCATAAATGGATACGGAGATAATTTAGCATCACTTAGATTAGAAATGTTGCCGTATAAAAATTATTTTAATGATATTTTGATTGAAAATTATTTAAATACAATATTTTCGTTATAAAAATTAACTTAGAATAACCTTTTGTATCAAATGCTTTCAGAAAAATGCTTCTATTATAATAATATTGAGCTAGAGATACAAGTTTCAGATCTCTTGTACAGAGGTTTCAATTGCCCTTTTAAAATTCAATGCAATTTTCATTGTTACTCAATTCTCAATTGAAAATATACATAATTATCTATTCTTTTTCTTAAAAATTTCTCCTCTGTTAACGTAAAGCATGGATACAACCCAATTTGCCATATACATTTCAAAAATTCCCAGCTGAGCCTCTCGGTATTGCGAATCCCTGAGCCATATACAGCAAATACTGTTATATTAGTGCGATTATTAAAGGAGTAATATTTTTAAAAATGGGTCATTCTAGGTTCATTTTTTGTCAAAAAATTGTACTTAAATAATTTTTTATTGTAATACTATTCTTGAAAAGATTTTATACATTTTTTAATCTAAGTTACACTTAATATAAATATTACCCATTTATACGCTTTTGCAAAATCACGGTTCCAAACGTAGTCGAATACCTTAAATGATTTATTTAGCAAGGCCTAAGATAGTTGGCTGAGCCTAAGTAAGATTTATTTTCGTTCAAAAGGACACCAAACAAAAGAATTAATAAATGAAAAGGCAAATTAAGTTCGGAGACCTGTTTAACCTTATCAGGATCAAAATGTTTGAAATGAAATCGAAAAGCTAACAAGTCATTTTGTCTCTCATTTTGAGATAGTTTCAATGTATTATTTCACCCAATCCAATGAAAACCGCTGTTAACTGGATAGATATAATGCGCATGCGCTTGTACGCCCCCTAAGCATTTCAAAACAAGTCGTCTATTTGACAGTGTTTTATGCTGCTTTTCTATCTGTAAAAGCATTAAACAAGTACCAATATATATTGATGAAGCGTATTGATAATATATGTAGTCGAGAGAGAAGATTTTAAACTCTTTCATAAGCTAAATACGTTCCTTAGAAAACCTAGCAAAAAAACAAATTGTGTAAAAAAATATATGTGAAATTTGGGGATATGTTTCCCTCCTTTAAAAAAACATGCACGATGAAAAATCTCTAAACATTTTCCTATAATTCCATTGGAAAAAAACCTATCATAAAATTCATGTTACATATTTATAATAAATAAAAAAAAATCGCCTTTAATTGGTAGATAGGGTCCATCGCGAGCACATACAACATACAAAAATCCTCAACTTAATTAGAATTAATTGCTAACAACTACTCATCGCTAATCGATACAAGCATGCACGTGCATTACGAATTGAATCAAAAATGCTATCATCAGATGTGTTAGATCTAGCACAACTGTCGATTTTGATTCAAATAAGAAATTTCGTTCGGCCTTAGTTTTTTGTTTTTTTCTTTAGTTTTTTAAGTAGTTTGTATAGTTCTTTTGATATCCTGCTGTACAAAACTTATGATTACGGTGAAATTATACTGTATGCTTTATGTCAGGATCGTGAGTAAGAAAATGGTCCATATGTGCAGCGAATTTCAAGCCCTCGCGAATTAAATCAGCTGTTGACCCTAGAATGCTAACCCTTTGAAAAACGTACGGGAATGGTAACCGTTCGTCTCTTTTTAGCCATTCTTTAGGAAGCTTAAAACTCATTTTAAAAGTTAATAACAAAAAAACTATACTGCATGTAGCTGATTTGACATCCAAACTTCACATAAGCAAAAAAGTAAATTTATTTTAGAAGCAATCCTTACGCATTTTAGCGTTATGCTCCCCGCACATTGCTCTGGAACATGATAAATGTTCGTGTCATTCTACGCTTACATGGGCAAAAGGCACAGATTTCCCTAATTTTAGTTTCCAATTGTTCAGGTGGTTCAACGTTCTGCTCCAATTTCAAAAGTTCACAGATAATTGCCCTTGTTGATCGAGGCAAAGTTGATACATTTATACGTTTCTTCAACCATGGCGCGAGGAGATCTTCACTTAGCTTTATCGCTAACTTTCTTCCAAATAATGCTTTTTCAGATTAGCGAGCCATATTATGTATATATTTAACATTTGCGTTGAATGGGCGTTATTCTTTGGACATCTGGACTGTAAAACAGTCCTCAATCCCATATCGTGACAAGTCTTTGATGTTGGGCTTGACGAAAGTGGTGTTTTCCATTCTGCTGAGTGGCATGACGGCGATTGGTCGAACGATGGAATCCGAGAGGCGTGGCTATGGTGCTTCATCTGGGTGAAAAAGTTGAGAGTTTTTTGGCTTGGTTGAGAGCTTAGAGGCTGCTCTCTGATTGAATGCTGGGTACAGTGAACAGTGACTCCAATTGGCTGCCCTGGGGACTGAGATTTAGAAAATGGGGAGGCACTTGTTCAGTGGGGAAGAGAGAAATTAATAATGAAAGAAAGTAAAAGTTTAGCTAACTATGATGCAATAAAAAATTTATTGCATGAAAAATGAAGTTTAAGGAGGATTATAAGAATCAAGAAGAATTCTTCTTGGTCTTTTAGTGTTATCATTCGGAATGTAAGGAATTAAGTTATGCATTTTAGAATTATTGGTTTCAGGTAGAGCGTTGAAAAAGTTAATTGCTATTTTCTGAATATGAGATTTAAAACTAGTAATTTTTAATGCATTACGTATGTCGTCATTGAGCATGTATCTATATAACATATGCATTCAATAACTGATATTTATCATGCTATCTGTAAATTCGTGATTTTGAACTTCAATAAAATTTTCATTTTCTGATTTATCCTCAGAAATAAAATTATCATTATCAATTAAATCTTTTTAAAATTCTCAGATAGCCTCAGGTTTACCTCAAAAGTTTTCTTCGCGAAAACGTTTTGACATCATCTCGAAAACGCAGAAAAAAAACTAAGACAGATTCTCTATTTCAAACGTTACTGCAACCCATTCGTCTCTCAGACAAACATTTTTCTAAAAATACTATATGCGAAAATATTTTGAGAAAAAGAAATATCATTATCTGTTGTAGCCAAGGTCATATGAAGGTACTGAGTTGCGTAACATTTCCTGTTTTGGAGGGAGGGAACAAGGTTATTTGTTATAGCCGTAGTCTGCTAGACGAATGGGTGGGGGGAGTTTAGCGTTCTAGGGTTAATAGCTAAACTTCACTTCCAACTTTTTTATTATCAGAAACTGTCATAAATTCGATCATACCGTCTTTATACAAAGGCACAAATGCCCAATTTTTTTTCGAATTCGTGCTAGAACAGGAATTTGCGTAAAAAATTCATTCAATTCGTGTACCGTGTTATTTCAAAATCGTATAAAAAAGGAGTTGGGTGTGTATATGCTACGGTTAAAATGTGAAATCCATTATTTCATAGAATAACTAGGTATTTCATGAAATAACTAGACAAGTCAGTTCAAGTATATAAAAATATTGAATTTTATGATTTAACTAGGTATTCTATAGAATAGCGATTATTTGATCGTTAAAGTATGAAAGACGGCACTCGAAAGTTCTTTGAACCGTTTCTAGCTGTCTTTAGTCAGTTTTTAAGCGCTTATAGCTTATTTTCAATCTTCGTCTTAAGACTAATATTCAATGCAATGTAAAGAATCATCACAGCAATCCTTGCTCTAATAAATAAGGAAAAGTAAAAAAAAATTTTCATAAAATTTAAATTAATATTCTCTTATATTTTTTTAAAGTTTACACAATTTTTTATGCAGCAGCCTTTCTTTCCAGTTCTAGTATTTTTTAATATTTAAATATAACTATTTCTGCAACATATTTTCTTTTCTTTCTACTCAATTAATGTTTGCAATATGAACAATAATAAATTATTTCATCTGCGTTTTCTTATTATTTATCAATTAATCAACCACAATAGGGATAAATGCATTTTTCGAGAGATTTCAGATATTTGGGATAAATTTATTTATTAAATAACTTTGAAATCGTTTATTTTTTACTTTAACGTTAAGTAACTTCATAGAATAACTAGTTATTCCATACAATAACTGGGTAAAGTATGAAATTAAATTTTCCATCTATAATATACTTTAACTGAATTGTCTAGTTATATCATGAAATAAAGTTATTCTATGAAATAACTGAGTTAACGGTAACATATGTACAAAAAATTCGATTGTGTAAAGTTTTGTTTAAGTTAATATCCTTTTCTACAGTTATAGTTGACAGCTTTCTTAAGTTTGAAGTATCAATAAATGAAGAAAAACAAACCTGTTTTGTTTATTCCTAATCTCCACACTGTATTACGATTCATCTTCATTGTACGATGCACTCCAACCACCTGTATCTTTTTCAAGATATTTCTTTGCCAAAATCAGGACTAAAAACCCGTGATTCGATCGTTCGACCCGTGATTCGAACACTGAACATGAAAAGTTAACGAACAAGTTACAGAAGTACAAAGATTGAATTTAAATATTTTAAATCCTACATCATTAATTTGGTGAGTAATGTTATCAATATTTTTTTAATGCTTTGAGTGAGTGAGTGTAAAAGAGTGTTATAGGAACCCTTTCATGGTTCATTTATTTCTCTTTCGAATTCCTAGCAGTTCTTTTATGATTTATTAAAAATTCAAAAATAGCTTTTAAGGAAATATGTTTTATTTTGCCTAATTTAATGTTAACATTTAAACTTAGGGGTAGGAAGAATACTTCCCCAGAAACCATTTACCGTCATAAAGAAAATTAAATTTAATGCGGATTATTTGCCATGAAAGGATGAGAAGCATGTTGCAATGCACAAGGGAACATCTCATTCTGTACGCATGTAGGGGGTCCTCTTTTCTTCTCCCTTTCTGCTACATTTCCTATATCGTCGGAAACCATATTTGGCATATGATTTCCCACACTGGCTAAGCGCACATCATCCGGAACTACACACTTCTTTGCTTGGAAGCTAGCAGGGCTTCCTTTCCTTTTTCTTGAGGAATATCCGTCAATTAGCTGACGAGTTAATGCTATACGGAGTGTTAGCTGGTCTAAATTTCTGTTTATTTTGTTCACTTCCCACAGTACGAAACTATTTATGCTGACAAAGTCAATAAGAAAAATAAAAGATACGATGCCACCATTTTACAAATCTTCTTATTTGGTATATTTCTTTGATTTGATCGAAGCTATCAATCCCTCCCATGACATCGTTATATACAGTGACAGCTTTTAGACGAGGTACTTCTTCTGTAGTAATATTTTTTTGTTCGATTTACATACATCATAATGTTAGATTATATGGAGTAGCACAAAACTGGAGCTAGAATTTGTCTTCCCATCGTTGTAATAAGTAAGGCCAATATATTATAATGGGTTTTGAGCTTCCTACAGGTGAATTTTGTAAGATAATGTAGATGGGAAGTAATCTTCCCAAGGCCCACGAAAGGTTTAACGTTGC
Source organism: Trichonephila inaurata madagascariensis (assembly GCA_019973955.1). Classification (NCBI taxonomy): domain Eukaryota; kingdom Metazoa; phylum Arthropoda; class Arachnida; order Araneae; family Nephilidae; genus Trichonephila; species Trichonephila inaurata. The sequence goes on from BMAV01007128.1 coordinate 109,530, forward strand.
TCTGCAACATGAGGACTTAATAGGCTTTTTGAGACTTTCAAAGAAAATATTAATTTTCCATTCCACCCATGTTATTTTTTTTTCTTTTATTGCTATCAGAAATGCACAAAAATTTTTTTTCAAAAAACTTTAAAAAGTTCTTTAAAAGTTACCTTTGGATAATAAAAAAAAGTTGCACACGTTTTCAGTGGAATGAAACCATCTAATTCGATTTCTGAAAGTAAAAGAAAAATTGGAACGGAAGAAGTCCCATTTAGCTGCATTTTCTCAGATTCGAAAGAACCTTTTTAAAAAAAAAAAATGTTTGAAGTTTTATTTCAATTTTGTGAAGAGGTCCTTTCTTTTTACCTCTTTTATAACAGTGACTAAAGACAGCTTTTATAGGAATGAGAAATATCTTTTGTGTGTTGTCTTTTCACAATCTAAAGTTTTAGTATAATTTAACGGATTTATGAAAAACTTTTCCTAAGTGTCCATCTTTTAGAACATACTTTTTTTTCCCAAGATACTTTAAAAGAACTCATATTAAGATACAAATTATAATACGATCTTGCAAGAATCACATAATTCAATTTTTCGTTAAATCACTTTTTTTTTTAATTCGCAATTGTTATTATACGTTTGCAAAACTTTCTCTTAACACTAGGATACTAAAAATTTTGTTGAATAATAAACTTTATTTTATAAATGATAAAAAAACTTTTTTTTCAATTCCTACTATTAATTCACAATATCTATATATTTATTTATTTATTTGTTTATTTATTTATCTTGGTGGAAATTTCAGTCGTTAATAAAATACACTTTAAAGCGCTCAATTGAGCTGAAATTTTATATGCATTATTAGTTCGGATGACAATACAGTAATTTAATTATAGTTAATAAAAATTAATTGATTAAAACTAATTATTCAAAGAATTACAAATACAGCCACGTTGGCATCATATTTGGCGACTTGTGTCAAAACTTGAAAAGGTTCTTTTTCTCACCTTTTAAAGCATTCAGGTGCACGGAAACTTTATTTACACGATTGTTTTGGATGACAATATGATATTAATATTAATATTTATATTAATTGTAACTATTTAATAAAAAGTAGCTAAGGTAAAATTTTTCTTTGTTTATCTAAGTAGGAATTGACTTAAAAAAATTTTTTATTTGACTTGTTTAATTTAAGAAGGCACAATTCCATACTTTTAAACTCAAAAATGTCAAAATAATTTTTAAAAATAATATTATCTTCTTTTCTCTCAGAACATTTGTATTTTTCAAATACATTTCAATTTAAAATATTAAGAGGATTACAAAAATATCTTTCTATAAGCTTTCATAGCATAATTTTTAAATTATATATTCTGGATACATTATTCTTTCTCCAAAACAATAAGCACTCTATTCACTTACACATCTTGCTTTCAGCAAACTAAAATTATTTTATCTTAATTATTTTATTATATTTAGTTTTCGAAATCGCACGCTTTAATTTTTTGCACGCGTATTTATGTGTCAGGTTAAAAATATAGCAGTTTCTTTACTTCTTCCTTTGTTGATATAAAATGTTTCTTTCCTTTTAATAAACTTTTTAGAATTATACGCATATGCAATGCTAATATTATTTCCTAAGAAAAATACCTGATATACAGGGTGTCCCAGCATCATTAGGACAAACTTTAAGGAAGGTAGGGAACATCACAAGGATTGAGAGTCGCATAGCAACCCATGTTCAGAAACGTCTTCGTTTAGCGCTTGGTGGAGTTGTTCACAAGGACATTTAAAAACAGACCTGCATTATCGCAGTCATTTGAGCCATCTGGTATTGCTCCAGCAACCAGAATCTCTGCACTCAAAATACCCCCACCAAATGCACTCTCCAAAAGGTTACACCCTGATTGGTCGTACACTGAGGTAAGCTAACATCCATGAAAGGGCACCTCTCCGAAAGCCGCCGGCGCTCTGCTTTACAAGCAGATTTTGTGACTGGTAATCACTTATGTTGCTCCCATCTGGGGCTGCAGCACCACTCACTTGAAAATAATTCAAATTATTCAAAATAAAATTATGAATTGACCTTGGTATATTCGGAACGATGTGATACACAACGACCTACACATGGAGCCGATTTCTAATTACATCACTAAACTTTCTTGAAACGTATTTAAATCTATTGAATCTCACAACAATCCAATTATTATCAGAGCACAAACACTATTTACTTATCCGCACCCTAAAATTAACTATGCATACTCTTTTACAAAGTGGAGAAATCCTCTCCGCCCCCCCATAACACAACAAGATCACCTTTCATATGCAGAATCAACACACTCAGCTTCTGAAGCGCATCAAAGACTGCGTTCAATAGGGTGAACTGTCACCCTGCTGATTGATTGCCTTCTGTAGTCCTGCTTTCTTCCTGCCTCTTCCTCCATTTTGAACCCCCGGCGCTCTGCCTCGCTAGAACGCTCGTGCTTGGGGTTACGCCACTCCTCCCTAATTAAGTGGGAATCTTCTAGATTTGTTTATTATTCATCACATGGTCTATCTTTTTCATCCACTCTATTGGGAATAAGCGCCTTCGGCGTTTGAGCCCGCGTACATCTAATTTTCGTTCACCGCCGGCGCTCTGCTTTGATAGAGCGCTCGTGCTTGGCGTTACGTCACACTTCCCCCATTGTGTGGGAGTATTCATGGTTTGTTTATTTTCTCTACATGGTCTTTCTTTTCACCCAATCTACTGAGTAAAAACGCCTTCGGCGCTGTCGCACGCGTACATCTAATTTTAGTTGAGTTTAGTAGAACCCGCTCCATCTAATTTACGTACCAACAATTCGCAGACCGAGGGGAGAATTCAAACGTGCTGGTTCTATGTGCTGAACGTTTTCTCCCCTCAAGCTATATCCAAGTCAATCGCAAACCACTGTGCTCCACCGGAGTATGCCGTTACTGATACAGATTCAACCACACAAATTCAAAACTCTCATTAACCTTCTCAGACACGTAATTTTTTTAAATTTAAATTCAATTCTTATTCATAAAGAGGAACTCTGTCATAATTCAACCTATTGAGCTGTCATCGTCTGCAGAGAAGTATGAAACATTTTACAAACATTGAGAGAGTTGGCAGATATGTATCTGAGTTACGAAATGGCAGAAGGAAATGCACGAGCAACAGAAAGATTCTACCGCGAAAGGTTCTCACAGAGAGATCCATCGGACAACAATTTGTTTGCTAATTTGAGTCACAATTTGTGTGAATATGAATCATTAAGACGTAATTGGCCTAATGAGGATAGGACACGGTATCCACCACGTTTTGCTACATGTAAGAAACAAAATGTGTTGGGTACCGATTGAAGAAATCCAAATACTTTGTTGGGAGCTCGAGTCAAGCATGACTCTCTCTCAATAAGACTATTATCTCGTAATGATCCATATTCACACAAATTGTGACGCAAATGAGGAAACATCCGGAGATCCACTGCATCTCTTACCAATACCATATTTGTAATAAAGTAAACACATGCATTGCCATTGAATGGAAAGCTTATACAGGGTCTTCGGGCTTAAAGTATCCAAAAGTAATGGCTTATTATTACGGAACTAACCATCGAAATGTAATAAAGTGTTCATGAATGGATTGGAAAACTCTCTGAAATTGTTTGGGTCTACTCCGATCGATCGCATTATTCGGCAATCGACGAGGATAAACTTTTTTAATTAACTTCATTGGTACAGTGTGTGTGGGGGGGTAATTAAATTAGATTTAAAATTAAATTCCCTGTATAGCACTTAACTTTTATTTTCCAGTACATCTTCAAGTATTAAATTAATCACCGAATTATTTCTTCGAAACCGATGGCCTAACCACTAAACATTTCTAATCCCAGATCATTATATTTAATAGCCATATATGTCAGCATTAGCTTTCAGGTACATATTATAAAATACTAGATACTTCACACAACTGGCTTAAGTGGTAAAAACACTCAGATTTCACTTTGGCGTCGTTTTTCTCTTAGCGTCAGAACTTGTAGAAAACGCATGCAATAAAGATCCTTTTTTTAAAAATTGACTGATTTTGACTTAAAACATGTCATATATATATATATATATATATATATATATATATATATATATATATATATATATATATATATATATATATATATATATATATATATATATTGGGTCCAGAATCTGGCTTAACTTATTTATTGTACTCAGATTCAGCGCTGGCTCCCCATTTTTGAGTGCAATTTTTAGTTAAGTTACCTTTATATTGCAATGCATATAGACATTCTATCCATTTATTTCAATAGGCTTTTGCTCAGTATTATTATCATAAAGGAGGAAGGTTGGCTAGCCACAAAACATGTTGAACCTCACTTTTATATAAATTATTTTATATATAAGCTGTCGTAAGTCATAAATGTTTATAATACTGCAGCATCCATTTTTTAAATTGTAATGTCTCATATATCCTTCATCGCGTAAGGTCTTCTTACTTTCTCAGTATTTTTCGGTTTTGATTGATAATATATGATGATAGATAGATAGATAGATATACAATCATGGACAAAAAAATTAGTTCACCAAAAAATAATTGCGGGATCGTAATGAAACTTGGCATGAAGGCAGATGTCGGGAAGATATGCAAATGATTAGAAATGTAGCATGATTGCGTATTAAGTATAGCCGGTAAAGGGTGTTTTATCTCGTTCTCCGAGAGTATAAAACAGGTAACTAAAGCTTTTTTGAGTGTTCTGAATCGTTTACAAGGAAAGAGCTTAGGTAGACATGCTATTACGTCGCTTTCGAAGACAATATGATCAACTATTCTAGTTTGAGTGGGAGAAAACCATAGGCATGATGGAAGCTAGGTGGTCAGCAAGGCGAGTAGCTCGTCAATTAGGCCGCTCTGATTGTGTTGAGAGAAGATATTAGGACCAGCGGATCCGAAAGATGTCATTTACACGAAGACTAGGCTCTGGATGCCCTCGACAGACCAGTCGTTGAGAAGACAACCCCATCTTAAGAAATGCGCTCTTACAGCCAACTGCTTCATCGACCGCCATCCAGGCACAGGTAGCGCCTTCACTAGGGGCCCCTGTGTCATCTCGAACCATACGAAAGCGCCTGACTGAATGACATTTGGGATCGTGGCACTCATTATGTGTGTGGCCCTTGTCACCCACCCATCGACGCCTCCGCTTGGAGTTGCGCCCCGCACGAGAAAACTAGACTGCAGAAGAATGGAACCAGTTCGTCTTTAGCGACGAATCCAGATTCAATCTCTGCAGTGATGACAATCGTGTTCGTGTGTGGATCCCACGTGTTGAGTGCCTCAATCCCTCCCTTGCTTTACAGCGAGGCACCGCTCCCACAGCTGGTGTGATGGTATGGGGTGACATTACCTACAATACACTGTCCCCCCTAGTATTGATCCGCAGCTTTACTACAGCGCAGTGGTATGTCCATGACATCCTGCAACCACATGTATTGTCACTCATGTAGCAGCTCCCAGGAGGTAAGGGTGTCACAAGACTGTCTCCGCATTGTTACTACCCTTCCTTGGCCTGCCCGATTCCCATTTTTGTCTCCAATCGAGCATATCTGGAATTATTTGGAATGGCGAGTTGGGCATCCCACGAGTCTGAACGAACTAGAGGCAAGGTTACAGCAAATATGGAACGAAATGTCTCAAGACATCATACAGAACTTGGATGGCTCAATGCCCGATCGTGAAGCATTCTCGCTAGACGGGGCTCATCAGGGTATTAAATCCTCCGTTCTTTTGCCTTTTTTCTCTGAAAAATAAATGATCTTTTTTCTTTAAATTTTCTAATATTTTACTTATATCAAAGTAGTCATTACATATGTAAAATTTTGTTTTATTTTGACTACTCTTTCTTGGAGCGCTAATTTTCTTTGTCCATGATTGTATATATATATATTAATTAATCATGTTTTAAATTACTATAAATGCATCGTAATGGTGTACAATATTGCGGAATATTGCAAGACACAGAAGTATTTCATAGTACACAGGCTGCATAAAGTTGCTAGGAAACCACTTAAAAACATTCTACTTTACAATTTTTTTTTCTTTTTTGAGATGAGGAATATGAGCTTCAATAGATTTAGCGTGCATCAGACTTTCTAAACTATTGTATTAAGGGGTAATAGAAATCACGTCCGCTCGACCAAGATCACTCGGCTACAGTATGCACACTTAAATTAATATGTTTCTTGATATAGGAAATACAACTGCATTAACACAAATACATTAAATGTAGTTACTTCCAAAACGTATATATAATTATGCATAATTTATATATATATATATAAAAAGTACGTGTATTTTTTCAGTAAATTAGATTATTACAGCTTTAAAAAATTACATCGTTGTTATTTAAAAGCTTCTACATATCGTGATACGTATATGTAGATAATACATATCAATTTTTAAGTGTATAATAATTTTAATTTTACGTTTATCCCCATAAATAATCTAAAGATCGTAATAAAAAACAAATCGTGCCTTTTCTTTCTATAAAAAAACTAAAAAGAATGCTCAAAGAAAATCTCAACCAAAGAAATAACATGGATCTAAAACACGCTTTATATATTCAATTCGTTAAATACTCAACTTAATATTTTTTGATTGAGTTATATCAAAGATTAATTTTTATGCAAATTGTAAGGTAAAGTTTTACGTAGTTTTCAGAACTATTAATTATGTTGATTTCCCAATGGAGTAAAAAAGCCTTATTCCATTTTTTTTTTAGAATTTCTGTGTTGACAATGAGATGAAGATCTCCCTATTGGTATGGCTTCATTTATTCCGTTCTTCAGAAAATTCTCTCTTAACTCTTAAAAATAGTGTTTTTCTACTTCGGTAAGTCTTTCAGATCCCCAAAGATAAACTTAATATGCCTTTTTTTCCGGAATAAAAAGAGCAATCAATAAGTTCAAATTCTTGTCTCCAAGGGCCATTTGATGTTGGAGTGGATATATAAAAATAATTGAGAATGAGTCCTATCTTTTTCTTTGTTTTGTAGAATATTTTGAAAGAATGTTTTGAACATTTTTTTGAAAAAAAGAAATAATAAATAAATAATTTGAATGATCCAGGTTTTTAAAAATAACGTGAAGTTTTTTTAATTAACTTATACATATTTTTTTTCAATGAGTAAAGGGAGTTGAATAAAAGCTTTTATTATTATATTTTCTACAGTTTATTTTTTTACTTTTAATGATACCGGGCCTTTTGTTTAAGAAATAACTGATGTAGAAGATGCATTGGAATTATATAAGATTGCAAATTCCATTAGTCAAATTTTATTTTTAAAGAAATGTTTAATTAGCCCTGCTTTAACTCTCGTTCGATCAATCCGTGGAATAACAAACTGAGCACAAATGAAAACCATCTGATTGAAGAATTATTTGTTAAGATTAATGGTCTTCTATTACACAGTGACGCAGTTTGGCCAAAATTGGCTCTTGTGCCAATAACCCCCAGAGTCACTCACTCATTCACTTCCATTGCACAGTTTGATGCTATCTAAATGCTTAAAGCCTTCTGAAACCCTACAAAAATATTTTTGGCTGTGAGAGATCTGACTCATAAACACTCTCTTAATGATTCATTTTTATTTGATTATGTAATTAATGTTATTCCTGAGTTTTCAATGGATAAAATTATTTTATAGTTGTAAAACCATCTCTGAATTTAAGGCAAAACTGAAAAAAATTTAATGCCTCAAAACAATTTAAATATTTTGGAATTTTGTTAACCTTTAACTAACACCGTATATAACCATCTCGCAGCAACCGATTCGTCGAGTTCCCCGAACGTATATATACGTCCTGCCAAAATACGATTCTTTTCTTTGCGCTGCTATTAGTAAAAATTTTTCGAAGATTGTGTGGAATGCAATAAAATGACCTTGACAGGGTTTACGGAGGATTTACTTATTTCAGAGAAACATTTGATTATTTCTGCCTTTTCTATTCCACCAATACACCGTATACGCGTCACTATGTAAAAAATGTTGGCACTGGGGTGAATTGTGTTACTTTTAATCGGTGGTTAAAGGGTTAAATGATCCTATACATGATGTAAGGTTTGAGCCCAAACATGTCTTACCGTCTATTTGTTACACTAATAGACTTAAAGGACACAAAAATACCTTATTCTGAAATACTGACAGTGAAAAGAAAAGCTATAGATGCAAAAATTTAGACCATTTAAATATGTTGATTGCCCAAAGTATCACAATTCAATAATATCTAACCACAAATTTGTAAACTCTCCTGATATAACTACTCACACAATTCCACAATTGTCTGTAGAATCTCTTATAAATAAAAGACATGTTCCAATAATCCTAGCCAATGATCAATTCACTGCATTTTTTGGCATAATTGCTTCATTAATAATGAAGAAAACATACAGAAGCATTAGATCCCCACAATTGTATCTATTATAATATTTGCAGGAATTGACTGAGACAAAGTACAAAATCCGGTTTTTCTACAAGATTCTAACAATTCAAGACAAACATTCTCTATCAAAATTCATGTAGTTAGCAACAATTTAATTCCTAAGGATGTTATTCTTGATGTGTCCTCTTAAGGGGAGCTGGAAACCTTTCTCTCTATATATACTGACAATGTTAAATTGGTTGTTTTCGATGTACCTTTTCTTAAACATGTACATGCTTGAAATTTTTTTCATGCAACTAAAGTACTCCTTTCTCATTATACTAAAATGAGCTTTTAGATAATTTTGATTTTTTTAAATAATTTATGAAATATTTTATCAAACATTGCGAAACTTGACCCATTTTTCACATAAAAAATTTGTAAAAAATAGATTATTGAGTGTTTTACAAAAAGTTCATTTTAGTATTTATTAGTCATATTTATAAATATATTGTAAACTTTTGGGTTCTTTTCGGATCGGGTCGTGTTCGAATTGTGAATTAAATAATTACAGTCAGAATTTTGCCCCTCAGTTTTATTTCATTCCTTCTATGGGACACTTCATAAAAAGAAGAAAATATCAAGATGGTCCAAGATTGCAATCCATTGTCCAGCCGTCTTCCTTCCTCCGACCCGTTTTTCTCGCCCTCGGTTTTCTCGCTTTTCTGGTTCGGTCTCTTCCGGTCTGGTCTCCCCTGTTGTTGCCAGGTCCTCCTCCGTATATGGTGGGCCCGCTACCAGATCTCGTGTGTATCGTTCGACCTGTTGCCAGGTGCAAGCAGTAGATCCTTACATATATCATAAAAAATTTACATACCTGTGAACAGTAGCTTCTCAGAAAAGGTACATCGAACATCAAAATTTACATTTTGAGATAAATTTATTGTAATGCATACAGTGAGACTTCTAATCGGCTAGGAAATTAAAAAAATAAAAGGCTCAATTTACAATAAAAGATACATGTTTTGGTTTATATCAGACGTTCAAATTTTAAGCAAAAACGGAGTACTTTGTTTACATTTTTTACCTTTCAAATGGGCATGACCCAGTTTCAACGATTATTTAAAAATAGGTTTTAAGGGCTTCTAGTTACCGTAGAGGTTTAGTAAGGTATTTTTAGAAAGGTTAAAATCTATACAATTTGAAAATGTAAAAATCTCAAACTGTCAAAAAAATGTGATTTTAGCTTTTCAACACCCCTTAACAACAAACTGAGTTTACATTTGGTAAAAATGGCATATTCTTATGAAGGAAATGTGATGATAACGTATTAGTAAATTGTTAATGTTTGATGGAATTACCTCTGTAATTGATCTTTCTCTGATTGCAAACTACAAAGTTTGTGAAGAAGCCAAAGATTTGGAATTCTTTAAAAAAGTACTCTTCAAACTGTGTTCCATGAACCCTAGGGTCCGTGAGGCATACCCATAGATTTCACGAGCCACAATTAAAAATCGAAAAAAATATTATAAATGTGATGTCAAAATATATTCATGTTTTCCACGAAGTTTGTATAACTGTACATTTCTAAATCCCATCCCAGTCATTAAAACTTAAAATTATATTTATACGTAATAGCTTTATTTTGTTATACTTTTTTAACTTTTATAATGATATAATAAAAATATTAAAACGTTTTTTCTCCATATAAATTCCCTACTACAATGTGAATACTCTATTCTTTACTATCCCAGAATCCAAAAAATAATTTTGTACTTACAATGTTTTGCAACATTGTAAGTACAGTTTTGTTATGAAAAATACACCTCTTTTTTTTTCATTTGGGGGCGAGAAACACCCATAATGAAGAAGAGAGAACAACTTATCGACATATCAGCGGATTCGTCGTTAAAATCTCAATTTCAACCAGAACAGTTCCTAAATTTTCGGTTGCAAATTCATGCCAAATGGGCAGGATTACTCTCACCAGTATAAATATATTACTGTATAAAAATAAAATTTACAATAAACCAATGAAAGACAACTATAGATAAATTCAATAGACCTAGATTTCGACAGTTCGTGTAAAATAATGCAAGAGCATATCATAGTAACACACCTTTGGTTTTTGTACGTATCGCTTATTGAGTAAATCAGGTGTCATTGAGTAGATTCGGTGACGGTAGAATTTTCAAATGAATCAGTGTTATATTAAATTCCCCCTATTAAGTAACACGAGATCTATTGGCGACGTACATCATAATTTTTCAACGGACAATTGGTGACGGACATCACAATGACCTGGCACAGCTTTTCCAAACTACCAAAGGACTATGAGCTGGACAAATGTAACGTGCACCAGCCCCTCTACACGGTGAGTCTTCAGTTACACTAGGACTCGAACCCACACCACGAGTTCATGAGAATACTCACTAGACTACTGCAAGCTGCACAGAACTTTTGAGACAAGAGAGTAAAGTTGCTGGTGTATGAAATAAAAAACTCTGTAAACGTATCCAACTACGTTCGGAACCGTGATTTTAAGAAAGAGCATAAATGAAAATTTTCATGATATTTAGTGTCATTTAGATTTGAATACATGTATAAAATTTTTTAAGGACATTTTGACAAAAAAAAACTATTTAAGTACTATATTTCGGCAAAAAATTAATTTAGAATAACTTCTTTTCAAAATGTTCTCCTTTTATAAAAAATGCTTCTATATAAAATAATAATATTTTGCTTATATAAAGTAAATACTTTTCAGAGAGTCTGAACTAGGATTTTTGAAACATTCATATTATTTTCAGATTTTTATTAAAATTTCTCCCATCTGTTGTCGTAAAACATGGATAAACCCACTCCTAAGTTATATATTTCAAAAAATTCTTGTTGAGCCTCTGGCAGACGTCTGAGCTATATACAGGCAAAATATTATTATAAAACAAGTATTTTTCACAAAAGGAGAATATTTTGAAAATGGGTCACTCTAAGTTCATTTTTTGTCAAAATATTGTACTTAAATAATTTTTTATTGTAATAGTATTCTTAAATCAATTTTATATACATTTTCTAATCTAAGTGACACTAAATATCATAAATATTATCCATTTATACACTTTTACAAAATCACGGTTCCGAACGTAGTCGGATACCTTAAAGAGACATTTGTATGTAAACGCATGCGTACTTGGAGCATCCCTTCCCTCTATAGAGACAATGATTAAGACTGTCATGCTCCATTTAATACTTTTCAATAATCATAACTGTCTCCAATAATATCCAACAGAAGTCTAAAGAGCCACAAGCGTCTGTGCAAAGAGCCGTATGCCACTCTCGAGTCGCCTGCCCTCCCCTCAAAAAAAGGAGAAAATATTTGTCAGAATCGTTTATATATTTTTCTCCATCCGGGGCACGTACTAATTTTTAGGTAGCACCGTAATGATTCAAGAAAATGCATATTTCTTGCATTTTAAATTATTAAAGAAACAAGAACGATATAAGATAAAAGCAAAACAAAAAAGGATGCAATAAGATAATTTGTTTGGTTTTTGTGACGAATTTGGAATAAATGTTTAACCTTGCCTTGAAATAAGAAAATTTCTGGATAGAAGTATCCTGTTTAAATGGGTTTTCAGCTGATGGCGTTTTCAGCGGATTGCGAAGATGTCACTTTTGTTACAAAAAATATTATATATAGTGTCAAAAGGTAAGTGTCTTATTTTTCTTATATGTTAATGAAGACCTTAGAAAACAATTTGATTATTTGTTTTAAGGGAAACAGTGTGTATAATTAATTTTACACTCTGAATATCTTTAATAAATTAATTAGCTATAGCTAATTAAATTTTGCAAAGTTAAGTATTTTGCTTTTGCTTTGCCCTTAATTTTCAGTTTACTGATTCAGAAAAAAATTTGCATGAAAAAAACTGCAGTAAATCATAATGCGGTAGATATAAGGTTAATCCGGATAATATCCGGTTACTTCGGTTTTAATACTAAAGAATTTACTTGGGAGATTCTGCCCTTTTTGATACGAGGGACATATTTTAAAGGCCTGCATTGGTGTATAATACGTTGCTAATTGTATTTTTGTTTATCAAGAACGAATGAGTGAGTGATTTTTTTATTTACATCGCACTATAAAACATTATTAGGGTTTTTGTCGACGGACCACGGGTTTTAAAAAAATTTAAATGAGCAACCCCAAAAAAGATACATAGAATATTTTTTACATTTTTCTACATAAAAAAAAAACTTTTTGTGATGATTAATAAATTTATTTATTTTTCTCACACACGAGAACAATACTAAAAGACAGCAAGTCATGTTCAATATAATGGTCACAAATTGGCAATAAGGCACAATTTTCGGTTGAAGTACATATTGTTACGTAGACCGGGGTCAGGTTTTTTAAAATCAGTCACAAGAACAAGACAGCCTTAAGGGATCCACTACGTGGGAAATGTATTTTTAAAAGGTATAAATGGATAAAATTTATGGTATTTAGTGTCACTTAGAAGAAAAAAAATAATAAAATTGTTTTTAAAAATGTTATTAAAAAAAAAATTTTTTAATTACACTATTTTGACAAAAAATGAACAAAGGATGAACAATTTTCAAAACGTTCTCCTTTTATAAAAAATGCTTTTATTATAATATTTCGCTTGTGTGTAGCTCATACCTCTGTGCAGAGGTTCAACTAGAATTTTTGAAATATATAATTTAGAAGTGGACTTATCTGTATTTTACTACTACAGAAGGGAGAAATCTTAAGAAAAAAACGCGGATAATTATATATTTAAAGGGGTAGAAACCCTTGAAAATAATGTGAAATTTTTAAAATTATAGTTGACCCTCTGTACGAGGTCTATAAATATTAATACAATAGAAGTACAAAAGGAGAAACATTTTGAAAAAGATTATTCTAATTTTTTTCCCAAAAATTTTGTATTTAAAAAAATTTTTTTCTAATTCCAAAAAAATTAAATTTTACTTTTTTTAAACTAAGTGACACTAAATATCAAAAAATTATACATTTATGGGAAAATCGTGGCCCGAACGTAGTCGGATATCTTAAAATATTTCCATTCAATTATGCTACAGGTAACATATAATATCATAAATTTTCTTGATATATAGTGCATTGAAACTGTATACTTCTTTATGAATAACTCTGTATAAAGTCTATTAAATTAAATTTTTATCTGCTTTTTTTCTAACATGCATTCACATGCTTTTTTTCTTTCTCCATTCATACATGCATTCACAGTATTCTTCCAAAAATGAATGTAAAATTCATATAGCTATCGCATAGGTTATATATATAACGAAATACGGTTATATAGCCAGCCATACCAAACTTCAGCCATACCAAATTTGTACATTTATTACGTCAGAAAATAAAAAAGAATAGCTAAGCAGTTTTTGAATTTTTACAATTATAATAGTTAAAAATGAACACTTCATTAATTAAATAAAATGAACTATACATGTAAAGATGAAATTTAGTAAGATAATCATGGAACAAATTTCTATGGAAAATATACGTGAGTAAATAATAATAAATGAGCACTAAAGGATTCATTTCAAATAACAACAAATTTCTAAGAAAATAAATGAAATTATTATATATTTAGATAAGCTTTTATTTATCGTTTTCTTAGTAGACACCGTACTTGACGCTGTTCTGTTTTTATGAACTTCAAAATTAAATATATGAAAACAATGGAATTCCTTTTTATTCATTAATAGATATATGACCTTCTAAAGGAGTACATTTAACAAATATTTTCCAGGACTTTCTGAAATATTCCGAAACTTGATACAGTGAATAATATCCCTTTAGGTCAGATATGTTATAATGGCTAATAAAATTCAAAATAGTTTGGAGGGGCATGATTTAATTTGAAACTAATGGAACCTAGGTCATAAAGTTATGAAGCTCATAAATTTTAAAGCAAGACACAGATCAATAAGTAATTGGATTTTGTAAGAAAACCTTTTACACAAAGACTACTCGGTAATGATACTGTTTCATTGGCTGCTTCTTTTGAACTCATTAAGTAAAAGTTTTCCGCGAAATTGCTTTGAATTTTTATTTTAAATAAGTATCAAAAAGTGCTACAGATTAAAAGACCATTTAACACTCCTGTTATATTGATTCGTATGATTGAACTCTTAAATAAGCAAATTAGTTTTACTATAAAAATAATTACATTGGGGTTGGAGGTAAGGAGATCCATTATTTTTACGTGTATTTCGATACTTTATTTATAATATATTTTGGATTACCAATTTGGGTCAAATATGCACCGTTTGGTTTTATAATTTGTTGCTTTTTTAATGGTAGATTCATAATGCCTCTCTCATGGAAGTCTTGGACCCTATTGGCGAAAACCTCTAATAATTTATTTTCTTAATATTTCTCTTGTTACCAATTTCTTCACTAAGTTACATGATAATCGCTTGGTGCTAAGTCCGGACTATATTGTGGATGCATCAAAACTTTCCAACCAAGCTCCCAGAGTTTTTGGGGAGCCACTTAGATGTGTGTGACCTGGTGTTGTCCTGATGGAACACAACACCTTTCCTGTTGCTCAATTCTGGAAGTTTCTGGTCAAACGCTTCAATTGTTGATATTAAATATCCAAATTTAGTGTTTGGCCATATAGCCAACTTATAATGAACAATTCCTATCCAGTCCCCCCAAATGCACAGTAGAACCTTCCTGGTTTGGCCACCGTTTTAGCTGCTTCACCACGCTTTCACCAAGATCGGTTTTGCACAGCGTTGTCGTGTGTGACCCATTTCTCATCCCCAATTACCATTCGTGTACGAAATTGCTCGTTTTCTTTCCTTTTCACGAAGGCTTCACAGATGGAAATTCGATCCATTGGCGAGGCACCCAAACATCAAGATTCTTTTTCAATTCATCATTGGGCAAGTGCTTTAAAATTACTTTATGGTCGATTTTAAGCTTTTGGATGATACAACTACTAACATATCGACGAACGATATTTTCTGAGATTTTATTGACATTTTAGATGATGAACGTATCTGAACGGAATCGTGAAACCAAAATTGTACGTAATTGGCTGTTTGAGTATTGGGACCATAAACACCATTTACAATTTCTGCCGTGTGGCTTGCATTTTTTTTTATCGAAGAAATCTTTAAAATTTACCGAATTCTCTCTTTGTGGAATTCAATTCCAACACCTTGCAACTCGCAACTAAATGGACCAAACAAAAAACAATAAAATTATTTTTAGACCAAAATATACCCTTTTCAATGAGTTTAATTAAGATATTGTTTCATTGACATTTTACGAGATAGCAATCACTACAGCAATCTACCGAAAAAATATATAATGGATTTATTTTTCCCCTACCTAATATTTTAATGGAGGAGAGATATGATGATAAAAATAATTGGAGAGCTATCTTAGTGCTTTTAAAAGCTTTAAAAATGTCTCAAATTATTGAAACCATTTTAAATTAAATAGATTGAATTTCCAAAACTTTTGTAAATTAAAAGTTGTGAAACATTCAATATTTCGTATAAAACAAAGCGAAAAGTTGTGTCATTTAATTTAAATCTTTAATACTCATTGAAGATCTTGTCTACATTAATAAAATCATTGAAGTAAGAAATACAATATTGAGTTTCTTATAAGGATTGAGAAATAATTAATCTTATAATGTGTTGTGAACTACTCATTTGAAAAAATAAAATTATACGAAAATATCTATTCATTTATAACGGAAAGAAAAACGTAAAAATTTTATTATAGCAGGAAAATCTCCCAGCTCATTTTTTCCTTGAAACAATTTGAAATAAAATATTTTTGTATCATTAATCGTTCTTCAATTAAATTTGAATTGACTTAAGGGGGTCACTTCAAGAAAATCCGGGAAAAAGTCGATTTTTCAATTTTGATTGAAAAATAAAATACAACTTTTTTTCTTTCTAATGCAATTTAAATTTTGGTTCTAGCTGAATTAGGGTATTTTTTTAAAATTTTTTTAAAAAAATTGTTTACATCTGCAAACCCCAAAACAGCGGGATCGCCACGCACCCCCCAAATCAAAACAAAAAACATCTTTTTCAGCATTTTCAAATAGTTTAAATTGATTAACAGAATTTATTTTGATCAGCAACTTATTCAGGAAAGAAGTGAAGTGAATAGTTGTAGATGCTTGTTTACTTTTTGGTAACCGCATGCTATTTTTTACCTCATTAAATATAACGAATTTCTGCTATCGTGTGGAATAGTGTTTTCCATCAAAAACAATAATAATAAAATGTTTAAAAAACGTTTTTAAAACTCAGTTAAATAACAAAACGTTTAAAAAACGAAAGTTTGGAAAAAAATGTACAAAACCCCAAGCTTTCGATGAATTAAACGTTGCATATGGTTGATTGATTGATTGAATATTAACGTTGCACTGTTCAGCTACACGAGGGCTTTTGGCGACGGACCACGTAATTTTGAACCATGGTCAAGTGACGTGGACGACACCTGAGCTGGCAACTTATTCAGGAAAGAAGTGAAGTGAATAGTTGTAGATGCTTGTTTACTTTTTGGTAACCGCATGCTATTTTTTACCTCATTAAATATAACGAATTTCTGCTATCGTGTGGAATAGTGTTTTCCATCAAAAACAATAATAATAAAATATTTAAAAAACGTTTTTAAAACTCAGTTAAATAACAAAACGTTTAAAAAACGAAAGTTTGGAAAAAAATGTACAAAACCCCAAACTTTCGATGAATTAAACGTTGCATATGGTTGATTGATTGATTGAATATTAACGTTGCACTGTTCAGCTACACGAGGGCTTTTGGCGACGGACCACGTAATTTTGAACCATGGTCAAGTGACGTGGACGACACCTGAGCTGGCTGAGCAATTTACGATATACACAATATTTGGACTCTATGGGGACTCTAAAGCATACAAAGCAGTTTTGGAATCTAAACCTTAAGGATATGTCAATATTGAAAAATTAGAATGTGTTGGTCATGTTGTGTGTGTGTGTGGGAAAATGATGGAGACATGAGTTAGGGTGTTAAAATCAAAATTAAAAGACAAAAAGCTTGAGGACAAAAAATATCTAGGATGCCGTAATGGCTTGACAGATGCAAAAATAGACAAATCACAGAGATACTATGTTTTGGCTATTCAAACACTAAAGGGAAAATTTGTCGCCATAGGCGGGTATTTGGCTATATTTTTAATAAAATGTTCACAGATTTGATTCTACGACACGGTTTATGCCCCATGGGAAGTGACTTGTGATGTAGATATGATATGTCCATACTGAAAGGTTACACATATAAGTATAACACGACTTACCTCTTACAATTAGGAATTGCATAAAAAGTTTTTAGAAGTCTCTAGTCTTGAAATTTTATCTAGATGCTTGCTTGATAAAACTCAAAATATTAGTGAAAGCGGAAATAGTATTTGGTGTATAATTCCAAAAAAATGTATTTGAGTTAGGAACTTTAAAACTATAGGCATGAGCTATATATTTATATAATCAAGGCTTTATTACCACTTTAAATTAAAGATTTAAGATGTATTAAACATTCAACGGCAACCCGCGTGGATTTTTACAAATGTCGAGCGTTACAAAGAAGTAGATTATGCATTGTATTAGGAGGAAAGCATAATGACGGTTTACAATGAACCAAAAGAAGCTAGAATTAAAACAGTAATTAAATAATAGAAGATGATCTTGCAAGATGATACCAGCAATCAAGTTATAGTTCTGGTATGCATTAGTTAATAGTAGTTTTTACTTTAAATCTCTATTTCTCAAAAGTGTAAATTTCAACACAAAAGGAACATTTTTGAAAAACTACTTTTATTTTATAGCCTTGAAACTTTTGCACATGTGTTAACACTATACAAATAAATATTTTAATGAGAGATTTTGTCAAAATATTATTCAAAAATGACATAGTTAAAATAATACAAGAATTTTCATCGTTTAAAAATTTTGTCGTGTTACTCCACATAGAATTTTTAAAAACTATTCAACTATTCAACTATTCATTTTCCCTTGCTTAGAGGTAAAGTAGTAAAGCTATTTTTAGCAACCACGGTAAAAGATTTGAGAAGTTTTATTTAACTTTTAGCTCTGTGTAATTTAAGTAAAAAGATTATGGCTAGGGAAAAACTTTTCAACTCTCAGATTATTTATAAATTACTTAAGAAATATGTTGAAATACTTTTAATATTTTGGTGGATGGAACAAATTGAATATTCGGAAGAAATTTGAGTTAAGAGTTGTTTCTCAACTCTGAAAAAGGAATATGATGCTAGTTCATATATATATATATGTATGTATGTATATATACATAGGATATATATATATATAGGATATATATATATATGTATATATATACATAGGATATATATATATATATAGGATATATATATATATATATAGGATATATATATATATATGAACTATTTCCAATCCTATATATATATATATTCAGAAGTATTACTATTTTTTAACTTTAAGCTGTGCAATTGTTTCGTCCATTTTACGAAATGAAGTTTTGATATGATGATAAGAAACATTAATTTTAAGCTTGTATGCATTTATTCGAGAGATTAAAACAATAACAAAATTCACAAAATCAACTAAAAAAGCGTATATGAAGTACTGCAAGCAAAGTAATAGTCTAAATCCTCATTTAGAGATAATTTTTGTATTTTTAAGACGATTCATTATTTTTTAACAAAAACCGTATTTTTTATCCAGTTTTTGACAAAGAATCTAAGAACAGAAGAATTTGACATTACTCTCCAATCAAAAGGAATCAAAAATTAAAATAATTTAAAATTTAAAGTAATGTCTGATTATGTATTAAAATTTCTAAGGCTAATTTATTTTAAATTAATTGTGTTACAAAAACCAAAATTTAATAATTCTTGGTTGGAGATTAATTTTTTTTATAAATGTATTCACTAACTTTTGGAAAGAAATTCAATTTGAAAAGTACTTATAAGACTCAGTTAGTGTCTCGCTGTTTGTATTATATTTACTTCAACACTCAATACTCACATTTCAGAGTTTTTAACTTTCTTTTTTATCGATTTTTAATGTCATATATTCCAAGCATTTGGAGGTATTTGAGAATTTTAGAGCAACAAAATAAGTAGTGAAAAAGACATTATAGCTAAATATCAATATTTCAGTAGCTTGAGCAGTTAATATATCGAAATCTGGCAACTTTCTACTGAAAATGGTTGACCTCGACATTTTAATTTCGTTTAATTAAAATCTTTGTTGAAATATTTCAATCCATTTTTACGAATCCTCTTAAAATATGCAGGATGGTATCAAATATTTGCAACACTTTTTTAACATTGTCTTATAACATTTTTCTAAAAAAGTAGAATTATAATTTAAAGAAAAAACTATCCATCTTATTTTATTTCTCTTCCAATATATTTTTACTTTGAATTTTAAGTATAAAAATTACAAAATTTTATTTTTCATAAGAATCTGCATTAAATGATAATGTTTTTTAACACTGTGTTCCCATATTTTTTCACTTTCTTTAATTCATATTAAGAATTTTCTGAAATATCATTTATCGCTCTTACACACTTAAGTACTCTAAGAAATTTTCTATGATAATGTATTCCTTAATTTTCGCCTTGATACATACTATGCTATAATGTATTTACTAAGATATTTTTAGCATTAAAATTAAGTCTCATAACCTTATAAACATAAAATTAAATTAGTGAAGTGTATTCAAATTTATAAGCATTAAAAAATACATTTATTCAAAATATTTGCAAGAAAACTAGAAATTTCTTCAAATGGTATATTATTATAATGATTTTATTCACTTCACTTTCAAGATTTTTTTTTTCACTTTTGAACTTACTTTTTTATTCAAGAAATTTTATGCAATCATTCTGAGCATAAAATTCGAATACAAATTTGTAAACTTAATTTATTAAATACATAAGTGATAAACTAATGTACTTAAAAAACAGAAAACATTGTACAGTATATTATATATCACGTATAGCATATGACATTATATAATGAAACACATTTATTCACCAAGCATTAACCGTCCATTCTATGTAAGATGTTTATTTCAGAAATGTCCACTCATTCATTCTGTACGTATCACGTATTTCTTCATTTTTCCCAACTTGCCCTGAACCAAACGCTTCTAAATTTCCGAAAGATGTCTAGATATAGCATTTATTGCATTTGAGTTCAAGTCAGATTTGATAGAATTTTGAGTAAATTTTATTACAAAATCTTGTTCAGATCAAATACATTTTACGACAATATAAACATTTTTGTACCCCAAAGACTCTTTCAATATTGATCTACACGTGACATGGCTATCCAAAGACAAAATATCTTTCCGAGGAAAATGATAGAGAATGTCAAGAAGTAAAGAAATAAAATATTTAAACTCTCCTTTGGACCAGAAATTTCTTTCAAAGATGTTTTCCAACCAAGCTGAACAGGTAACTTTCTCAATGTCTTAGTTGGCATTTTCATTTATTCAACCACTTGTAACTATAAAGGTAACACTCTTATGATATCCTATAACATAATTCCATAAGCTCTAGTAATTTTAGTTTGAATTTCATCACTTTGTTCAATATCTTTCTCTGAAAAGATAATATATAGATTTATGCTAACTGAAAAAAGAAACAAACTAAAAAACGTAACGTTCTGATGAAACAGAAAGAATTGCATTATTAAACTCGAGAATATCTTTTATTTATACTGAATTAGTTCCTTTTATCAAAGAAACTGCTAATTTTAGAAGGAAATGAATCCTAGCGTGCATTCTCGTAATATAAAATACATTATTCCGAGAACCCTCAAGATATGATTACCATAATAAATAAAAGGTCTCATAAATTCACTTTTATTTTACATCGAATTAAAAATTTCTTAAAATAACAGTTTCATTATCTATTGCCAGAGCGTGTATGCGGTCCTTTTAATATTCATAAAATTATTTTATCAGTATAAAATTAAATTAGAATGAGAAGACGTACTTCTTTTGTGCCATGATTCTGCATGAGGTCAGTACTGGTTGAAAAATATTTCGAAATTTTACCTGAGTACAAATTAGACGAATATATGTATATAATCATGATCAAAATCACCATAAATCTAATAAAGCAAATAAATCAATAAAAATATAATACGACAGATAGGTAAAAAGTAAGATAAATTTCAGTAGTACAATAGCAAACTCTTAACATCAGAAACTAGAATTATAAAGCTGAACATCGTTTTAAGGCAGTCAATCCGCCATATATATGTCTATACCACCGAGCAGAAAAAATTAGAAAACAGTGCAGAGTAGGATTCCGTTAATACTAAGGATAATAATAATAAAACTAAAAAATAGTGCTAAAAAAATAAAACTAAATTACCAGTGTGAAGTTCCAGTTCCAAGAAGAAATAAATCAACACATCTAAGCGACCAAATTAAATATCTACATAAAATAATTGTTTTAAGAAGACATCACTATAAAACAAAACATTATGATGCAAACTTTACGCCTAAACTGAACTGTAACCATACAGCAACGAAGATAAAGAATAACCGATAAAGTATTAAAATCAAATAAAAAGTATACCCAAAATATCTTGAAAACCAAAAAATAATAATAATAATAATTTTTTTTTAATTTTTTGGAAGGAAAAAAGCATGGAAAAATTAAAGAGAAAATAAAATGATGTTTAAAATTTTAACCTAAGACACTATCTTGTGAATGTATTCAGAAAAAAATGAAAACGAATTCCGAAGAAACTTTTTAACCAAACAAAAATAAAGAACTTAGTAAAAAAAAAGCATAGAAGGAAAAAGAAGAATGGAAATATCTAAACTAAAATTATTTTTGAAACATGTGATAAATATTAATAGATATGTTATATTTACAACTCAATTTTTTATATATTTAATAATACTGAATATATATGTAATTATTTATAAAGAGAATTTTTTGAAAAAGATTTCGTCATCTAAAAAATAACTAATAAATATTTTCTAATTAAAGATTATATTTGTTTTATGATCCGGCTGAGTGGCGTAGTTGCTTTGACACTGGCCTTGTACCCCCAAGTTCGCGGGTTCAACCCCGGCCCAAATCGATGGATTTTCATGATGCAGAAAATCGACAGCATCCATGTCGTATGATTATTTGGCATGTTATAAAGATCCCTAAAATGCCTGTTTGACTTAGGTGCTCTTGGGAAAAATTAAGTTCTTTCTTCAATTTCTCATCATCAGAGCTCCGGTTCCTCCCTCTGGGGCGGAAAATAAGAGTCAAAATTACATTGTGGCAACTGATATCCACATATGTGCTACCACACTAAAAAGTTATACCAGCTCTCGAGGAATGTACTGGGTCTGCAATGGTAATTACCAATCCGCAGCTGCAGTGAAAAATAAAATAATTGCATTATTGCTGGCCAATGTTTTGTTACGATATAAGTACCTATAAGAATATTTCTTCAAATAAAAATATAGGTGCGTGCATGATAGGAGGGAAAAGATCCCGTAATAAGTCAATTACAAATTATTAAAAAATAGAACTATAATTTAATCTTATTAGACTTCAAAGTATTGTCCTTCTGCATCCACACAATAGCTCCATCGTTCTTAAATTGCTCAAAACATTCCTGAAATTCATTTTTTAGAGGTCCTTCAGTAGTTTCTCAGCACTGTCCCTCCCTCTTTTCCTGAGGGATGTTTTTGCTTTCCGTTCTCTTGACTGACATTTTGTCTGAGGGTTGTTAAGAAACACCATATCTCATCACCTGGCAAAATTTTCTTCAAAAGCTGTTATCTTTATCAGCCGGTCAATCAAATCCCTGGATATGTTCACTCTCATTTCTTTTTGTTCAGGTGATAACATTTTTAGAACCATGTGCAGACAAACATAATATTGCTCATTTTAAGACCCTCATGAAGAAAGCTGCGAACGCTGCCATATTAAATTCTAAGTATAGAAGCAATAGCATCGATGGTTATTCATCTGTTCGTACACACATTTCTCGAACGAGCTCAATCCTCATGTCGGTCATCTTTCATGTTTGTGTGACCTTCACGAAAAAGCTTATGCCACTCATACCAGCGCCGTAACGTACAACGCCCGCATTGCAGGGGTGGTCCAGGGACTCGTGGGGGCCCAAAGCTTGACTGACCGAAGTATATATTTGTGCTTGGGGCCCAAATCCTGAGTATTCAGGGGTCCCTAATATATTCTCCGCTACGCCACTAACTCATACATAGCCATTTTTTTCATGGCATCGTTTTCATATGCTTACTTCAGACTAGAATTTGATGTTTGCACGCTGCTCCAAAAACTACATTTCAAAATCCGACGAATGGAAAATTGGCTTTGTCAAAAATGTTCTGCAGCTAACGCCGACAGTGCCAGAAATAAATCTTAGATAGCTGTGTGTTTTCCTTATTAGTGTTGCCAACCTTCAAAAGCGATATTTCTCCACAAACGTCGAACTTCCGAAACGTCGTGTGTGAATGTAAGTTACCTTTCCGGAAACTTCTTGACTCTAGTAGTACACAAAACATTAGTGTTGTTTGATCACACACAATAAAGTTTCCTTTAAAAATTTTATTTTTAAATCCTATATTACTTTCATATTGGTAAAAAATTGATCTTGCAAGATTTTGTATACGTTTTTTTCAAATAAATTTTTGTATCTTCATCAATGGGTTCAAAACACTCTCTGGTTGTTATTTTATTTTTTAATTCTTTTCTTATAAATTTATCAGACAAGCCTCTTTAGGCATTTTTAGATTTCTTTTTGCATTTTACACATTCATTTCACTCTTCTTTGAATGAGGTTTCAGAAAACTTCTTACAATTTCTATTGTTCCTCTAAAATTGAGTGCAAATTATACTGAACAATCCAAGAATAGTTTAATATTAATAAAACAAAATAATTTCCCTCTTCGGTGATCGAGTGCTACATTTCATAAAACGAAATGAATTACTAAATACTAATTTTTCCTATATGTCAGAAAGTATCCTAATTTCAATAACTACTTTGAGGAAATTTAAAGAGTTCTATTTTACTTATTTTTCTATCAAACAGTGGATGCTGCAGAAATTCATTATGCGATATACCGCAGACAAACCAAATAATGCTCTATCAGCAACTTCTTTCTCATCGATATATTCCTATGTAACTTTGCCGGATAAAAACAATACATTTACCGTAAGTCTGGAGAATCCAATAAATGGAGTCTGATATCTGTGAATGTGTACACATTTATAGGGGAGAGGATCCTTTTTAATCTCAAAAGATCAGCAAAATCCTTGAAATATTTTTAAGAATAAAATTTGGGGCGAAAAATTGAAAGCTGTGGAAATTTTTTACTTTGGGAAAAATTTTATTTGTTTGACAACAACAGTAAAAATATATTTATCCAATACAGATAAAAACTAGTAATCTCTTTTTTTTTAAATTGAATTTAAACAGTACATAGAAAAAAAATATATCCTCAAGAAGTATCTTTAGAAGCAGAAAATAAAGAGAAGTATTCTGAACTTTTCATTTTTACTGCCTTTTAAATGTACAACTTAATTTCAGATTGTGGTTTCATTTTGATTGAAGTTGTGTCACTATATTCGGTATTAGTTTATAATGTTGCTCGTGCATTGAAATCATTTAATTCCGCAACGATAGATACACCTGATGGAGACTGGTAACTTTTAACTGAAAAAAGGTTATTCCACGAGGAAATTATACATATAAATTCTGTTTTTTTAGATATTTATCTGATGAATTTATTTTCGATTGGTAAATTGGTTATAAATGCAAAAAACTTGAAATCATAACTCACTTCAGGATAATTTAGAATGTTAAATAAAATTCTAAAATTGTACTTCTTGTAAGTACTTGAAGAACACCCGCGTACAATTCAAAGGAGATTTGCAAATTGATAAAAAGTTCCCATATTAGACTACGGAAAAAAAAAGCCCATAATGAAAATACATATATACTTCTCATATTTATATGCGTATTAGAATAGTGTTCCACTAATAAGCATTTTAAATTGAATTGAAGTTGAATTATCGATGGTACAAAACTACACCAACAATCGAATGTTTATTTAACCCTAAGTAGTCAATTTTTTTGTCTAGAATGTTCCAAAAAAGGCACATTTTTTTATTGCATGTAACAAAGCATAATACTTAACAGAATGCGAAAGTGTGCAATAATTTTATTTTAATTTTCAGTTTTAAAGTTTTCACACTATTTATAATTTATATTATTTTATCCTCTTTTTCAATCGGTTGAGGACTCTGTGTGTGTGGGTATACATATATACACACAATTTGAAACATGGAATAAAGCTAAGTCTTAGATTACTATGGAGACACAGAAAATGTCGACTTTTTTAGAATATTGTGACGTCTCTCGCGTCTTTCTGCTAACATAACTCCTATGTTCTTTGACGGCCACGATTAATGGCAAAACTTTTCCCAAAATACCAAAAAGATAAAAAAAAAAGATATTATGCAAATGAGATATACTATAAAAGGATAAAAATTTGATGATAAGATATAGCGCGTCAAGCTTGAATAGTTTAGTGTGGAATCATTCTGATCGTTAGTGCGGCAGTTTAAGTGCTTTGTGTGTCTTACAGATCAAGGTTACGTCCGAGCTTTAGAAGGAATAGAACCCCAATATAAAAAATCGGAATCCTCTTATTCAAAGTGAATTAATACTCTCTTTAGGGAAAAAGGGAAAGGGGATCTGAAAAAGGTAATTTTGATATAAGTAATTAGATGAATAGGATTATTAATGATAATTTAGATAAAGGATCTAGTTGCGTGATCGCTTAAATACAAGGTTTAATTTTGGGGGTTGACTCTCACTTTAAAATTTAAAAATTTAAATTTAAAATTTTAAATAATATAAGTTATTCTTAATAAAAGTTGTTTAAGAACTTTATGTCTCATCATTTTTATAATCCCCCACCCCTGAAAAGCGGAACCGGCACGACATGGGCATCACAGGATGGCTATTGCAAGCCGAACTTTATAATTCTGGGTTAGGTAATGTAGGTGGAATCGTTCTACCAAATGTACTTTTTTAGGGTAAAAACATTCAGAGTTTATAGAGTGTATCGATAATAAATACAGTTCAAATCAAATAATCTGTCGTTTCTTTCAAAAAATATCTCAGGGGGAAGGGGGTAAGATTG
>BMAV01007129.1:1973-15555 GCA_019973955.1 Trichonephila inaurata madagascariensis
AAAAAATATCATTTAATATTTAATAAACCTTTCATAAATAAATTTATTTAATTTAAAAAAATAATTAAATGAATTGAAGAAAAAAAAAGTTGATCGCGTGGAATCGAACCCTAACCTCCAGCATAGAAAGCAGACGATTTACCAATCAAGCTACGAACTCGTTGTGGAAAGTTATAATTTAATTGTATAAAAGCTTAGCATGAATTTCGAAGGCTGATTTCTCCGAATTGACTTGCCATTCGACGGAATTACATTGAGGGGTGAACACCCTAAAAGAGTACTACTATTACACCAAGTCTCGATCCGAAATGAATTTCCTTAGTCGTGCCCTCTCCTTGTAAGTTTTTTTTTTATAAAAGATGATTACATTAACATTTTGTCATCTTACAATTTTTTACATCTTGTAGTTCTTTATAGTAGCACTTGATTACATCGAATTGTTATTCTATGTCCTGGTTAATCTCCATTATATATTCATTTTTAATCAAAGGTAATTTATCTCCATAAATAGTTTTTTATAGTAATCTAAATTTTTTCCACTTATAGTTAATTATGTAGAGAGACTCTTAAATCCATGCATTTTAAGATCTATTTAGCTAATTTGAGTAATCAATCAAATACTGTATAACACACATAATGAACAACTTAAAACCTTTAATAACCATATAAACTCTTTCAAAAAATTTAAAATGGAATTTTTAAAAATAAAATTTTATATCTCTCTGATTTTAAAATTTTGTGTAACTAGGTGTTTTAAATGTTTTAGAAAATCATTTATTAATAGCCAAGAAAAGTATGCTCAGGAAAAAGATAATGTTTGTAACTATTTTTATATTTTGTTATTAATGTGTATTTTCATTAGTGTTTTTGGGGAGGGAGGGAATTCATATTGCAGTAAGTTTTTGAAATATATATATATATTTTTTTTGTGGGATCTATTTTACCACTTTGTGATATATATTTATATATTAAGTTAACTAAAACATTTTATAGTTGAATGATTTGAAGATTGTTCCAGTCCATTAATTTTGTTTTATTTTTCATTTCATTTTTCAATTCCTACTATTAGCTCACAATCTCTATATGTTTGTTTATTTATCTTAGTGGAATTTTCAACCATTAATAAAATACATTTTAAATTGCTCGATTGAGCTGAAATTTTATATACATGATTGTTTTGGATGACAATACAGTAATTTAATTATTATAATTAATAAAAATTAATTGATTCAAACTAATTATTTAAAGAATTACAAATACAGCCATGTTGGCGACTTAGCGATCCTTTTGGCTACTTGTGTCAAAACTTGAAAAGGTTTTTTTTCACATTTTAAAGCATTCAATTGAACTGAAATTTTATATACACGATTGTTTTGGATGACAATACGATACTTTAATGATAATTAATAAAAATTAATTACCACTTAATGTTGTGATTCTGTCATATGTATATACATATTTATATAAATTGTAACTATTTAATAAAAAGTAGCTAAAGTAAAATTTTTCTTTGTTGATCTAAGTAGGAATTGACTTAAAATTTTTTTTTATATTACTTGTTATTTCTGATTTTGTAATTCAGATTTAAACACTTTCTATGCTATAAAATATTGTTCCTTACATATAAATCTGTTTCTAATTTTGTGCAGCTTGCAAATTCATTTTGCTCTAAATGTACTTATTGAAAATAATAAAAATTGATATAGTTTCTCTTTCTCATATATACTTAATATCTATATAGTTATTCTGCACATTTGAAAGTAGTCAGCTAAATTAAATCTTAATTTAAATTAATATATTTGCTGTCACTTGTACACTTAAAAAGTTCCTGTAGGATTTTTAACTCATAATTCTGTATTTTTATGTACAGAATAACTATTTGAATGAACTTTCCACACTTTATAAGAATTTCTAGTTATTTTCCTTTTGCATTAGTCTACTTTTTTATGTAGTAATTAGGTAAAGTGTAGTTGTGTGTTGTCATAAAAATGTATCAAAAAGCCATTGAATATCAGTATAAGTGCACAAGTTTTTTGATGTTATGTATTGAATATTTTATAGATGCTTTTTGTAGTATAATTTTACTAGCAATGAAATTTAAGGGGTATACTTTTAGGAATCCTAGGGGACCATTAATGTGCAATTTAAATGTTAAATATCCCTCATCTACTACTACTACTTATTAGTCTTTAGGTAACTTGTTTTAGTCTTGAATATGAAAATCATTTCTTGTTAGATGTACATTATAGGGGTTAGTGTTGTTAATATGCAATCTTTTCCTTTTGTGCAGCTATTTTTTATGTCTTATGGTATTTTGTAGAATTTTAAAAAATGTTACATTTATTATTATTTTTTTTTGTTTTAAAATAACATCAGATAATTAATTTTTTAAAAATGTTCTGTTATATTTTAATCATGTAGACTTGAATATATCTATATTTTTATTAATGAAGTGTTTTTGTTAATGCTGATAAAATTAATATTTTTTAAAATTGCTTTTTTCTTTGCCTTTTTTTAAGATATCAATAAAAGGACTTTGATTTTTAACTTTTTTTGTGTGTGTGATTGTGTAAAAGCACGTTTTTATTAATTGCTAATTGTTAATTATGCATTCAAGAGTAATTTTTAATATAAAGTCTTTTTTAAATTAAAACTTAATCAAATTTTTAAAAATAATGTTCTGAAATTTATTTATTTAATAGATAATTATTAATTTATGTATTAAATTGCTAAACTTTTAGATAATTATTTATTTGATGCGATTTCTTTGATATCATTTTTGTTGTTGATCTTTATGTGTTAGAATTTAAACGATTTTCATTTAATGTAAATGACACTTACTCTCTATTTATCATATTCATATTTTACTTTTTGTATAATTCATTGCCATTTTTACATTATTGTTTTGTAAAAATAGTTGAGACAGCAAAATATTTGTAATTATTCCAGACAGTGATGTAAGGTACACCCCCGCATTGCAGGGTGCCCAAAGCCTAACTGCCGCCAAGTACCTATCCTTTGTAAAATCCAACTTGGGAGCCCCAAACCTGACTTTGCAGGTGTGCCCAAATGTTCTCGGTTATACCACTGATTCCAGATGTCTTTTTTAAAATTTTTGCTTGTAAAGAATTCAGAATACATACATACAATAATATTTTATGCATTTTTTTGGATAGCTGAAAATATGGGATTTTATAATTACATTGTATAAGAATTTTTATTGCAGTCTAATATCTTTGTACTGATACAATTATGTACTTGCAAATTCGGTTTTTTTTTTTTTTTCAGATCTAGCAATTTATTAAAAACAATTCCTAAATTATCTTATTTTAATTAAATATGCTCTATTTTATGAATTTTGGGTTTATTAATGTAGTTATCAGTAATTCACATACGTGCATAGTCCTGGATGGATTTGTTTTTAATTTTATTCATGAACAGAATTTTATTAGGAATTTTTTTTCATATTAAGAATTTTAAAGCTTCTATTAATTTTTTCCTTCCCAAGATTCAATTTTTCAAAAATAAAACACTATGTTTCAACTTTTCAAAGTGTAGGTACAAACAGGAATAGTTTTTTAAATAGTCATTATATAAAATGTTCTTGAGAACTGTTTTGTTATTGTGTCCAAGTAAGTTATGCACCCCTTTCAATATATCATATTAAAAATGTAGAAAAAAAGACTTTTATATTGTATTAAATTAAGTGAAAAATAAAAGTAATATTAATTTCTATATGGTATAATTATACATTTTCCTTATAATTAAGAATTATTCTTTAAATAAATCAATATTTGTAATAATATGTACGATTTGTTTTCAGTGATGTTAAAGTAATTTTTGGCTTATATATAAATATAACAAAAATATGTGCGAAGTTTATTTGATTAATTGATTACTGTTACTGCCAAAGGAATAGTATTATGAAAAGAAGTGGATTTTAATATGAAAATTCACATTTTATTTATATGACTGCTCACAATTTATTTTTTCAAGCAAAGATTATCTTATCTGATTATAATTCATTTTACACAAGTTGTTTATATAATACAAAGAATTTTTCAAAGAGTATTGAAGTATTTTCAAAATTTAATTTTAATTTAAATATTTTTGAAAATTTTTGTTTCTTGTTTTAATACATTTTGTAACTTATTGTTATTCGGAATATAATTTGTCCTTTCAGTGATCTCTTTATGCTAATGCAATTTTTATATTTATAAAGGTGAATCCAAATTACTAATTAGTTCACTGTTTCATCTTTGCATAGTTTTTTTTTTTTTACTAGTTTAGCTGTAAAAGTTCTCACACAAGTGTATCAATAAAATTTATGTAAGGTATTACTTCATTATTCATTTTTTTTATTCTGTTAATATCTGATTTTTATATAATTCTATTTTTGAGTTTCACCATAGTTAAATGAAATGAAAAATTGATCACTTTAAAGTCATTTCCATTCCCTCCTTAAGAAAAAATATACTGACTTAGAAAGTTTTAAGGAGGAGGAAAAACACATTAAAATTATTTTAAAAATAACTTATGTGATTTTTTTTTTTTTAAATTTTATAAAATTTTAATATGTCTATCCAATTTTTTAGTAAGAATAATTTAATGATATATTGCATATCTAAATATTCATTGTTCATAGAATTTTATTCAGATTTCATAGTCTTCCCTTTATTAATTTGAAACCAGTATTTAAGTATATGGCTATGTTCTTGTTGAAAAATCTGTGTAAAAAGTGTCTTCCTTAATTTACAAATCATGAAGAATTGTTGCCATATTTTAGATGAATAGTTGTTGCCAAATGTTTAAATCTCAGTGTGACAAAATTTTATTTTGTTACTTTTATGTTTTGTTGGTGACAGCATTTTTCTTGTTAATAATTGTTTTTATCTTTTAAGCAGGTAAAAAAGTTGCTGTAAAAATGGTAATTTTGCATGTGATTGGTAACTAGTTTGATGCTTATATATTTGGAATGTTTTATAGTTAGAAGCTTTAAAATGTATCAAATAATGTATCATTTTATAGGATCTAGTTTAAATAATCCTGTAAAAATCTGAAAATTGCTGTAGTAAATTTGTAACATTATAGGATAATAAACAATTTTTATCATTTATATGCAGATTATTTTGTGAAACCTATAATATATTTATTATTGTGTTTTTAAATTATAAACATTAAAACTTATAACATTTAAACTGTTCATGGCACTATATATTTTTTGCAGGAATTATTTCTCGTTAAAAAGACTTAAAATTGGGAAGAATGTACATTTTTCGACACAAAAATGTGTGAAAAATTCTTCATATTAATCATTAAATGTTAATGAGGTGAAAGTACAGAGTAATATCCTTATTGAATGCATCCTTTGATTTGAAATTATAATTCTCATGATTTGGTTTTATCACAGATTAGTCTTGTGGATTAATGACTTTTACACTTTAAATTTGGATAATGATGATTCAGAATTCACTTTTCAAATTATTGCACGAGATGTAAGAATCTGAACAGTGTTTGAAATAACATATTTAAATTGAGCGAAAGTTGAAATGGACTGTAATTTAAGTTTTTTAAAAATATTCCTTTAATGTTTTTATCAATATAACCTTTGTTTTGTAGCCATTCAAGATTATTGGTAACAGATCTGAACTAATGGTTCATGCATTATATCCTGAAGAAGAAATGGTTTGAAGAATTTTTTCTCTGTTACAAATTTGATTTGTTCTATATGCTTTTCACATAAAACATTTTTTGAAAAAGAAAAAAAAATTAAATATTCCACGTGTTATGAGGCAATTGTGAGTATCCTGTTAAAAAGAATGAAATAAGTCTGTTTAAAACGTTTTTCAAAAGTTGCTGTTTTTTTAGTAAAAGGAAGTACAGTAACCTTATGGTAATATAGTGAGTTTTGTGATTGATAGGTCTTGGGATTTGTACTGAAAATACTCAGTTGGCCATGATGTGGAGAAATGGAAGTAACTACACAATAAAGGGAAACGGTCCTTTCACTTGGCTACTGATTAAGGATAAAGTATATTATCTGATTGTAGTTTTGAAATTATGCTATTAAATCTGTTATGCTACTTTAGTGCCGTATGAGTTTAAATAAAAAGAGATTTGCAAAGTAATAGTTGCATGTACACAATAAGTTTAAAAATTTGTTTCTTGCAAAATGAAGAAAGTTACTAGATAATCTGTCCATATCTCTTTTATTAAATACTTGGGATATTTTAAAAGATGCAATTATATGTTACTTTTTAAAGCCTTTCATGGGCCTGAATTCTTGGTAGTGTTTTTTAAAAAAATAAAGAATTGAGGAAACATTAATGTGAAATAATCAAGAGCGAAGTAAATTGGAAATATTCTTTTGATATATGTTTATTTTTATACAAAATATATACAATACATATGTATACACTAGTTAGTTGAGGTATTTATATTTTCTCTCGCATCAATCATTTCTTATTTATACAATCATATTTACAAAAAATAATTTTCAAAAAATGTACAGTTCAATTTTAAAAATCTAAGAACATTTTAATATTTTATTCATATTATTTCTTTTCTTTCAAAAATGAAAGAATTTTTAAATAATGTCACTTTATTTTTCTGATAAACACTATTAAATATTCAGATTATGGTAAAACATTTATATAAAAATATAGAATTATTCCATATTATTTATAAGGTTCAAACATATTTTGAAATCAACTTATTAGTTATCAAATGATGTTTCACATTCCAAATTGTGTAATTGTATAAGGTTATTTTTCAAGTTAAATTTAAAAGGTCTCGGGTGTTGAAATGCAGACAATATTCCAATCTGATACCATTTGAAAATTATACAAAATTTCAAAACGAATTATACACATTTATCTGGATTAAATTCCCATGTAAGATAAATTCTTGAAGTTCACTGGTGTGTTTTCACTAACATAAATATTTTTTTAAGAAACTTCAGCTTGCATTTGTTTTCCTTCTTCTTGAAGTCTGGAAAAATAATGAAGAATGAACATTAATGTTCTTGTAAGAAATTAAGTACATTACATGAAATCATTAACATTATGTTCATATTAGTTGTGGTGCATCACAATTTTTTCTTTGTTAAAAATAATCAAAATTACAATTCTATGTAGTATCTTTTGCAAAAGAACTCTTGGAGAATAGTTGACAGTTATGGGCTTTGCTAAAATAGATTATCATCTGATAGGTTTAGTTGAATTATTTGCCATATCTATTATTCTATAGTGGACCATGGTATTCCAGATGGCAAGTTTGATTTGCCTTTTGAAAGCTTTCTCCCCCTTTCAAACGGTGGGGGGAGGGGCTGCTGATTGGTAATGACCATTGCAGACCTAGTATCCAACTGTATGGTGCCACACTAATTGCCACAATGTAATTTTGACTCCCTGTTTCCTTCCCAGAGGGAATCACCTAAGCTCTGACAATGCGAAATGGTACTAGGAATTTAATTTTGACGAGAGCACCTAAGCAAACAGGGACTCTGGGAATCTAACGTGCCGCATAATCATACGACATGGTCGGAACGCTATTAATTTTTCACATCATGAAAATCCACGGACTTGACCCGGGGGAACTTGGGCTTGCGAAGCCAGCGCCAAACCAAATATGCCACTCAGTCGGCTTGCTTGTTAAAGTTGAATTATGAATTAAAGTCTTGATCCGCGAAACATCTGTGACCAATGTAGCCGAGTGATCATGACCTATGTAGTTTCTGTCGAATCGTGAATTTGATTCTTTGTAATGCAAAAGACCAGCCTTGTAGTGGGACCGATGCATATTAAATTTGTCAAGGCTCAAAGTTCTCACGCAAGCGGGATGTAGAAAGGAGAATGCAATCCCAGTTCAGGTGTCTTAGTCACCATTTAACAGGGCTCGGCATTATAAGGTCCGTCGCCAATAGTCCTTGTGTTGATTCAGAGTGCGACATTAAAATAATCAATCCACCAACGGACCTTTCCTTACGGACTAATGCAGGCGGGTTTTAGTGAAATGGAATTACTACTCGACCGTGATAACCGAGTGGTCATGGTCGCGAGTTGAGTTGAGTTGAGTTTGGTATTTTATGGCGCAAGAGCCAGTTTTGGCTATACTGCGCCAAACATTCATAGGTCTGTGGTCTGGACGGGAAAAGAAGAAATTGGATGACAAGATGGAGGGTCGAAAATAGAGAAGGATCACTGGGGTACCGCGGGGTCGTGACACCCGTGTTTACCAAAGATAGTAAGCCCCTTGGGAAAAAGAAAAGATCACTAGAGAGAGAGGGTACCTCGGGATTGTGACACCCGTACCCACCTAAAGAAGGTGAGCCCCCTGAAGGGAGGTCATGGTCGTGAACTCGTGGTTCGCGTTGTCGAGTCCTGGTGCCTGCATAGGGGTTGATGCACGTTAAATTAGATGAGGCTCAAAGTTAAGGGCGTAGCTACAGCCGTATCAATGATACGGGGCCCCCAAGCTTCAGGGATGTGCAAGAATAAATCATAAAAAGTTTAGAGCCCACCAAAAAGGGCCTCCAAGGAATTTTGATACGGAGCCCAGTGCTCAACGTCCTCTCTTTGTCGTGGAGGGGAAGTTTGTAGAATGGTGCCAGCTTAGAGAGAGAGAGGTATTGTTCTCTCATTTGTGCCGAACGCCACAGATGCTTAAAATTAGGAAGTCTGTCCAATAGCCTCAATGTAGCTCTAGATTGCGATATTAATATAAACAAGTAATATATAAAAAAAATTTTAAGTCAATTCCTACTTGTCAACAAAGAAAATTTTTATCTTATTTACTTTTTATTAAATAGTTACAATTAATAAAAATGTGTTTATGCACATGACAGAATCAATATAAAGTGACAAAACAGAAAGCGATCATTCTGGCAATTTTCCTTTCTATATATAGGGTGTTGGACTACTTTTTTTGTTACTCTATTTATTCATTAATTAAATTTAATTATTCTAATAAAATAGTATAGTAAAAAAGAGAAATCACGCATTCTCAGAAATTAAGTCATCCCAGATGGGATTCGAACCCACGACCTTTGAATTAGAAGTCCGACACGCTATCCATTGTGCTACAGGGACACAAATAACGACTTTCCTTTCTATATATGCTATTGGACTATTATTTTCGTTTGTTATGATTTATTCATTTTTTAATTTAATGAATGAATTAAAATATTTGAAAAAAATGTATTAACATCAAGTGCCATCCACCACAAGTTTAAAAAAAATTATTTAAACTTGAATGGATGAATACAAAGTATTTTATTAACGATTGAAAATTTGAAGATAGATATATATGTATAGGAAAAGAGTAAACTAATAGTAAAAATTGAAAAAAAAATCACAAATCCTGTCACATTACATTAGGATTTTGAAGCTTCTTCCCTACCCATTATTGTACAGGACGGGAAGAACAGGGACTCGGCTCATTCATTTCTGGAGAAACGAACATCAAAATTACCACAGAACTGTACAGAAAAACAGGTGCAAGGAAATAAGGATTTAATTTTAGAGAACACTTACAAAAATTAGAATTTGTGTCCTGCTTAAAAAAGTTTTAGTAGTAAGTGAGCGTGTGTGTACTTTCTCTTTCTCTTGATTTTTTTAAAAATAAAAACATTCCTTCTGTGCATTCAAAAGAAAACTTATATATTTGAACATATGAAATGTTTAATTTATTTTTTACCTGGGGAATCGTCTTGCTCTAGAATATCCAATAATATTACAACAAACTTAACCAACAAGAATCAATTAACACGCATAAAATCCGCAATAATGCATGTAAAATCCATAATAGCACAAATTCAAAGCTCATAACTGCAATATAATGCGTCAATCATAATATCGCGTTAAGGCTGTTTTCGCCATATGTACGAGAGCATGAATTTTACGCAGAATACATTTTCGTACAGAAAAAAATGACTCAATTTTAATAAAAATTTGTGGCATTGTAACTCATGCATTTGTTTATAATATAGTGCTTTTAAATTTTCAAAGTATTTCATAAATAATTCGTGTTTTCTTTTAAAATGTAGAGGGATAGCTCATTTAACATTGCGGTATAGGAGAATTTACCAAACACATTTTATAAAAGAAAAAAATGTGTCAACTAGGATAAAAAATGAATAATACGATAAAATCAGGGATTCTCTACAGGATAGTGAAGCCAGAATATAATATTAATGTTCGAGTACTTTTATATCTGAAAAAATATCCCGAATTAGGGTCCTATTCTTTAACATTAGCCGAAGACAGCCTTAAGTCAACGTAAACGCATAGTCACTGTCAAGCTTTGACTCTCCTGTTGTGCTTCACTTCATCTTCCTTATATAGACTGAAAAAACTCTTATAGCTGCTTATGGATCTTTCTCACCCTGGGCCTTTTTGGATTTTTCCAGATACATTTGTTTGTCCCAAAATTGTTCATCAAGGTCCCTCCCATGCATTAACTAACAGTAAAAAAGTACTCTTCCTTGAGCCATAAAGGATCTTTCTTGTCACAATACTATTTCGGGAGAGAAACAAAGCCCAAAATTTTCTTTATATTATGTTCAGAGTTAGCACTTTTCGTCAAAGTAAATTTTAATTTATTAACGATTTATTTCTGCTATACACACAAAATTATATTAAATATATAATTATATTAAAGATTATATATATTTATATTATTAAAGAGCTCGAGAGGCTCAAAACCATATATTATTATTACAATATGATTTCAAGCTTTTCTTTAATTGAAAATTTCTTACCCTGGCAATCTATAGGGATTGGGTACAACATCGAAAGGTACAGGACGATAACTCTTACTGGGTGAGTAAGGTTGAACAAAAGCTACTTGGAAACTAGGGGCTGCCGAAGATGGCCTATACCCGAATTCTTTGTTGGCAGGCACTCCATTCTTGGCGTGATTCTTGGCGCTGGAGGAATCTGAATACGAGTAAGAAGATGTGGAAGACGATTCTGAGCAAGTGGAGGGGCTGCTTTCACGGTGGCTGTAGGACGAGTCGCGACTGCCGGCTTCACCTCTCCTGAAATAGAAATGGACAGACATGAAACAATTCGTATTAAACAACAAATCTGCATAACCAAATGTTAAATGTGGAAAATGAATGCAATCGTATAGTCAAGATGAAATCAAATTAAAATACTTATTTATTTGACACTGGCATAGCTAGTACTGTGTGGGTTATGTATCAAAACGTTTTAGGGGCCCTTTTTTAAATTAGGAACTCTGTTAATGAGATTATTTAAGACGGTTTACAACTTTTTGCTAACACATATTGGGGCGCCTATAGCTTGGGGGCCCCGTATCATTGATAGGGTGGTAGCTACGCCTCTGTTATTTGATGCCATTTTTAAGATTTCAAATAAAATTCTTGCACCGCAGAGTGCTATTTAAGAAAACTGAAACATTTGTGCATGACAGAGGTCAGTGATCTTTCTTGAATCAGGGATAAATAAAAATAGGTAATTGTGTGATGATAGATTATTAATAGTTCATTTTCCCCGCCGAATATTAAGTGAAACTCAACAATGATCTACAACAGGGGTCGGCAATCTTGAAGCTGGGGTGTGTCAAACTAATGTACTAATATGATTCAGGGTGCCACACAACAGGAAATATTTGACGAACCGAACGAAAGGAAAGAAAATGTTTGTGGGGCAGAGAGAAGAGACCACAGGGTAGTTTAACTTAATTTGTGAATTTTGTTAAGTGGTGTAGAGTGCCACTGAAAAATAGTATTGCGTGCCATATTTTGCTGAAGCCTGATCTACACATTAACCTTTGGATGAAACATTATCCCAAGAAGTTTTTTAATGTATAGAAAAAGATTATACATAAAATTGCAAGATTACCAATATTTGCACACTATATACATATATCAATATATTTTCATCAATGATTTTATTACAAATGTACGAAGCGTTGGGGCAAAAGTCATGGCAACTATTTTTTTTTCTTGAATATACCAGTCCGGTTAGAAAATGTGACACATACAGACAAAAGGACAAAGTGTTAACTACATATGTGGACAATGAATAGCACTGAAATATCGTAACACACTAATTAATTACGGTAGTATATATATATATACAGGGCAATATGACTTTCATTGTGCAAAAGAATGACAACACAGTACACATAAAGTTGACATGACAAACCTGGGCCTAAGACCCTCAATGTAGTCCCCTGCTACTGTCACCACAACAATGTGTGAGGCGCTGAATCTCACACGACACTCACCAACTGACTGATTTCACAGCCCTCGCTGCGATACTACCAGCTATTACAGAGACATCTGTTCTGCATACACACTATGCCTGCAAAACTTCCACACGACACATATACGTTTGTGATCCTTCACATATCTACAAGAAAACAAAATAGTTGCCATGACTGAGTTTTTGATTCCATATGAACAGTATGTTGAATGGATCTTTTTAGATGGCCTATTTTGGTTCTTTTCATACACTAGCATAATTAAGAAATTTAATTTAACACGTATATTTTACATATGAATTCTTATTACTACAAATGTGAAAACTTACTGTGCATTTTTAAGGTGTCTTTCTTCTTTCCTGACAATGTCCATAAGCTGTTTGTAAATGTTAGTCTTCCTCCTCTCTTTCTTGGGAGGGGCGGGAGTCGGGGAAGAACTCACATCTCCATCATTAGCTGGATCAGATGCAGTCAGGTGACCATCTGGGCTACTTCCAGACTGATTTTTAAGTCCATCGAGTCCCATTTTCTGCTGTTTCTGCAACCACGTGTCCACCACACCACTCGATTGCACCCACGCGCCGGAGTCGGGGGAGCTCATGACAGATGACAGAGACAGCCGACCTGGAAAAATGTTTCGCAACTGTTGATGACACTATAAACAACTATTTGGAAATATTTTGATTGAAAAACATGACTTCTATTTTGACGAACACATGTAAGTTAAAAAGGTTAGTTTTCAAGCATAGAATCACTACCCTTCTTTCTTGTCACCTTAATTCTTAAGAATGCTCTGATGACGTGGACGAATCAGTGTCGAACTGAAGATTTTGAACTTGCTACGGAGTTTGATACTTCAATGCATTTAACAAGCTGCAGTATCTAATGTTTAACATGGTGTGTTTTATGGAAGCTACGAAACGTTCTTTTTTTTTACCCCTTTTACGCAATCCGATTCGCTAGTGAAAAAAAATTTGGATCGCCAAATGAACAATACAGGACTATTAAAAATAATGGACACCATTTTGTGGAGAATCCAGTATTTGCCTAATTAGAGTCAAAACTTCAGATATTTGTAATCCTTAAGGATTTGAAAGAAGACTCCTAATTCTATATTGCAAGTAAGAGTCTCGCATAATAATGGATATTTTTAATTAATTATTGTTTTAAATAATCTAACTGTACATGTGGTCACGAACTTGAGGTCAGTCACTGATGACCTGAATCGCTTCTGTAGAATTGTGGGTTTGAATCTGTTACTGAAGACCTGCTGTGTAGATGATTTAATCTATGTTAAATCCATCGAGGCTCAAAGTCCTCCTGTTTGCGTTGTCTGGAAACTATGTGAGTG
>BMAV01007129.1:16298-27759 GCA_019973955.1 Trichonephila inaurata madagascariensis
ATCTAAAGTATCTGGCAACAGATTTGTTCTGTTTTGATTATTTTCGGTATGTTATTTTTATTCGAATCGATTCGTGAAATAAAGTGAGGTATGTTGAAACTTAGTTCTTGTGAATCTCTTAATGCTACAATTCTTATTCTGTCGAAATTCTATTCTTAATGATTTATTCAAAACTATTAATTCCTGTTCTTAGATTCGTTAAATCAACATTTTTTTATAAAACAGTCCGCTAATTCTGTTTAAATTCGAATCTATATCCACAGTATTTATTAATTTAGAATCCTATCATTTTGTAAACAGTAAGGAAGAAAGGGAATTCAAATGTTTGAGGTTATAATAAAAATAGTTTGACAATTTTTTGTAAAATAAGACTTAGATATATCTCAATGTTATCTCAGTACAACATATTTTATGAAATTTTGAAAATTATCACCGTAAGCATTAATGAAATTGATTTAAAAAAAAAACATACAGTTTCAATGCATGATGAAAATCTAACAAATATTTCGTGACAGGTTCTTTTGGTAAATGTATTTAAGGTGTTTACAAATTACACAGGTAAAAGCAGATATTGACAACCTTTGTAGTAAAATGCTAATGATGAACGTATATGGACTGTAATGGATGTATATGAATGACATGGTGAACTCACGGAGTTAACAAGATTGTAACGTACCTGCAAATGTTATTCATAAAAGTGTCTGATGTTGCTTCTTGCATCAGGAATCATCTAATAGGACATTTCTTTTCAAATCAGTCTAGTACGTCATTCGGTAAAAAGTTTCTGAATGAGCTCGTCATCTTGAAATGAAGAGTTCTAGGAAACTGCCATTGATGCAATTTCGAAAACCCACACCAAGTGATGTTGAATTCGGGAATCATTGTAACCATACACATGGATTAACACAGCAAGTGACAAAGTTATCAAGAATCACT
The DNA here is from genome assembly GCA_019973955.1 of Trichonephila inaurata madagascariensis. Lineage (NCBI taxonomy): Eukaryota > Metazoa > Arthropoda > Arachnida > Araneae > Nephilidae > Trichonephila > Trichonephila inaurata. Next base: position 17,235 of record BMAV01007129.1, read on the forward strand.
TTGAACCATATTTAGTAAAGTATGGTAAGAAACATGACAATTTTGAAAATGATTTTTATAACAAATATAAATTCTCATGAATCATTTTTAAAGGTTTCTTTTTTAGTCTCTTTTTCCCTGTTTACCAATTTGTAAACACCTTGTTCGTGCATTTTTGTTTAAGTGTGAATAAGAAAGCTTACCTTTAGCCGAAGGGTGCATATTGTTTTTCATTAAAGAATCTTCTAAAAGCGCAGGTGAGCTCTGCCAATGGCTTAAATGCGACGAGTTCATGGCAGATGTAGATGCACCCAGTCCAAAGCGAGATTGTTTCATACCTAACTCAGAAGCTGCTGTTGGTCTTTCAGGACTGAAGAAAGGTGATTGAGATTCTTCTCTTGACTTTGGCTCCGTAAAGTATGCTTCATCATCAAAATCGTCTTCTTCCTCATCATCAGACTGAAGATGTTTCATCCTTTGTAATTGCTGCCTGATGGAGATTTTCTCTTTGTTTCGTCGTTTTCTTACTTCGTCTTCCAACATCTTTGCTAACTCCAGATCTCGCCTTCTGCTCAAATCGAAATCAGACGCATTGGGTTTTTTCTTAGAATTTTTGAGGACGAAGTTCGGTTTTGGAGCGTCTGCAATGGCGTCGAATCTTCTCCTCATGTCATATACTCTACCTTTAGTCGGAGGAGAGCAGTCACCATTTTTTACAAATCCACCTTTTTCAGGTATGTACATGATCTGACCATCAGTGGAATAAAACGAAAAGTTCGAATTTCCAGAATCGGAAGATTTCATTTGCTTTCTCATGTCGTTTGCTTTCGACACGAGTATATCACCGAGAAAATCCCCGAAGCTATTTTGAACCATGAGTTCGTACTTTTTCTTGTCAGATAACATTAAATCTGATGAATATTGCTTTCCCCTTTTCTGAAGTCCATATTGCCCAAAAGTCCAATTAGAATCAGACACTGTGATGTCTTCTTCGCTAAGGTACTTGTTTCGTTTACTTAAAAATCGTTTAAAGTTGGATCCTTGATTATTGTCATAAACCTGTTCATTTCGCTTTTTCTTAATCTGTTTCTCTTTTGCGCTATCATTTAAAAATGAGGGCTGTGTGGGATTCGGTTTGATTTCAGAGCCAATGGGCCTCATGTTCGAAAACATAACAGTTGGGAGAGAAAACCTAGTCGAAATTTCTCCCAAACCTGGTCTCATTCTTGGCACAACTGCCTCCTCACTGTCTTCACTGCTTACATCCGAGTCATCAAGCAAATCTTGTCTGGGAGTCCAATGACTATCGCTCATGCTGCTGTGCTTGTAACCGTCATCATACCTGTCATAGTCTCTATCTGATGTTCTTCGTGGTCTGTCATTAATTCCATTTCGATGCGGAAGACCTCGTTTGTAGGGCATCAGTGATTCTGGACCATCGTCACTTGTGGAATGATTGCTACTTCCCAAACCATCCGAGCCAAGAGCTTGCCATGCTTCTGAAGGAGAAAACTTTGGCACATCTGGAGGTTTCCGGGGTAAAACAGGCCTTAACCTGGAAAAAAGTCAAATGAATAATATCCTTATATTTGCTATCTTAAAAAAACATGATAAATAACACAGTTATAAAATATTCTGAATCAATGCACGTAAGCATTAGTGCATTGAAATGCCTATGCAAACTTTTTCTCATTATACCTTTATAAGCATAATTAAATTTCCAATTATTTTTAAGGCAAGCGTTTTAAAACTACATTGCTTTTTATGGGGGGTAAATTATGATATTGATGCTCATTTTTGTTGTATTGAAAGCATATATTTGAATTAAGAAATATTACAACACTACAAAACTATTTAATAGGATAAACTTAATGTAGGTAGTTCTGCATACGCATGAACAAGAACAAAGAAAAATTTTATTTTAGTTATTTTTTATTAAATAATTACAATTAATATAAATATGTATATGCATGACAGAATCACAATATTAAGTGGCAAAATAGAAAGAGATTTTCCTTGCAATTTTCCATTTTCCTTTCTATATATGGTGTTGGGCTATTATTTTTGTTTGTTACTATTTATTCTTTAATTAAATTTAACTATTTAAATGAAATAGTATAGTAAAAAGAAATCTCTCACATTCTCAGAAATTAGGTCATCCCAGGTGGGATTTGGACCCACGACCTTTGGATTAGAAGTCCAACGAGCTATCCATTGCGCTACAGGAACCCAACGAATGATTTTCCTTTTTATATATGGTGTTGGACTATTATTTTTGTTTGTTACTATTTATTCATTAATTAAACAGAATAAATGAATGAATATTTGAAGAAACTGTATTAACAAGTGTCATCCACTGCAAGTTTAAAAAAATGTATTTGAACTTGAGTGGATGAATAAAAAGTATTTTAATAACGATTGAAAATTTGAACAAGATATATATATTCTAAATAAATATAGGGAGAGTGTGAACTAATAGTAGAAAAAACGGAAGGGGAAAAAAAAGTCGCCTTTGATCATGACTTTTTTGCTCCACTAAACATAATTAATATCAAAATCGCCTTTATTTTGTATGAAACAATTATTCCATTATCATTAATTGTACTGCATTTTTATCGTTGTTATAACACTTTACATTACCTGAAAACATTTCTTAGCTTGTTTGAAAAGATAATAAAATATGTATTAATTTTCATTAATTTGTAGGTCTCCGGATTATTTGCGTCTGCAATCCGACTTTGAACTATAGTTATTTTTTAAGGTATAATAAAGTTATATAGATAAATATATAATTAAAAGAAAATACTTCAATTAGCTTTTAAAATCTTATAGTTAACATATTCGCGATTTATTAGAGCACAGTCCATATTTTTCCTTTAACAATAAGAAAGCTTTACATAAAAAAAAATAATAAAATATGTGATTATAGGTAAAATTCTGTCGTACCTGACATCTATGTCAGACTCTGCGTCCTGTTTGTTAAATAAGCTCTTTGACAGGTGATCCCATTCTTTTTCTGCTTTTTGTTGCGGTGTGGGTGTGCTACTGCCGCTGGAAAGCTTGAAGCGACGTCTTGCTGGGGAGAATCTTTGCAGAGAAGGAACTATTTCATCAACGGTTGTGTTTTCATGAATTTGTAGCTCTCCGGATTCTTTACGACTGTAGTCTGACTTTGAAACTCCTTCGGAATTGGATTTCTTATCCTTGAGTTTTTCCGAATGCTCTGTCTTCGAATTGGCCTTGAAAACTGTTGGATCCGCGAAGTAAAATTTTGGTTTAGAATTAGATTCACTTGTTTTGGTATCAGGTTTGGTGAGCTTGGAAGACTTTTGAAGAGCTTCTTCAGAAGGTGAATTATCCTGTTGGCGACTTTCGGCAATCTTCTTTGTGACTGCTTGAATTTCCTTTTGGAAAGGATCAGGCCTCTGTGGAAGATAAGAGGGCAGCTTGCTTTGACTGTCTGAAATTTTTTTGCTATCGAATATAGTTGTTCTTGAAGTGGAAGGTTCTTCCTCTTCGTCTATTCGAATATCTCCTGTACTTCGGCAGTTCCTCCACTTTTCCAGGGGATGAATCTATTGAAGTAGATAAATGAATAGATTATTTATTGGAGAAAGGATTGTTTCATGTAAAAAAAGTTCTTACGAGAGTCATTTACATATAAATAAATTTCTTAGATAAAATTTATAAGAAAAAAAATTATTCAAACCAAACCTTTTTCTCATACGTCATTCTGTTCACTTGACTTTCGACAGCTCTTGTTATGTGTGGAGATTTTGTTGGCGTTTCATCTTGGGACCGAGACGGCATTTCTTTATTTGTCCTTGAGGACGCCGTTGGAGAACCAATCTTCGTTCTGGTAGTAACGACGGAACTGGGCATTGGTGGCGGAGGTGGTGGATGAACTACAATAGCAGGTGGTTGAGGTGCCCTTGGTTTATTAATACATTTACAAGTTAATCCATTGGGAGGTTTCCTTTCCCTGCTTTCTTCTTGAGCATATAAACTTTGTGGTCTTCTAGGAAAACTGTTGTCAAGAGGTGGTGGATCAGGAGCACGAGATTTCTTTTTGTACTTCAATTTACTTGCCCTACCAGCTGCACCCCCATTGCAACTTCGTCGGTTGGTGTAACCTTCTGACATATCATCGTTTGCGTATCCACAAGGACTTGGACGACGAGCAATGTTGGGATCGCTGTGAAACAATCGGTGATTTCGTAAGTTGAGGTGATGGTAACAATCGTTTTCTTTCTCAATCATCTCAGAGCGTCTTCTTAAGATACCCATCACTTCTGGATCAACATGTTCCTCTTTATCACCACTGTCTCGCCGCTGTCCTCTAATAGTACCAGCCGTCTGTAGGATGCTGCCGTTGTCTGTACTGCGAAGTCGCTGACCGGCAACGGGTTTGGGAAGGACTCTATTCTGGGGATGGACATATTTGGGTACACCACCTCTGTGGTCAGGATGGTAGCCATTCCGAATGGGATAATCAGATGACTGAAATCTTGGGGGTCCAAGGACGATGGAGTGGGAACTTCCGTTCCCCATTTCGACATCGGATTCTACGAACTCAGATGAGGACGTCTTGGTGAACCCTTGGAGTTCCGAGCATATTTCTAAAAAAATATAAAATAAATTAATTATTTTACTTAAAATGTGCGAGTTATATTTTATTTATTGCTACTGAATGAGGGTTTAGAGGAAAATAGCAAAAAATCTATATATATATATATATATATATATATATATATTCATAAGCATATCTTTAAAGAGAAAATATAGAAGTAAAAGTAAAGAATGAGAGTTAGTAAACAACTAAGTGAAGGTTTTGAGCAAGCATGTATTTGAATTGGATCTTTTAATGTTATTGAAAAAAAAGAAGAAATTAACGTAAGAGTATTGATAAAGTTCAATGTACAAATTATGATACATATATATGTGGTATCTCAAATATCATTTCCTTTTCCCTAAAATATTATGCAGAAAATGTCTAAACTATATATAGAAATTTCTATTTAAAACATTTACAATACATTTCGTAATTGAAGAATCTTTGTAAAACGTTTTATACTATATGCTTTACAGTTACTCCACAAATATATATATATATATAAACAAGTATATATTCAATATTTGGAACATTGCTAACAAATATCGATTACTTATTTTCAAAAGTAAGAATGTGTATTGTGATATTTTTAATAAATCTAACATTAGGTGTCTTTAATACTTTCATAAAAGTATACATATCACTTTTCGGCATATATATATATATATATATATAATACTTCCTAGTAATTTAATCTTTAATAGCTTTTGATTGATCTATGGTCCAGTCCTTCAGGACAACTGTTTAATTATTTTAACTAGCTATCCGCCTAACGGGAACCTTTGGAATTGAATCCATCCACCCACACAAATCATGTGATTTCTCGCTTAGTATTAATAGCAAGATCTCTGGAAAATTCCGCCTCCTTTGATCTTTGCCCGTAATCATGTAGCTGATTGTAACGCGTAGTATCTCAGTTGTCTTTGTCCTGGGTTATGTCATTTTGTGTTTAATATGTGTATGCTTGTGTGACTTAAGATGTGAAATAAACAGATATCCTGCCATAAAGGACTGTCATCAATAATATTAAATATGCAACATCAACCACACACACACACAAATCTGAAATATGATCAACCTTAAAGCATTACCAAAATGGCCACGCTCTGTCATTTCGCGTTACAGTTATCATTACTATTCGCCAGAAATATTATATATATATACTCATTTTGAAAACAATTATATATTTATTTCAATGAATATAACACGTCAAATAAGTGATTTTACGTGGTGCATATATACGCGTATGCAACAATCTTCTCAAAGAATCTTCTGTCTCTGGATTTTTTATAATCTGAACAGTACATTTTAAAAACATATTTCATTTCTTCATTTAAAGCATTTTATTTTATTGCGGAAGCAAATATTCCGATTTCTTGTTCCACATCTAACCGTTATCTCATTATATTGCTAAAACAACTTTACATTTTTTTTTGTTTATGATATGCCAATTATTAACCTTTTATCTGATTAAAACAACTCACGATAAAAAAAGTGATCTCACTCTGAGGTTTAAAATGAAGTATGTTTTGTCAAATTTGATGAAAAATAATGAGATTAATATACCTTTTAATATATTTCATAAAACCTTATTTTTTAAAAAAATATTGAAAAATGAAAAATATTTACAGTTGATTTTTTAATTATCTATTAAAGAAAGTAAACACAAGTATATATAATACAATATAATAATGTGGGCTGATATCGTTATATGAAGATGAATCCCATTTTAAAAACTCGTACTTTTCAAACAAAAGAGGTCAAAATCATTACAGGCAAAATATTTTTTGAGTTATTAGATTTATAAATATACAAATATAAGAAATATACAAATAATTTTTGTCCTTTGCACTTAAAATCCATCGAAAAAAATGAACAAGTCTTTTGTACTACTGGGTATTTTAGTTATATTCCAAAACAATTATTTGACTTTTTGTTCTGAAGTAGTTTGTTCTTGTTCCGTCACACGCCTTTTCTAAAAAAAAATTATCGATATTTTTGTAACGCGATGTTTCAATCTATTTTCAAAGTCAAGGTTATCGGTAGATTGGTTTTTTCGATCTGAAACATCTGATAAGAACTGCAATAACTAACTATTTGAGTACCTTTTCAGCATAGCGTGATTCTTCTAATAGGGAAGTAGAAATGAAATCTTATTTTTAGGACTATCCTTCGAATTCAAAGCATGAAAAACGTTAATTAGAGGTTTACTAGAGCTTATAAAATGCAATTTTGTGAACCTTTTATACTTCTTGCGTAAAAATACACAAAATGTTTTTATATGCATGTATGTAATAGCTATTTAACGGAAATGGAAGAACACTAACTATTGGTATAAACGATTCGCCGTTATAGAATAATCGAATACGCGTATGCATACTACATATTCTGTTTTCGTTTCTGATGTGTAGCGAAAAGGTGTAACTCTTCCGGTTGCACCTACTGTGGATGACGTCGTGCACCAGCGAACCGATGCGACACGTCACAAAACCAACAAAAATCGCGCACCTTTTGCGAAAACGGAAGGAACTCGGTCCGTTAAGAAGGATGTCATACAAATCGATAGGAAACAATGATGGGATTAACTTAGGTTTGCAGTATCATTCGTTTCAACGATTACTTAGAAAAAAAAGCGTCACCCCCAAAACTAACAGAAAAACATATGGGTGATTCCATTCTTCATTATTTTACAGGAAAAAGCTGATAACAGTAAATATATGTCTTCCATTTTTCGGATCAAAAATTATTTTGATTTGTTCACTAAACTTACAGTAATAAATTACTAAATGCTGAATAAATTAGAAGACATGTTTTTAACATAATTCTTTACAAAAACAAGACACTGATTTTGCTTACTTTACAAACTTTACACGCAATATTTCAATCATAATCTGAAAACTAAAAAGCAAATATATTGGTTAGGAATTCATTTTTATAAAATTGTGTTGTAAGTAGACTTATAATAACAAAGTGATGTCCCAGTATTGATACATAGATTTTGGGTGAGTGTTTATTAATGTCGCATTCTACAGCAACACCAGGGGTACTGGTGACGGATCTCATAATTTTGAACCGCGGTCAAGTGACGAGAACGACACCTGGATTGGCAGTCCCTCTCCGAACTTCCACACTACACCAAACAGGACTTTGAGCCTGGATAGATTTCACGTGCATCAGCCCCTCTACATCAGCGGTCGCCAAACTTTTTGACCTCACGGACCAGTAAATTCATAATTTAAATCCCGCGGACCACTAATGGGATTTTGTAAATGTGTGTGTTTATAAAAAATTTTTTTGAACTAAGAAGGCAATCAATGCATCTTAAAACATAACTTAACGTGATAAATGAGTATATTCCACATTTTTCTGGGGACCACCAAAATTATCTCGCGGACCACCACTTTGGCGACCTCTGCTCTAAATGGTGGATCCATAGTGACACAAAGTTCGAACTCGCGAGTCCGCTACCATGACCACTAGAGTACCGAGGCCTCTTCATGACTTTTGAAGAATTAAGTGCTGCAGTAGACGAGTCATCGTAAAGGGAGTTTCAACATATGTATAAATATTCCTATTTAATTGCATATTATAGTGTGACGATATAAAAAAAATAGCATAATAAATGTTGCCATTTTGTAAATCTTCCCTCTCGATTCTTGTTGTCTATAAAATCGATCCCTGATGCCAAAAAGAAAGAGAGAGAGAGAGAGTATGTATGTGTGTATATTTTTTTAAAAAAATCTTTATTTATATATATGTTTGAAAAAAATCGAATTGTGAAAAAAAAAATAAAAAACGCGTGGGAAAAACAAAAACTGGACACGTTGTTGTACTAAATAATAACTTTTTTCCTCTCTCTTCTTAACTGACCATGTCAGGAATTATGTGATACACATAGAAATGTATTAAAAATTTTTCAAAAACGCAAGCAAAGAAAATGGGACACAAAGTTCAAAAATTAAGGTGACGGTTATACATCTAAGTGGAACTTTAGAGAAAGCTCTTTTATCCACTCATCATAATAAGTTGAACTGAAAATAATTTGTTGAAATTACATATAAAAATAGATAGCAGTCCACATTGAGTGCAGCGCAGCAACGCTGGTGGAGGGGTGAGTGGGAATAAAGCGAGTGAGTGAATATTAACGTCGCACTGTTTAGCTACACGAGGGCTTTTGGCGACGGACCACGTAATTTTGAACCATGGTCCAGTGACGTGGACGACACCTGATCTTACACCCCCCTCTCCTAACTACCACACCAACGGGAGGACGTTTCAGCTCTCGCCAGATTTAGCATGCATCGCTGCCCTACACTGCGGGTATTTAGTGGTACTGGGCTCGAACTCGTGACAAAGCCAGCCACGATCCGATACCTATACCACTCGGCTACCGCGGCCCGAGTGGGAATAAAGCAATAAATATCCAATGAAGCAATAAATAAATATCCAATACTAACAGTTTTTTTTTAAAAGAGAAACCGTTGGAAAATGAAAATAATTTGAAGGTTGAATAATGAAACAGGAGGTATTGTGTATTTAAACTAAAAATTTTTTTTGAGTTGAAATAGAATCATGACATTTAAAATACTACATTACCAAACGCTTCAATAAACTCTCGGAATCAAAAATTTATAAAACTAATATAATCTCCTTCTAATATGAACCGCATTTTTTAAATAAAATTTCATATACAGAAAACTTTTTTTAAGTTTTAAAAAGAAGAAAGTTAAGAAGTTCTCAAGAAGATGTAAAAAGTAATTCCCCTATTAAAAAAAAATTTCTCTTTAAACTTCTAAAGCAAAATTGTAATTCCGATTTATGAATACTTTTACATTAATAAAAAAGAACATCTTGATATATGAATGATTAAATATTTCAATATAAATATATATAAATATATATATTTTAAGAAATCGAACAACAACTAAAACAAAATTTCAATGCTATTTTTAAAATCAAAAAACGATTGTTCAATGAAAGTAGTTGTCCGAAAACAAAACTTTGAGTGAAAGACCACACACACACACAGCTAACACTCAAATTAATTAACTCAGAATTTCAGACAAGCAATTAAATAATACACAGATAATACAAATAAGTAGCGAAAATAATTTAAAGTTAAAATATTCTTTTGAAAAAAATTTTTTTCAGTGCCTTTTAAATCAATATAAGCGCTTACAATCATCGAACATTTAGCACCTAGTTAAATTATTTTAAATAATAAAAAATCTGGGCATACCATTCTGATTATTATAAGTCCATGAGTTAATCCGTGAGCTTAATATCCAATTACCCATCAAGTTACATGGTCCTGTGCTGAGCCACGAATGGCTGTCCCATGTATGCTTGCATTCTGACATATGAAGTACTTTTTGACTGCTGTTTTGCCTCAGAAGGCTTGAATTTCAAATAAACAAGCTAACACAAATGTTTTTGAGTACAAAAGAGTTGCATGGTAGAGATCCAATTCAGTTACCGTGTTGTTTGTTGAGAAACGTGAAAATATTTCGGAATCTGCAAAACCGGGCTACACTCACATTTGGAAGAATGATACTACTCTTTATCAGAAGTTGAATTATTGGTAGCCATGCCCCTCTTTCCCTCTCATAGTTAAGTCTACCTGCCGGATTTTTTTTTTGTCTGACCAGAGGGCATCTAGAAGTTTCAATGAAGAACACATTCCTCCACGAAGTTAAAAGTGACTGAATGAGGTTAAAAATAGATTTTATTTTAGCTTTTCGCTTAAATATATGTTTATAAAAAATATTCCGTTTAAAGATAATCCGTGATCTTTAAGAATTAATTACGCGTCTTGATATAACTTAGGCATAATTTTCACGTTTGCATAATGAAGTATGTCTATGTTATACTTTGTTAGTTCTTATGTAGTAATTAATTGTTTTTGTCTGAGCTTTGAATAGATAAAAGTTTACA
>BMAV01007129.1:32115-47586 GCA_019973955.1 Trichonephila inaurata madagascariensis
AAAGAAGGATGCGGGCGGCAGAATGGAATGAAGTTGTCTTTACTGACGAGTCACGCATCTGTCTGCAACACCACGATGGTCGGACTCGAGTCTGGACACACCGTGGAGAGAGGATGCTGAACAGCTGCGTTATGCACCTCCACACTGGTCCTTTACCGGGTATTATGCTATGGGGCGGTATTGGATATCACTCTCGCATTCCTCTAGTACGCATTGCCGGTACTTTAAACAGCCAGCGCTACATCTCCGAGGTGTTGGAGCCAGTTGTCCTTCCTTACCTTCAGGGCTTGGCCACAGCCATATTTCAACAGGATAATGCGCGACCACACGTGGCACGCATTGTCCAAAGGTTCTTCGTCAATTGCTTCCCTGGCCGGCTCGCTCTCCGGATCTTTCGCCGATAGAAAACATGTGTTCCATGGTTGCTCAACGATTGACCCAGATTACACCTCCAGCTGCCACACCAGATCAACTTTGGCAACGTGTGGAAGCTGCTTGGTCTGCTGAACTCCAAGAACACATCCAAAGTCTCTTTGAATCAATGCCGAGGCGTGTGGCAGCGGTGATCTCCAACAATGGCGACTACTCTGGCTACTGATTCTGGCAGGAACCACACTTCACAGATGTCTATAAATTTAATCATTTGATACTTGGTCAACATGTTATCTACAAAATAAATTTTGTTGTGCTATCTTTTATCTTTCTTGGTGTTGCATTTACGGTGGCCAGCAGTGTAGATGGATAAGAATATTTGTAATTCAAATCTTAAGATAAATTTAAAATTCTACATACAAAAATTAATGAAGCAACAAAATTAAGTTAGATCAAATCAAAAAGTTAATGATTTAATAATATATCTGTGTAATGCATTTTCATTAACAGGTTTTACTCTTATCGTTTTTCATGTTATGCGTTTTGTAGATTTATTTTGCTGCATTTTACCTTAGATTTACTATATAATATTTCACGCAGTTTGTGAAATAGCAACCGATTAACTAGTGCTTAGTAAAGAACTGAGTACACATCAAATGCCAAAATAAACTTGAAGTATTAAATACGAAGATGATGGCTTAAATCTAACATATTTATTACTCAAGTAATGCATTATTCTATGTAGAACGGGCATTCATTAAATCCTATGAGCTTGCTTATTCTTAAGAGTGATAAATGTCTACATTCGTACAAAATGCAAAGTGTTTTCATTCAGAATTTTCCCGCGTGGTTATATTATAATAAAATAACTGTCCAATGCTTATCATCATAATGTCTTCTAATATTCAAATGGAGCTAAATTTTGAATCTCGCTATAAGGAGAATTGAAATATAGAGTTGAATCTCCATATAACGAACCTCTATATTGCGAATTTTTCTATATAGCGAACTTTTTTCTGGAACCAAGAACATTTCACGATTTTCTAAGTAAAAGACCCTCTCAATAGCGAAGCGCATTTTCTATATAACGAACTTTTTCTTCTGTAATTCAATTTTTTTCTCCCTATTTTTAAAGTATTTCTAAACATTTTTTCTCTCTTTAAACACATTTTATGGTGGACATAAATCTAGAACTAGTTTTATTAGGTTATTAACTCGCCAAGAGCAATAGAATTCTGAGCGTTTGAATTGTATTTCAATTGTAATTTATATGTTTAGAATTTCTAGTTATAAAATGATGTATGTTTAAATTTATTTGCATGCTTTAAATTAGAAAAAATGTCCTTAAAAAATTCATTAATTTTAATATAAAATTATTTTCTTAAAGTTGAAAATACAGTGTATTCTTCGACATTCTTTTTCCTCGTTTTCCTTGCAGTTTTCCTGTTTCCCTTTTTTTTTTTTTTTTTGGCTAGGTAAGATATATGAAATAAATATATAATAATTTACAAAAAGGTATGAATAATTACTTATTTTTAATGCAAAATGTTTATGAATTTAAAATTTGTTTCATGTGGATTTATAAAGTATATTGAAAGATGCACCTCTATATAACGAATTTTCCATATAACGAACTTTTTTTCAGGATTTAGCGACTTCGTTAGAGATCCGACTGTATTAAAATCATAGTATTTTCTTTTTCAGTCATTGTTTTCCGTACATATTATTTAATGTATTTACACGATGTGTGTTTGGATGGATAAATGTTTATTAACGTCTCAATACAAAACAACACGAATGCTACAGGAGACGAATCTCGTAATTTTGCACCTCGATCAAGTAATGAGAACCACATCTGAGATGGCATCCCACCAACGACAAGACTTTGAGCTTCAACAGATTTAATGTGCATAAGCCCCTTTTACAATGGGTCTAAAGTGGCAGTAGGGTTCAAACTTATGACACGCCGGCCACGAGCTCGTTCCCCGAAAAAATTTCCACTCAGAAAAACATCAATATTATATTCTGACCTTGATATCCTTCAGAGTATAGTGCATTTTAAAATGTTTCGATGTAAAATGTGTTCCATATTTCGTCTCCTATGTTGTGATGCTAATGGGGTTTTTTTAACGTTATATATTCGAGAAGCAAATTGAGTATTTATCGAATGTTTCTAAGTTTTAAAGATCCATAATAATCAGTGGCGCACACAAGGGAGGGGTCCTAGGGGTCCGGCCCCCCCCCCCCCAAGCCCTTGATTTTTTTTTCGATTGATTATAATTCTAAGTATATAGTACGTAAAATTTAATTAAATATTTGTTATTAATGATTAATTTGATTAATTAATGCTAATTATTTATTCAATAATTAGTTTTTTACTCTTTTTTTGTTCCCCAAATCAAAAGGAGCATGATACAAAAATGGTGGACTTTCGACCCTGGACCCCCTTTAAAAAATTCCTCTTTGTGCGCTACTAATAATAATAATTAAAAAAAGATATATCTGTTACAACGTCATAAATTTGTAAAAAAATTGGAACAATTTTCAACCTGAAAATGTATTCTGAGTTTGGATAGGGATTTTTGATTTTAAACGAAGACAGCATTTACTGAGTACCTACAGTTCCCATTTCTTTGTCTTTTAAAGATTGCATTCAAAGTTGATACCCATCAACAGTAGGTTCTATTTCCCACCATCGAAATACTGTCCATTAGAAATGGAATTCCGCATACACATTCGAATGAACAAAGACCCATCGAAACACATTCTTTAGTGTATCTTCTCTTCCCATCGCCATATTTTTCTCACTAAAGGGATTAATCAATGTCGATCCGCAGAGTGCCAAAATGAATAACGACTCATTTATGCGGACACGAAAGGCCCTTTTGTCTTTCGAAGGTTCATTACTGCCTGCAAGGATGCGATGGCCTCATCCGTTATGTCAGCATTGTGTAAGGCAACTTTTATCTCTGGAGCGCATTGAGTACTGCGCGCACAAACGACCTTCATTTGTTCTTGCCGAGTTGTCATTGAGGGGTGGGGTCGTGACTATCTCGTGGATCCAGACTCCAGGTAGAGAATGGTCATTTCTCTTTGTATTCTTTGGATAGTGGCCGATGCGGCGGAGAGATATCGCACGGCAGCAAATAGTTCTGGTCTTCAGATATCTCTACTGACCCGAAGAAGATGTGCAAGTGGGGTCCTTGAAGTGAAGTCATAATGGATGTTTGTCCAACAGTAGTGATCGGTGTGTGTTAGTGTTGTAATGATAATTTTTTTTACTAGTAGGTTTATTAAAATTCATATTTTAAAGAAGGATGAGTTTTTTAAATGGTCAGAAAAGATGTTACAAACTGAATAATTCAAAAATTTAGCCAAACCTGTGTATATTTTGCATGCTATACACCAGGGATTAGGAATCCAGGCATCATGTGCTTTGCCATCCGACGCTTTGATGAACGGGCATCTGACTACTATATGTTAAATTTAATAAATCCTTCTATAAGACATTTTTGAAATTGTGTGCCAAAAAAAAATTGGTGCAATTTGTTGTTGAGTTAATGGATTAAAATGTCAAACTCAGTATGTACCTGTAAAGAGGATTTTCCAGTCACAAATTGTGCTATAAATAAATCAAAACTCCTTGACGAATTAATTAAGAATCAATTTTGTTTTGCAATTATTACAAACACTGAATCAAAGATTAAAACAACTGTTAAATAAACCTATGAAACACGTGGAATAAAAATCACACACACACATCTACTTTTCCTTGTCTTTCTTTACAATAATATATGACTAGAATATATAAAATTACTGAGATCTAATGCACGATTTTCCTTTGAAAATTTCTTTTTACACGGCAGTCAGTCCTTTAGTACCTTGGTTTTAAAAATTTGGAAAGAGTTAAATTTCATATATAAATTCTAAAAGAAACATTCTAATAAATACTTTCTATGTTGGTTTACGTAATCTTTGTTATTAAAAATGTTAGGCAGATATTAAAAATAATTATAAATTAATAAATATTGTTCTAAATTATTAATAAGAGATGTGTTAAAATTATCCTATAATTTATTTTAATGTTTTTAAAGATGATTTGAATATCTAATTATAAATTTGGGAAAGTAATCTGCAAAAAACGTAATTAATAAATCTTTTTCATGATCTACTACATGACATTTTTTAGCTCTGTTGCTCCCCAAATATAAGGTTATATATAGCACACTAATCAAAACTATAACTTGAATACCCTATTGTGATTTGAGCAACATAAAAAGTGAGCTTCTAAAGGATTCCGATTAGGCCTTAACATATAAAGAACTTCTAGTTATGTATCATTGGCGATAAAACTCTCGAATAAGAAAAGGAATCTGAAAGTAATAAACTATAATTCGTTTTATTAACATTTATATATATGTTTGGATTTCAAACTCTACCACAGAATTATCTTCAACAGCACTTATTAGAATGATTATAGCTGCTGTTGCGAAAGACAATCTGAATTTTATGGCATTGTCTTGTTTGGTAACGCTAATTTTTTTTAGCGACGGTACAAGTTTAATTTCGGTTATGATGCTTGCCTTTATTTTCTGTATTATTTGTGATAGATATAAATAAATTAAAACAAACAGAAAAACAATCGTTTATAATTGTTCAATGTATTTAAACAATTATTTATAAGACTAGTGCGGAAAAAATATCTGTGAATGATATAATCCTAAAATTTTTCCTCTTGAAATCTTTCTACTCTACTCTATTCTGTAATGATATTTACTAAATAGGTTAATAATTCAAAAAAAATGTAGCTAAAACGGGTTTAAAAATGCACTTTTCAATTTGAATAATATTATTAAATTAATTTCTTTACGTCAATGGAATCTCAAAACGACATTATTATACTTTATTTAGGCTAGTATCAACAATTGTATTGGAGTTTCTAAGCTTATTTACTTTATACATATTGCATACATAATGGATAAAAAACCAACATCCCTAATGTTGAAATCATAACAATATAATCCAACTAATATTAACTAATTAATATTTAATTTTAAATGTATTCTCAGCTGGTAAATAACCTTATATATATCTTTTAAGGTATCCGACTACGTTCGGAACCGTGATTTTAAAAAAAGCACATGAATGGATAATTTTCATGATATTTAGTGTCACTTAGATTAAAATACACGTATAAAATTGTTTTAAGGACATTTTAACAAAAAAATTATTTAAATACAATATTTCGGCATAAAAATTAACTTAGAATAACAATTTTTCAAAATGCTCTCCTTTTGTGAAAAATGCTTCTATTATAATAATATTTTGCATGTATATAGCTCAGACCTCTGTACAGAGGCTCAGCTATGAATTTTGAAAAACTCACATTATTTTCAGAGTTACAACCCATTGAAATAATTATCGGCGTTCTTTTCTTAAAATTTCTCCCCTCTGTTGTCGTAAAACATGGATAAACCCACTTCTTAGTTATATATTTCAAAAATTCTAGTTGAGCCTCTGTACAGAGGTCTGAGCTATATACAGGCAAAATATTATTATAATAGAAACATTTTTCACAAATGGAGAATGTTTGAAAATGTGTCATTCTATGTTCATTTTTTGTCAAAATACTGTACTTAAATAGTTTTTTATTGCAATACTATTCTTAAAACAATTTTATATACATTTTCTAATCTAAGTGACACTAAATATTATCCTCTTACAAGCTTTTGCAAAATCACGGTTCTGAACGTAGTCGGATACCTTAAATAACATTTCAGTGACACTTCGTAATTAGACAATTGTACAATATAGCATGCATTTTCTGGAAGTACGTGTAGTGTATTAGAAAAAAAAAAAGATTTTAAAAGAATGAACGGAACACAATTGGAATTGATCTAGTCTCAATTCATGTTTCAAAACAAGGAAAATTTTATTTGGGGAAATAGGTGAGTGATGTGTTTTACACAAATTTCCGCTTAAGAAGCAAAGAAAATCGCTTAGCATTTCGTAATTATTCGTTTTTGAGCTCACCTAGAAACTTTTAATAATTACTTTCATTAAAATACTATTTATTGCTCAAACAAATTATTATATATGGAACACGTAATTATAAGGATCAGAACTGAGATGGTCGAAAAATTGTTAAAACTGAATAATAAAATATCCTGGAATGTGTGCTAAAATATAAGAAATGCTTCAAAAATTTAAGCAAATTCTTCAAAAAACATAAAATAATCTAAAACAACATTATATACAGTAAAATACGTTTAACATGAAAGCACTTATTACAAATATCAATTAATACGAAATATACAAAGCCCCCGACAAACTACTATGTAGGGAAACTACTAAACACGCATTTTTTCTCTTAACACAAAACGAAAATCACTTAACACGAAAGGATTTCCCTTCTGGAAATAAGCAAAGTACGGAAGAAACAACCGGATTGGACTGTCTAATTGTATTATCAGAAGAATTCATTGCAGTAGATGATGGTAATGTGCGTACAGCACCAATTATGGCAGACAGACATTCTGGAGTTTGTTAGAAGCTCAAAAAATATCATTGATGCAGATTCCAACGATGAAAATGAAATGAATAATGCAGCTCTTGTTCCTAAATCATCCGAAAAGAGGAACGTCAGGAAAAGTAGAATACGCAGAGTTATTTAGACGCACATTCCAATGGGGAAACCAATAACAAAATGGACAATATCGAACAATTTGTTGACAATTTGATGCTAAAAAAACAACGCAGAGAAAAATATCAGATTATTTTCCAAAAACTCAAACGTTTTGCTTTTCAAAAATTTGAACATTTTGTATTAAATTCCTTTAAGTTTTTGTGAATATTTTTGTTTCATTGATTTTTATTAAATATATGCATATATACATATTTATGTAAATAAAATAAACTCTAATAAACTTAATATTGTTGATATATCTTTTTTTTTTTTGCAATATTCTTTAACACGAAAAAATATTTCAGTGCCTTCAGTTTCGTGTTAAGCGATTTTCACTGTATAAACATTACCACAAATTGATATCAGTAGACAGTCATTAAGGTATCTGTTCATATTAAGGTAGTAATAAATCGGAGTATTCTTGCAGATACCTTTGTATGCTGATAATTCAAAAAGCACAATGAGGTTAATTCATGTGACGTCATAGTCACATGATAGTGAAAGCCACGTGATTCTAGCCAATCAATTCAAAAACTCATGTGACGTCATAATCACACGATAAAAACTATCTTGTGTTTCTAACTAATCAGTTCACTCGCTCCGGTGTTGCCACGTTTTGCTTTTTAAGAGAAACTTTCTCTTTAAAAGTACATATGTATACAAAATGCACTTGATTTAAAAATATAAGCATAAAATACGACTTTTTTTTAATTTACAAAAAATCTTTTTGGAGAAATTTTTTTCCCTAACATTTAAACATCTTTACCCAAATATGAAATTTGAAATTTTATCTGAGTTTTACAAATAGAACAAGTACAATTAGTTTAATGTTTGTTTTGAATTCAATGGAAAACACGTGTTTGTTTTTATCATGTGACTTCATGAATTAAGCCCATTGATTCTGATAATCGATATACACAAGAAAGGTGTTCCTGATCTAAAAAAAAAAAATTTCTAAAATTGTTTAAATATCCGTAAAAGTCTTTAAAAAATGTCTCCAAATCAACATAAAATTATCTTAAAACGACCTAATGTGAATGTGTCTCTAATTTAAGAAACACTTAACTTATACTTGACAAAAAAAAATTAAATTTTCTTTTTAGATTACTTATTAATTATTTCATTACGAAAATGTTTTTTTTTTTAAACAATCATACTTATTATTTTTTTATGAAAGCTAAATCAGAGAAGCATTCCCGAGCTGTCTAAGCTCCCTCCAAACGGGACGCGCTTTTGAACTTCATGCGAGCTTCAAGATAACAATCTATGTTTTAGCGAAGGTCGCTCTCGACTGAATTCCTGTTTTCGAACATTTCTTCGCAATTTTTTTTTTTAATGTTTTCTTTTTATTATGTTCAGAACACATCCTTCCGGCTGCCGGTCCTTCTTTTTATGCCTTTTCGGAACAGTCATCGCGTTGGTTTGTTACATTTTGAGCACGAGGAACACCCCCTTCCCCCTCTCTCACCTGTTGCACGCCATTCCCGAGACAAAGGGATGATGGGAAGAGCGCAAGGACGATCTGCAACCCCCCTTCAACTCTTTCATAAAAGAGTTGACCACTTGTTTATTTCATTTTTCTTTTTTCTTCTTCTTTAGAACGGTGGCGTGTGCGGTTTTGGAACTCGTTTTTAGTTTCTTTTTTTAAAAAAAAAATCGTCTGCAAAGTGGATGTCGTCGATGAGGAAGTTATAACGTGACGAGTACGCGAACTTTAGTTTTGACTACCGTTAATAGAACTCATTAAGCAAAACTCTAAATCTTCTGCTTTTGTAAACTGGTTCTTGTGGGAATGGTACAGTTTTAATTTGAAAATCTATTAATATTATTTTTTTTAATTGGATGAGTTTTCCTTGTCTGGTGCAATTTTTCTTTTTTATTGTTACAAATTCTGAGTGTTTTTTTTTAAAGGATGTTTTTGTATTCTCCTTTTTATGCATCATAATTTGACCAAAATATTTACAACCAGGCAAGTTAAAAAAAGCTTTAGTTAAATATCCAGTATCTAAATTAAGAGCTAATCTAAATATGTCTGAATTGAAATCTTTTTAACATTTAAATTAAGGACACTTTCCCCCTGAGGGAGAAATGAGGAGAAGATAAACTAACAATATATTTACTCCAGTAATGCTCTGAATAATTAAAACTCTCATTTGCATGGAATTTTGAAGCAAATTCTATTTCGAGAATATTTTAAGCAAATTCTTTACTCAGAATTAGATTTTAATTTAGAAGAAAAAAGAATATTCGTTGATGAGCTTAAAGCATTTTTTTTAACGCGATCTGTTTTATTTATAACTATTACAAGATGCAATGGTATTAGAATTTATATACAGCCTGATTTTTTTTCAAGGAGTTATAAATGTAATAGACCGAACTTATAACTTGTGAGTTAAATTGAATAGATAAACGAGTTTATAGCTAATAGAGATATAAGAAAAAAGAGATTATATGCGGGTTGTGAGTTAAATGCTGTGCAACAGTGGTTGCCAAACTTTTTGACCTCAAGGACCAGTAAATTAATAATTTAAATCCCACGGAACACTAATAGGGTTTTGTGAATGTTAAATATAATTATAAGAAAAAAAATTGTAATCCAAGAGCCCAATCAATGTATCTTCTTAAAACATAACTTGTGATAAGTGAGTATATTCCACATTTTTCTGAGGACTAGCAAAATTTTCTCGCGGACCCCTAGTGGTCCACGGACCACCACTTTGGTGACCTCTGCTGTAGAATGAATTTATGGTTAACGCACTTTTTTAATGCGATCTGTTTAATGAACAGCTATTACAAGATGCGATGGTATTAGAATCTATATATAGCCTGATTTTTTTCAAGGAATTATAAATGTAATAGACTGAACTTATAACTAGTGAGTTAAATTGAATAGATAAACGAGTTTATAGCTAATAGTTATAAGAGAAAAGAGAGATTATATGCGGGTTGTGTGAGTTAAATGCTGTAGAATGAATTTATGGTTAACAATTTAAATGTAGTAAAAGAGTGAATTTATACTTGATGAGTTAAATATACGCGTTATAACAATGAGTTTATAGCTAATAAATCTGATGTAGGAGAAAGATGAAAACAAAATTTATATATAATGAGTTAAATTCAATAAAAAATAAATTTATAACTAGAAAATTAAATGTATTAGAAAAATGAAAGAGGTAGTAAACTAAATGTTAGTGCCGGTTTAACCCTTTATCTAACTCATTATTATTTACTGAAGTTTCTTTCATGCAATATTTTTTTTTAATCACTACATTGAAAATTAAGGGATGTACATAAACAAAATACTCAACTTTGGGAAATTTAAGCTGCTAGAGTTGATTAATTAATTAAAGATATTCAACTGAAAAATTAATTATAAACACTGTTCACTTAAAATAAAAAAGTTAAATCATTTTCTAAGGTCTTTATTAACATACAAAAAAAAAAAAATAAAACACTTAACTTTTGACATTAACTATTTTTTCAGAACAAAAATGACAATCTTCGCAATCCGCTGAAAACGCAATTTCTGTTATAAAAATATTCGTCTTCACCGCTAAAATACTCATCATAGAACCCGTGCCGCCTTATATCTTGGAAGAGTGGATTTAAAAGAATATTCCTGCTAAGTATCGTCAGAGTATTCGTAAAAATGGTTATTCTATGTAATTTTAAAGTGAGTGGTACTTATAAGTACCGTTGGTAGATAAAGGGTTAAGCTCATTTCGGGCCCTGGGCGCAGAAGATCTACAGGCCCCTTTGGCACTGGCGGATCAAAATTTTAAACCAGAAGGGTCCCTAGGCGCCCGCCCCAATTGCCCAATGGAAAATCCGCCACTGTTAAATGTCAGTTAAATTTTTAACAAAAAAGAATTTAACGATTATGAATTTGTGTTATGCAATTATGTTGTATCAAACATAAAAAATAAAGAGAGAGAATAAATATGTTTAACATATAATCCAGAGGTGTGCGTGTATATAAATTATATATCCTAATAGTATTTTTTGAATACATAAAAGATATTTAAGAAAAAGTATTTTTAATCACAATACGAATGAGTTTTATGTGTAAAATCTATTAGATAACAGAAAATACACACAGCCAAGAAGCCAAAAAATTTTTTTCCAACAAAATTTAGACGTAGAGACTGATGACATACTAGCTTTTATAGGAGAAAAAAAATTGGGAGTAGAATATAAAATAAGTGGGTTTCCCTTAATTTTAAGGAATAGAATTTAATTCGGATCGTTGTCTCTTATTGAAAATAGCATGTCATAACATGCTACTTATTTTCACTTGAAAAAATTATTTTTCTTTCATTTATCACGTATAACATATTTTTTTCATTATATTTCACGCTCAAACATTCTTAAAAATCTTTCACGTTTAAAGGGAAAAATTCGGTACTTATTGAGTGTTTTTAATTTTAAATACAGAATATGTGATAAGCGTTATAACAGCAGTAGCGTACATTAAAGCTGTCTTCGGTTAGTGTTAAAGAATAGGACCAGAATTCGGAACATTTTTTCAGATATAAAAGAAATTAAGCATTAATATGATATTCTGGCTTCACTATCTTTTACAGAGCAGAATTTTTTATTATACTTTCCGTTTTTAACCGAGTTTATTCCTTTTTTCTGGTATAAAATGTGTTTCGCGTTTTTTCTCCAAAACCGTAATGTTAAATGGGCTATGCCTTCACGTATTATAACAAAAAAGAAAGTATTCATGGAAACACTATATTGTTAACAGAGGTATGAGCTACAATATTGCAAATTTCCATTGAAATTGAGGCGTTTTTTCTGTCTGAAAATGTGCTTCACGTTTAGCTCAAGCTCTCGTACATTTACCGAAGAAAACCTTAAAATATTTTCTCTATCATAGAATGTGCTCTGTATTTAGGTTCCATTCTTAAGACTGTCTTCACTAAATGTATGAGAGCCTGAACTAAAAACGGAGCACATTTTCAGACTGAAAAATGCCTCTTCGTGAAATTTTGTAGCATTGTAACTCATGCATGTCTTTATAATATGGAGTTCTTGAAATTTCAAATATATATCATAAATACTTGTTTTTCAATTTAACGTGGACAGGGATTGTTCATTTAGTATTACGATATAGAAGAAGAATGAAAAACACATTTTATACACACACACAAAAAAAATGATTTTGATAAAAATGAGGAATATAAAATATATGCTGTTATCTGTAAGATATTGAAGCCAAAATATAATACAAATGTAGGAGTATTTTTATGTTTAAAAAAATATTCCAAATTGGGATCCTATTCTTTAATATTAAGCGAAGAAAGCTTTAAGCGTTAAGTTGAGACAGATGTATCCGAACACATTCGGAGTACCTTTTTAAAAAATAGAATACTAAAAATTATAAATGCTTTTTTAGGAGTCAATACCAATAAATACTAATATTTAACTAACAATATTTAAAAAAATATTATCTAAATTTTTCAAAAATCACAGCAATATTTTTGACAAACTTTAAAGCAATTAGAAAAAAAAAGTATTAAACTTATATCAGTAAAAGTATTACTAAAACAAATTAGATTCATTTATTTAGGGAATGTGTGGATGTGTATTAAAATTTACTTTTTTTATTAAAATTTTAAAATTTTAGAGCTTATCAAGAAAATATTATAAGAAATGTGACATTGTTTATGAGACCATTATTTAAATAACAGGCCATAACTGAAAAAATATTCATACAATGAGAAATATTTTAATACATTTTCTAGGAAAATAATGTAAATATCAGGTTCGAAAAGTTTTATAGAAATACATTTTTCATATTTTGACTTATATATCAAATTCGCCATGATTAATTTTGAACAATTTAAATGCCCACTTTTGGTTAATTAAAGACCCACTTTAGATTTTTTTTAATTTTATAAGATTGATTGTAACTTGGCCTCTAGGAAATGCAGAAACAAAACATATTGTGTTTTATAAGGCCAAAAGATAACTCTATTCAATAAAATCAAAACTATAAATATGTACTTTGACCGAATTTGGTCATTTCATCGTGTTCGGATACCTTTCAAAGCAAATGAATATTGGGTATGAAAATTCTCAAGCAAGATTAAACCAGTAAATCTGTATTTTTTCCCAACTTTATTTTTTCATTCAAAATAGTTATTTAGAAACAGGGATTGTCCTTTAACATTTGTATGGTCTTATAGCTAATGTTCTCAAGTTCTTAGAATTTTATGAAGACGCCTGCTTCCTGCTTGCATGTCAAAAGGTCAAAAGGGCTGATGCAACTGGTGTTTTGGAGTATCTTTTCGCAATCGGCGCTATCTTTCAGCCCATATCAAGAAATACCCTTTTTTCGCCAACAATGGCGGGAAAAGAAGCGGATATTGTTCATCTGCAACTAATGATTGCAGCTTCCGAAGTGGGGCACACACATTGTTCAGGCACACGAGGGATGGACGCGAACAAATGGAAATCGAAAGTAGATGGTCATCCTGGTGACCCTCACGCGCCTTTAATGATCTTCACCTACACCGCAAACGATGCGCAACACGAAGTTTCAAGAGAGGGAACGAGTGTTGGTTAGTGTTGAGGAGAAAAACTTTGATGAAAACACTTGAAGAATCTCCCCCAAGTAGATATTTAATTACTTTTAACGGGAGAGAAATTCGTTCGACTCATTGGCAAAACATTAAACTCAATTTTATTTGACACAAACTATTCGTTAAAACTACCCCAGTTGTGTTCTCAAGAGCGGAATTTGGAAGCTTAAACACCTCCCATAGACCAATAGATTTTTAATTTTTAGCATAAAGGGTATAATCTCGATGCTTTCGTCTACGTTTTTTTAAAAACATAACCCTTCCCATGAAAGCAGTCTGGTCTGTGCACCAAACTGGCACTTAGGTCTTGAAATCAAAACTAAATATATATATATAACATGACTTAAAGTACTTCCTAAATTAAAGTGTTGTGATTGATTGGAGTAATGAAAAGTACAGCCGTTGATAAGATGATAGTTTATTCCAGGAATTCCACATTTCGTTCTATGCCCCCAAGTAATGACCGGAGAGGAGTCCTATTTTAAGCATCGATCGTGAGAGAGTGCCATTTGTCCACGTGGTTGGATTTTGTCAGCCGAAGTTGGAGTTAAAGTAGTTATACGGGAGGTGGGTTGAGTTGTACTGTGTGAGCAAGAAGTTTATCCAACTGACATATAAAGAACCGGGGATTCATCATCACAGTATATATATATTTATTTAAGCATCAATGTAACGTTTTTACGTCATTAATTTTTGTATCAGACAAAAGAAATTTAGTTAGTAAAAATATATGAAGATTCGCGTGTGATTTTAAGGAAACATTAGGTGTAATGTTCCCAAAGAAATTTTATATACCAAGAGATTTATATTTTAATATAATATTTTCATTCTTAAACATAGATTTTATAATATCGGAATCAAATAACATAACCTTGTACATATAATTAATCCTTCCTAACTGGAAACCTCTACAAAGAAATCTATTTTTAAAGAATGTCTGTAAAATTAATTTAATCGAATCTTTGATTCTTCAGAACATTTTAATCATATACAGTTATTGCATAAATCATGCTAATATCTCAGAATTTTAATTTATATATATTTTTTTTAAAATTTTTTTTTTCTACATACAGGCAATATCTACTCTTTATTTTTATTTGAGTTCGGCCAAAACAAAATTTCAAGGAGTCCGTTTGAGAAAAACAGTTTTATTTAAAGCTTTGGCCACGGTTTCTTGGCTGACCTTTTCTCCAGCGACGTGAAACGAAAGCACGAAAGAGAAAGTGTCGCAAGCAACCAAGTTCCGTTGGTCGATTATTTGCAAGAGATCCTCCCTGGTAGAGGCCATTTCACCAGGAAGCTAACAGGCCCGCTTGGCTGCCGAAGCGTCTTCAGTAATAACAAAGGGACGTCTTGCTCCCCCTTGTGCAGCGGCATTTGAAGTACTAGTAACCACACGGAACGAAACAACATCCATCATGAGGAATTTGCGTTTTTCCTATGGCTGAATTATTTGTATTAATTGCAAATACGCACGCAATAGGATGGTCATAGTCACTTGTTTTGCTCAGTGTAGTACTAGTGGCCATCAAGACAGTTATCAATATGGCTGCTTGAACCGGATTGTTGAGAGACCTTAGAAATTTCTGTTTGATTTGATTTAAATGGAGATAGATGGAGGGGATGTTATAATATTCGACTGAAGAGTTAATAAAGTACTTGTGATGGTAAACATCCAAATTAATAGCCCAAATTAAAAGCCATTACAGTAAGAATTTCATGTATAAGAACATGTATACATTTCTCTCTCTCTCTTTTAACAATGTTCATTTTAAGTATGTTTTGATGGAAGACAGTGGCGCACACAAGGAGGGGTCCGGGGGG
>BMAV01007129.1:49726-73886 GCA_019973955.1 Trichonephila inaurata madagascariensis
TTTTCATCATTTTTTCTTCACCGAATTATTTTCCAAATTGTGTAATGCAGTACTCCGCTACCTTTTTATCGCTGCGGACCGGTCAACGTTTGATAATTTTACCGCGGCCCGCTGAGGGTGGGACACGTTGATTGTTTATATTTTAGATTGTTTTGGTTTAGCAATTTTAATTTAGTTACATTTAAATATGCCTTCATAATAAAATATAGTTAACCAAAAATGAATAAAAGTGATTTAACGTGGAATATATAAAGTGATTTCCCTGAAAAGTTGCGCAAATCCGAGAGAAATGCACCACTTTAAATAAAATGGCAATAGTTTAATGGTCTTTAGGCGGCCCGGCACCATTTGATCCACGAACCGGTACCGGTCCGTGGACCGGAGGTTGCGGATCACTAGTGTAATGCACTTATGAAATTTTGCAAATATATTTTTCAATGTTTTTTTTTTTACATAACTATGTTTAGTAAAAAAATCAGCTTAAACTGATAATTAATTGTTAATAAAATTCTCGATCAAAACACTAGAAGTCGATTACAAGGCTCAGCCGAGAAATTATTTCAAAAATTGGAATCTAAGAACAAGGAAAAAGAGACACCTATATAAAATATGAATAAAAACTACATATTGACTGAATTCGTAGGAAAGATGAGAACAAAAATAATTTTTAGATTGATTAATAGATGCTTATACTTATCACTCAGAGGATTGACAATCGTTAATTTAGATTGAAATAAATAGATATAGAGACCGTATTAGCATTCAGATAAGAAAATAAACTGCATTGAAGAAAATTTATATATTTTTTACATTTTACTTAAGCTCTATAGCAGTTCTTCTTGAATTGTGGTCTACAGACCCTTGGAAGTCCTTAGCGCCGTTCTAAGGGTTCCGCGAAGGTCTCTCCTTTAATGTTAAGATTTCCCTTTTTTACAAGCATCATGGAAATTCAGAAAGACTTCGTGGAAAAATTGCAATACGTGCCATCCTAGACTCGAACACTAAATTGCCCCCAGTGAAAAAACTAGTAGAACATGTATTTCGATCAAGAATATTAATTCAGTCTTTCTATTGTTTGCAATTACATAGCTATTACTACAACGTAATATTTTTTTTAATTAGATGTTTACTGTTTTCTGAAAGGGAAAAATAAGAAGTGTTAAAAAAGTCTGTATAAGTATTGAGGAACCTTTAAATCACTCAACCATGTGTTGGGAGTCAGCGAAAGGTGCACAGGGTCTCTGGTGCCAGGCATACATACAAGGGGTCACGGTAATTGAAAGCTTAAGAACCACTTCTATATAGCACATAGAAATTAGCACATTAATATAATTACTGGGTGAGAGTTAATTAACCGTCGCAATAAAAAGTAACACGTTGGCTATTGGTGAAAGACCTCGTAATTTCGAACCTCGGTCAAGTGTCGAGGACGATAGATGAGCTGACATTCCTCTCCAAGCTATCACATCTCGCCAACGGGAGGACTTAAAGCCTCGAGAGATTCAACGTGCATCAGCCCCTCTACTCTGCATATCTTCAATGGCACCATCACTCGAAATCGCGACACGCTGTGAGTTTGTGACCATGACCACTAGGCTCTATCGCAGACACAACATAATTACTGGAGCATATTTACAAATTAGGAATGCTTATCAACACTTCCATATCGATTACATGTTCTATTTTACAAAGGTCATACAAACAATGCAGTTTCATGATTTACATGAAAGGGTTACACTTTTTACCATGTTTTGGTGTGTGGATAACATCTAAGTCGTATTTTCGTCATTTTCTTTTACTAAGAGGTTGCTTACTTGTCAATTCTTAAACGAATATACCCACTGATTATTTATGCAAGGAACCGTAAATATTGAGATCTCGACATTATTTTCTAGTCAGTGGTCCTAGGAAGTGATTGGAGGGAATTTTTGAGAATGTCACAACGGCATCCGAACTCGTGCGGGGACAATTAACATGCAACGGGACATTCCACCTTTGCGTGAGGGCGGTTCAGGAACCTTCAAGGCGACTGGAATAAAAAGAACGACGGATGTCATGATCGCTTAAGCCAAGAGACCGTGACCTTCGACACAAAGACATCTGTTCGATGAACTCCATGTCTCGTGAAAACTTAACAAATCCTGTCTCCTCTTTCTTAAGATGTTTGACGGAGAATCAGAGTCTGTGATTTCTTTCTTCTTTTTTTTCTAATTATTTTCCACTAAAGGATGTAATAAAGCTACATTCGGTACACATACAAAACTGCAAGACTCTGTGAAATACACCTAATTAGTCATTTAATTAAATTAATCAACGTTCTTTTATAACTACCAATTAACAAGTTTAGCCATCTTTAGATAAACCAGACGATAATGATCACTGAGAAGAAAATTGATATTTTATTCTTAAAATTCAGTCATATTATTATTGTGCATGTAGATGATTAGTTAGATTCAACACACATCATATTAAGATTTATCCAAATTGTTGTTACAGGAATACAGACACTTTCCCAAGATATATCAAGGTGTGCTACAGATTTAATGACTCTGCCACTATATTTCGAACTGAAGTTCGAATTAATTACTTTTTTTCATTTAAGTATTTAATGTTTTATACATTCTTTCATGTACAAACCAAATAAATTGACTGGTACATCCTTTCTTGGTACCAACTACAGCAAAGAATTACCTCATATCAGTCTTAGGTGACCTTAAAGTTCTTATCGCACTTTAAGATCAAGAACCATTATCCAAAAGTAATTGAAACTGTACTCTATGGAGTCCTCAAATTCAATTTTGGAGAGATTTATTACAAACCAAGAGTAAGGTTTTGATTAAATCCCTTATCCTTCCACATAATTATCTTAGATGGATTTGAAGATTTAGACTAAAGCTATTATGTCTGTCTTTCCTTATTACAATCGGATACAATTTCAAAAAGCACATTTCTAACTAGAAGTTGTGATTGCTTAAGAAAGTTTCCTGAGTTGATTTTAACTCCGAATGATGTGGTTAAGTCTATATATGAAAAAATAAAACATACAGATTTGAAAAATTAAGGGAACCTATGGTAAAAGTATGTAATTTTAGCAGTTATTTGATTTGCAACATGTGTTTAAATTATGTCTTACAAATTCCACGACATATCCCAAATAGCAATATTTCAATGTTATTAGTAAATAGTAAATATGAATTGAAATATCACTCAAGTACATAGATTGTCTTTGGAGTTGAAACATCATTTAATTAAACGAAAATAAACTTTCAAGAGGGAATTTTTTATTAGATTACCAACAAGAATAATAAAATTTTTTGCGTATATTTCCTTAGTAGTGCTCTGGGAAGAATAAAAATTTAAAACAGTAAGATAAGAAGACTAACTGAATGTGTATATAAGGCTATAAAATGCAATATTTGAGCTATCTTAATAAACAATATTCAAGAATTTATTAAAAATTAAAGCAAAATATATCAGATAAAATCATAAAATATAGAATGTTATTCTTACTGTCATATAATACAAAGTAATGTGTCATAGCGATTAGAACATTCAGAATTTTTGAAAATCTCGTAGAGAGATAAAAATGATTTCATTGCATCATAGTTGCAAATCTATTTTGAATGGAAATACAAATCACTTTATTTTAGCTGACAGTATGACTCAGAGCTTAATTATAAAGTCTAAAACTATAAAATACACTGAAGCTCTTTTTCAAAATAAACAAAATGTTAATTTTTGGAAGAAAGAAATCAAATTCAGTAATTTTCTTGCCTCTTCCGAGTTGACATAACAAATTAATGGTCTTGGTCATGATAAAAAAAAATGGCTATTCTGTTGTTATATTTCAAGAATTAAAAGAAAAGAAATAAGTTTAGCATTTAGCAATAAATTTTTTTCTTAAAAAGGAATCTTCGATTCAAGACGGAAAGAAAAGTAAACAGCAAAATAGATTATTCAAAACTTTTACTGTATACATTAAAGCAACGAGAAAGTAGCGTCGGTTCTTTTTAATACTGATTTTATTGCGTTCATTGAGATCGTATTGAAAACTGAAGACGAAGAAAATAAGTAAATTATACAGACACAAGAATTCATGCATTATTTCAAGAAGTACAATTTTCTTACGTTTTTATTTATTTTTTTATAAAATAATATTCTGCACGTGTTTATATTGAACTTCTTATGAGGTAAGATATTTCATTGTCATTTAAAAAATTGCGTATTATTTTTTGAAAAATATATTAAGTAACCAACATGAATCTTTAATTAATGAGAATATCCCAATGTTATAACTGAATTGAAAAGACATCTTTTACATATAATTGTATTCAAATTTTATTGTTTAATTAATGATTAGCAACAGAAAAAAAGTATTTTCAACGCAAATTTTGTTAGCTTGAAACATACTATATAGCAGGGATGGCGAACCAGTGGCACGTGTGCCATTGATGGCACGCGACACAATATTTTGGGCACGCCACCGATTAAAATGATTTACATTTAATTCAAAGCAACAAAGTTCAATATGAAGTATAATGAACAAACGTGAGCGGTCGGTCACAGTTTTCAGCGAGATTTTCTCAGTTCAAAGAATTATCGGAAACGCGGAAGTTTTTTAATGCACCCTGATGTAACTTCATTTAATGAACTGAATGTGTCCCAACTCTATTGGTTGGAAATGGAAGAATTTGAAATGCAACTCATTGATTCCAGTCTAGTTCAATATGGATTCAAAAATTTGTTGAAAAAAAAAGGAGAAATTCGGAATTGATTGAAACTGAAAGATTAAAAAGCAATATAAGTAAAAATGCTAGCATTGAAAGTTAGAAACATGGAATTCGATTCCAGATCTTTTAGCTGTTTGAAGAAACTGGCTCATGTTATTTTAACCATATTTTTCATCTACCTACGCCTGCGAGTCATTATTTTCGGAGATGAATAACATTAAAGACTCACTTAGAGAAACCGTTTGGAAGATGACTCCAATTCAGCTTGAATTCTGCTAAAAGTAACATTTTACAGTCCCATTACAAATTATTTGTCATCTAATCTGCCACAACAGAAGTCACATTAATATTACTTTAATTTGAATTACACGTATAAATAAAACATTTACTTCTATACAGTGCAAAATGTATTTTTTCGTTATAAATAAAGAGTTTTTAGCATTTAGTTTTATTATTTTCTCAATAGTCATGTCAAAATTATTGAACGGCACGACTATATCTCATTAAACACTTTTTACAGAAAAAAGGGCACATCGATCAAAAATGGTTCGCCACCTCTACTATATAGTGACGAAGAGTGAGACAGAGAGAGAGAGAGAGAGAAGCGACTAATATAAAATTAATTCCCCACATTCCAACTTAACATACAAAAAGATAAAAGTTATGAAGCTTAGTATACAGCTGTCTGTATTACGGAATCACGAAGCGAAACTACGGATCTCACGTCTTTGAAATTCCACATAGGAACAAATAAAAAAATTAAGTATCTGGAATGTAGCGTAAGTAAAATAAACAACTTGATAAATGAACCAGGAAAAAAAAAACGTCTTAATCAAATCCCTTGTTTGCGTTTCATTTTGAAAGGGATTCTAGTCTAAATGTGTAATTTGGTAAGAGTAGTTCAACGATAGTGTGAATTTTATTCAATATCCAATATTCGTGAGAAATGAAATGAAATTTTATACTAAATTAAGGATTATAATAAATAATAAATATAAAAAAGGCGCATTTGGCAGGATTTCTTTTAATTTTCAATTTTGGTTAAAGTTTTCTGATTAAAATAAATGATAATAACATTTTAACATGCATATAAAATTTTCCTTTGTAATTTTTTTGAAAACAAGCTCCCTTTTATATATTTTTTGGCAGATTCAAAAAATAAATAATTATATAAAGCGTTTTGACAGTTGCTTGAGATAAAAATTTTCAGTTACAAATAATGTACGCATAATACATTGCTGTATGTGTTCTATAAAATAATAAAAAGAGTATTAGGAATAAAAGAGAAAAAAACCGTTTTGTTTTAATTAGAAATGTTATAGTTTGTTATTTTTTGTGAGTAAAACATCAGTCATTTGTAAAAAAAAAATAAATTAAAAATTGACATATATGTTTGTATGAGTTCAAAAATTTCAAATAAAAATATTTTTAACTTTATTTGTTTAACTCCATTTGTATAACCCGATATAATTAATTATATAAAACCGATTAATCAATTTATATTAAAAAAGTTACAATGACCATATGAACCATCTTCTGGAAACTTAAGTGAGGTTTCTGAAAAAAAATATTTCCCTCATTTACTGTTATTAAAAATTGACCAGAAAAATATTCGTAGCAGATATTAGCTAATACTAGATATAACATGATAATTCTAACATTTTGAAACAACTGGAATTGTTTCAAGAAGAAATGCTATTTTAAATTTTCCTCTTACTTAATTTGCAAGTCACATTAGAAAAGAAACATTTATATAATAATGTACTTTAACTATACAAATAGGGTTTTTTTTCTGATAATTATTACTGATGAACATAGCTGTGTAAGCCAGGGGTATTAAACTCGCGGCCGGCAAAGAACATTTTTGCGGCTCAGCAAATATAGTGGCGCACAATAATATATAAAAAATATAAAAAAATTTCTCCCGAAATATGAAATATAGTTGCAGAGAAGAGATATCAAGTGTCAGGACGTAAGCATTAAATTGTTCTTGTTCTTTTATTTATGTTTTTATCACACTGTATTATTCAAAAGGAACCTATATTTCTATAAATATTGATTTTTATGCGGCCCACCCTAAGTTAAACCTTGTTCATTTGGCCGAAGTTAGTGAGTTTGACACCCCTGGTATATGCGAATAGCAGTAATTACTAAGCCGAAGAGGAAAAGTAAAATACTTCTAAACTTAGCTTCTGATTATTCGCTATAACACTCCCTCTTTATGGTAATATTTAAGGTATTCGACTACCCTAAAATCACAATTTTTTTTATTATTTTATTTTATAGGACATTTTATTAGCTTTATAAAAATACCAAGTTTTTCATTTTCCATTCACTAGAAAACTGCAAGTGTTTTAATAAAAGCAGATGCCTTAACTCTACATAAGATGTCAAACTTAAAAATACGTTTTACTCGAAAAGCTCGAACGGGGACAGCGATTGCTCAAAAAGTTTTTAAAGTAATTTTCAGAAATGTTCTGTATAAAAGTAGAAGAGTTTTATCCTTCAGATTTATCAATCACTGTTTTATAACAAAATTTCCAGTTCTTTATGTGAATGTAATCATTGTTTTTCTAAGCAATTTCATATAATAACTAAGATAAAGTGCTCTAGTTTTTGTAAAAAATCAAATATTTCTTATCCTGAAGGTCATTTCTAAAAGAAATAGTAAAATTATAGATCAAAATTGAAAAATTGAAAATTTTTACATTTACTATTTGTGCAGAGCGGGCCACATTTATGTAATTTTTACCCATTTTAGTAGCAATAATTTATTTTTCTCTTCTTAATTTTAGCCTTCTTTTCTTAAAATGTATTAAATAAATCTAAAAACCACAACAAAAAAAAATCTCCATATTTCCATTTTTTTTTTTTTTAAAGCTGTAGCATAGTTATAACCATTAAATTTATATATATCGTATGTTGTTACATTTTGTAACATTAAGATAAATATATAATAATCTGTTCTAAGTCACCACAATAATCATATCATCCATTTAAAGGGGGTGGGGAAGGGTCTTCGTTATTTAAGAAAAAAAAGCTCTTAAACTGGATTAAAAGAAATGAAATAAAAACAGAATAAAGCAATAGCAAACCGAGAGTTTGCTATTTTTCCAGTTTGAATAACTCTGATATAGTATATCAAACGTATGAATTTTTAATTGTATCCATTACGATAAACGTTATTGTATTATGCAACATATGAGTATACGACAGATAAACAATCGCTTGCGTGCATCTTTCGAATTGACTTGCGACGCGTACTCACAAAAAAGCTACTATCTAAAACCACTTACCTCCGGAGTCGAAATCGAACACTTCATCTTCTGAAAGCAGAGGAAAGCAATATCCAAGACGCGCGCAAGGAAGCGAAATGAAATGAGTTGTGGGAGTAAGAAGTGATGCCTCTCCGAAATCGAACGCGCCGCTGATTTCGAAGACAGTAGCGGATGTCACAAGGTCAAGCAGGTGTTTTCTCTTCTACTCATCTCAACGGGGTCGCCATCTTCGGAAAATCCGTTCGCTTCGGTTTCACCACAGATCCGAGTCCCAGTGGCCCATTTGGGCGGAATGTGCAGTAACCTCATTCGTCCGAACACCCCCCGGGATAGGATACCACTGTGGATCGGAGAGTGAGTTGGCGAATATTCCGGAATGAGAACGATTAATGATTCGGCACTTCTCCAGAGGGAAGGGAGCGCCACAGATGGTTTCGATATCCGGAAAGTCCCATCACCTGACACCAAAACAGGGAAGTCGACGAAAGACACTGTCATAGTCATTCCGTTCAAATATTCTGCGATTTACTTTTTTGTTTTACACAGCGTTTATTATAAAATTATGCACATGACTTTTGAAAAGAAAGGAGATATAAAAAGATGCCAAATGGCTTGTTAGTAAAGACATTTAGCGCTCTATCTGAATATCGATCTGATGACTAAGACAACATACCAGTCTGGTGTATTTCTCCTCAAAACATCACACTTCATCACGATAGAACGTTAAGGGTCATGGAATTGAACATTCTAGCAGCTTCCCATAGGATGTTTTTATGTATGATCTAGCACCCATCTGGTATAATAGTTAGTGAGGCTGACTGCTGTACCGTTGGGTCTGTGTGGGATCGAATCCCCGAGTGGTATGGATGTTTGTAAATGAAGAGTGCCTTTGCGGCATGAGGGTACTCTCAATAGCCGTTGAGTCGCAAGTCCTCTCGAGAGGATGAGTAAGGATGTTCTCCCTTAAAATTGGGGTGGAACAGAGCTAAAATGTACTGTCACCTGCATGATGCTCAAAGCTACGACTAACGGCAGGCGTACAACTAGTCCTTTGCCGCGATGAATTTCGTGGGCCTCGATCTGACTACATCAAACAGGTGGCATTAGCAACAACAAAAACATTTATGATCTATCTATTTATATATTCCATGGGATAGTTTTTGGTTAAATCAAGACTAACCAGTAAATCACTCAGGAACGTCTTTAGGCATGGCCCAACTGGGCCCAAGACCTCGACCACGAAAGGGGTGGGGGCTCGATGAGATCAGGATCCAAATAGTTTTAGTCGTTGAATGTTGGTCTTGGAAGTATTCCCCGAAAAACCGGGAATTTAAAACAACATGCCGGTGGCGTAACGTACACCCCCGCAACCTCCACATTGCGAGGGGCCCAGGGATTCTAGGGGACCCAAAGCCTGACTGACGCCAAGTACGTATTTAGTCTTGGGGCCCAAAACCTGACTTTTCAGGGGGCCCTAAGATTCTCCTTTACGCCACTGCTATATGCCACCTGGTAACAGTATTAAAATGGCACTTACTATGTTATGTTCGTATCTAGCCATAGACCTATCACCATACACAATTACTTATTTAGTCGAAAGGTAGCAGTCGGCACTTATGAGATTGTGAGTCCCGCAGATTTATTTATTGTGGGTTACCATTAGTACAAGCATTCGGCAACGCATGCTATACACTGTCTACTTAAAAGGGTCACAGGTGAGGCTTACTTTTGCATAGGAACCCAGGGCCTCAAGAAGTCTTAAGGCGTCACTGAAACTATTAAATATTATAAGATTGCTAGACTAACTATGTGGCCACAGTAGTTTAGTGGTAATGGTCACGAGCGCGTGGACGGGGTGTCATGAGTTCCGAGTTCCAGTGCCACTGAAGACCCACTGTGTAGAGGTTCGGAGAAGGGGTACCAGCTTTCTTGACAGTGGTTCAAAATTACGAGGTCTGTCGTCTATTACTTTCGTGTTGTTTTGTCTTCATTAATAAACAGTCATTCACTTACTTATCAACTATATGTCTAAAATCACAAAGCTTTTAATATCGTTGCTAATAAATAACTATCAACTGTAAAACTGAGACAAACGGGCTGTTTGTATTTGCAGTAACATCACAAAGTTAATGCTTTGTATTTTATTTATTGATACACCGAAATTTTGTGCAGGCTTTTAGCTGTACAAATTAGTTATGAGCTTTTTAAAAAGCTATATCGGCAAAAAGTTGTAATTATGAATTTTGGGGGAATTCTTTGTGATGAAAATAGATCATTATCAAAATCTCGAATTAGAAAGGAATGGAGAAAAGAAGTGTTTATTAAAGAGCCGCACTACAAGGCAACACGAAGGCTGTTGAGGACGGACCTCGAAATTTTAAACCTCGGTCAAGTGATGAGGATGACACCTGACCTGGCATCTTCCTCTCCAAACTACTACGCCACACCAACGAGAGGACTTAGAGTCTTGACAGATTTAATGTGCATCAGCCGCAACGGTGGTTCTTGAGAGACACTTGGGTTTGAACTCATGACATACCGGACACGAGAATGGGATCGCGGTCATTATGCTCCTGCTAGTATTCAGAAGATAAATATGATTATTTAGAAACAATTTGCTTCTTAAGGTATCCGACTACGTTCGGAACCGTGATTTTAAAAAAGCGGATAAATGGATGATGTTCATCATATTTAGTATCACTTGGATTAGACTACATGTATAAAATTGTTTTAAGGACATTTTGACAAAAAAAATTATTTAAATACAATATTTTGGCAAAAAATTAACTTAGAATAATCTTTTTTTCAAAATGTTCTCCTTTTGTGAAAAATGCTTCTATTATAATAATATTTTGCCCCTGTATATAGCTCAGATCTCTTTACAGAGGCTCAACAATGATTTTTGAAAAATTCACATTATTTTCAAAGTTACAACCAATAAAAATAATTATCGGAGTTTTTTTCTTAAAATTGCTCCCCTCTATTGTCGTAAAATATGGATAAACCCACTTCTAAGTTATAAATTTCAAAAATTCTAGTTGAACCTCTGTAGAGAGGTCTGAGCTATATACAGGCAAAATATTATTATAATAGAAGCATTTTTCACAAAGGGAGAACATTTTGAAAAAAAAATTATTCTAAGTTAATTTTTTGCCAAAATGTTGTATTTAAATAAATTTTTTTTTGTCAAAATGTCCTTAAAATAATTGTATACGTGTATTCTAACCTAGGTGATACTAAATATCATGAAAATTATCCATTTATGCACTTTTGCAAAATCAGGGTTCCGAACGTAGTCGGATACCTTAATGCTCGCTTTGCTTTGGACATTTTTAAAACAATTATCTTCAAATATCTTTCAAGATT
This sequence comes from Trichonephila inaurata madagascariensis, assembly GCA_019973955.1. Taxonomy (NCBI): domain Eukaryota; kingdom Metazoa; phylum Arthropoda; class Arachnida; order Araneae; family Nephilidae; genus Trichonephila; species Trichonephila inaurata. Next base: position 61,101 of record BMAV01007129.1, read on the forward strand.
GTTAGTATAATTATATATTAGTTTCAACTCTCTCTCTCCCTCTCACACACATATAGAGCAATACTCTAAAACTGTGTAAACTTTAGGGTATTAGGTTATGGTGTTTAACAACTTTTCGGTTTTTGAATATGCTCAATCACTTTTTTTTCTTCATTTCTAAAATCAAAGTAAAACTCATTGCATTTAGTAAAATTCTTCTTCTGCACAAAATTTTATATAATTATTGCCGAAAAAAGTGATAAATCAAATATCGAGGTTTCTGTAGAAATGTAAATATTCATATTATGTATGCTAGCTACATAGCATGTGAATGGTCAACTTTTCCATCGAAAACGCTTTGAGGAAAGATAAATATTAATGAGTTTTCCTCCGAGTGGAGCTCTCAGTAGAAATTCGTCCCCGCCCATTCCACAGGTTAAGATGTTGCTTCAATTATCTGCGAAACAGAAACTAGATCAATGAAAATCAACTTTTTTTTTCACACGTTCTGTCGCCCGAGGACGAAATGGAATGCAATTTTCTCCTGATTACCTGGATGAATGGAGAAAGAAAACTAAAAATGTTTTCAATTTATAAGCATCTTGAAAAAAAATATCCGTACTTGTTTATCGACCAATTATTTGAAGTATTTGATGGATACGTTTCTGCATTCTTCTGCCTGTGCGATCTCAAAGTTACAATACGAATATATTGAAAATAAACAAGTTTAGAGATCTCTCAGACTCTATTCAGTGGAGCTTTTAATTGAAAAGTAATTGATTTTTTCCCCCGTATCGTCACGTAAAAAATACGTTCGAAACCAATTTGCTCAATCAGAAATAAAAGTGGATGTTGAAATTATCATATGATTCACTGACAAATAAAATTAAATAATTTGTCAGTACTAAAATTCTAATTGAATTAGGTGGGTGCGTATAAGTTGTCAGTTTTTATTTACATGTGAACGTTTGTCTCTTTGTTTTCGTTATGCCTTTGTTTTTGGTATAACCTCGTTTAAAGTCGTATTGTCTATTACCAGAGTGACATTTCAACAAAGAAGATTTTCTCAAAAGTGTTCCATTTTGTTATCTGTTTTGAATTTCGTAAGGATATGAATTCAACCGATATTCGTGTAGTCTCTTTGTGAACTTGGTAATAATACTGCAAAAGCTGCACGCATTTTGGGTGAATACTCTTAAAGATCCAAAAGTGCAGCGTTAGTTTGAAAAATTTCAGTCTGGTGGTTTTTATCCTTGAAACAACTAATATATATAAAAAAAAAATTGTAACGTCAATTCCTACTTCGCTAGAAAAACGTACTGGCGCCATCTGTTGCATCTAGTTGCAACTACGACAGAAATAACGCAGAATAAATTTAAAATTAAAAAAATAAAATTTAATTAATGAATTAATATTTGAAAAAGCTGTATTAACATCAAGTGTTATCCGCTAAAAGTTAAAAAAAAACTTATTTGAACTTGAAGGGATGAATAGAAAGCATTTTATTAATGATTGAAAATTTGAACAAGATATATATATAGGGAGAGAGTGAACTAATAGTAGGAATAAACATTTAGAATAATTTTTACGGGCTAAACAGTATAAAAATGATGACAGTCTAAAAAATTCCTTATCAAAGTTTATTGATTATAAAGATCAGAATTTCTTTAAGACATGAATCTATGCATTAAAACTTTGTTGGGAAAGATGTATTGAAGCAAATAAAGCATATTTTGATTAAATAAAAAGCTTTTGAAAAAAGAAATGTCCTTTTATTTATTCACTTAAAAATTCGACATTTCATACACATCTAACCAAATTAACATTTAAAATCATTATCAAAATTTAAAACTTTCAGTTAAAAAACTCTAAAATTACGAAAGTAAAAATAATAAAACTATTAGCTAAATGTGAGGGGGTTCTAATTTAAAAGTTAATTTTTTCATATACAGATGTAGATTATACACATAAGATGCACTGAATCGTTCCATAAAACTAATTTCATTTCATGTTTCTTTGAATGTAGTTTAAACAAACTTCAACTTAAGCTCAAAAGCGAGTGTAAGTAAACAGATTATGAATTAGAAACACAAATTCAAAAGTTAAACATAAGAAATCTGATTTATCATTTACTTTGAAGTGTACTTTTGTTTGTTTCATTAAGCTTATTCCTAACGTTCTTCATTGTTTCATAACGCGACCTAGAATTCTTAAAATTAAGTTCATTTTCGCTTCAACAACTAATAAATACTTCTTTGAAGTCCATTTTCGGATAAGAACCACACGTGTTTCACATATTTAGGATCTAAATGTTTGCCCAAAGAAAGTCTTATTATGGTTATTTGAATTACTTGAATTCAATCGGTATTTGTTTTAATACGTGTCCCTTATCAAAAGTAAAACGATTGTGTCTAGCATATTCCAGTTATTGACTTTTTAACCTTCGATGTATAATGACTAACTTAATTCCAACTACATCGTATATCCTGAATTACAGTAATAATAGAATACACGTTGCAATATGTAGGGAAAGTATGTGGTCCTTTTTCATCAAAACCCTTCAAGACCTTTGGTTTTGAGGTATATAAGTTAGATACACTCGAATCAAAATAATAGATGATAATTAAGAAAAAGTTTATTTAAAAGCTAATTTTTAGTCTATACAAGCGAATATAATTTCATTATTTATTGAGAACGAAGCTACATATTAATGGGTTGAATATCTTATATATTTTTGTATAAATAATTAAATCTTGAATATTTGAAATAGAAAATATATAACCCAAAAAGGGAGGCCATGCAAAACAATCACAGTTGAAATTGACACCAGTGCACTTTCTTTATAATTAACTTGTATAGATATTACCGTAAAATCAGGTGTATAACGCGCGCGTACCTATATTTTCAAGCTGCAAATTTTTAATTTTTGAGGTATATTCGCCGTATAACGCGCACCTCCTTTTTACGATGAAACCCGAAATATTAGTATACATTGTTCTTATGTTTTAAAGTCATTTATTCGAGGTGTTATGCTAGACTTTTGAAAATATAGTATATTTCTAGAACTACACCTCTTTTAGTTCATAAGGCAAGTCATTCGTATACAATGCTCTTATGTTTTATAGTCATTTATTCGAGATATTACCCCAGGTATTCGAAAAAATAGTAGACTTCTAGAACAACTCTTTATGTTCATAAGGTATGTCATTTCTTTTAAATAAACAGTATTTCTATATAAGTAGAAGTTTAATTATTTTTTACGCTCATCTCTTTTTGTATTTCTAAAGCTCTCATTCTTATACTCGGCGTATAGCGCGCACCCGTAAATTTCGATCTTATTTTTGGTGTAAAAAGTGCGGGTTATACACCAAATTTTACGGTATATGCATTAGTGTTGCCAAATTAGTTTCGAATTATTTTTTTCGCAGCTTCTCTAGATTTTTTAAAGATTTTGCTAATAATTTTGCGACCCAATTTAGTTGCATTCTTTTTTTAAATGAAATTGTGACCCACACTTTTAGAAACCTTGATTTATATCGAATATTGTTGAAATATCATCAATCTAAACAAGATCTATTCCTTCAAGACATTATTCAATAAATAAATATTATAATTAAAACAGAAAAAGAAGCATTGCCAAAACAAAAAATTATAGGTTAAGACTTCTTAAAAAAAAAAATATGTATATCAGAGATCTAAATATTCTTCTAAAGGTCACCTTAGTTTCTCTAGTTGCGGTTATCGTGACATCAATTTAAAATTTTCAATGAAACTTAGAACAGAAATGATTAGCGGTTATGAAATTTATGCCTTCGGTACATAACCGTTTTGCATGATTTGAAATGAATACATAATTAAACAACCTCAAGCAATGAAGGCACAGTTTAAACTTAAAAATAAAGTAGATATTTAAAACAATTTACAAACAGCCTGTTATTGTAAAGTTTGTCAAATTACAGAGACTTAAACGGGCTGATCATCTGGCTAAAATGAATGGATATCGTTGCTGCAAGAAAATCTTTCCGGCGAATTCCATGGGAAATAGACCTCGGCAAAAGTACGAGAGCTCTAACTGAACGCGAAGCCCATTTTCAGATAGAAAAAGGACCCAATTTCCATGGAAATCTGCAATGTTATAGCTCGTACCTCTGTTAACAATATAGTGTTTTTAAAAATTTCAAAATATTCCGTGAATACTTTCTTTTTTGTTTTAATACGTGAAGACATAGCCCATTTAACATTACGGTATAGAAGAAAAAATGCGAAACACATTTTATAAAAATGAGAAGTATGATAAAAAATGCTGCTCTCTAAAGGATAGTGAAGCCAGAATACCATATTAATGTTTCATTTCTTTTATATCTGAAAAATGTTTAAAATTCGGGTCCTATTCCTTAACATTAACCGAAAACAGCCTTTAAGATGGATTGACTGTGTCGAAAAAGACCTAAATATTTTAAAGGTCAAAAACTGGAAAACAGTTGCCAGAGATGCCTGGAGAAAACTTTTAGTGAAGGCCAGGGCCCACCCAGAGTTGTCGAGCCATAGAAGAAGAAGATATTTAAAACGGTAAAATCTGCTTTTATACCATTGCTTTGTAGAAGATTTACGGTCATATGCTGACATGCATTTTCTCGCCTAAAATTGTATGAAGTAATATACTTTGCTTGCATTCTTTAATACACTCATGTGATAACAAGGCAAATTCTTTTCTTAAAAAAAAGATAAAGTTTCTTATTTTCTTTGCTAGTCATATGATTTTTTAAAAATTTAAAACCCTTATTAATATGCGGAGTATCTTACAACTTCACAATCGGTTTCCAAATGTAAATCAACAATGCTTTTACTATTCATAAAATTATACTTCTTTTCTTAGGATGAATAATTTTTTTAAAAATAATATGCTCTTTGTCTCATAATAATAGTAGCTAGTGAATATTTAGATAATTATTTGCGAATGCTGTTCTAAGTTATGTAGTAGAGCAAAACTATGAAGCCTTTAATACAAATCAATGTTCCATGACATCTGTCATTTGTTTTGACTCATCTTTCAGTTTTAGGTTATAAAATCAATTGTTTAATTTCAGTTAAATATCAACCATTTTAAAAGTAAGATGAAAAAAAAAAAAGAATTTTCAAGTGAGGATCGAGAGTTTCGCCAGTTCTTGTTGCATTAAAAAAAATGAAAAGTAGCAGAAAAAGGTGTATTTACGTTAACTGCAAAACAGTTTAAAAATAACAAAATGGCCATATCAAGAATTTTGAAGCATGCTGCCGAAAATAATTGTCAAGGTGAATCTTATGCTAATGTTAATTCATCGCAAAACAAAACTGTACATGCTGAAGCAAATATTATAAAGAAAAACATAGACATATTCCTCTTAGCAGAAGAGACACCATAAGATCAACAGCTCCCGCCATTAAAATTTCCAAACCTGCATTATTCAGAATTTTGAAAAAAAAAGGGAAAATCCATTAAACGAGTTTCAAACAACTAAACAATTTCTTACTGGAAAGAATAACACATATGGGGAAAGCAAAGCTTCACACACTAGGGATTCTACCTACAAATTTAAAATGTAGTAACGAAACTATTGTAAAATCCAGAAACTATATATATATATTTTTTTGAACACAGAATAAGAAGTAATATTTTTGATAATGAATAATGTGTTCTATATTTATTTTCTTTTGCTAAAATTATCATGGGACAAATGAAATACATCAATTGCTATCATTCTTATGGAACAGAGGGAATATAATTTATTAAAGAAAAACTTTCCAACCTTGTAAGATGCTATGTGCAGACTTTTCCAAGAATTTAAGCTGTATTGATAAAATTCTATTAGTTTTAAATGTTTTGTTTACACACATAGCTATACTTCGATTTTATTTTTGAAATGAATGCATATGAGATTTATTTAAAGTACCATAATAAACAAAACTGTAATTCATACAAGAGCTGAATATATGGATTATTAACTAAAGTAACACAAAGTTAATATGAATTTCTTACTAATTCTGTTTCCTATTACACAGTTAAGAGAATAAGATAAAGTTGACAGGAAAACGTTTTATATTTTCATAAATATGTATAAAACACATTAATTAAATTTTTAGAAAACTTGTTTTTTGAATCATAATCAGATGACTGAATGAAAATTTTAGTTTATGTGAATGCGACTTCATTAATAATTAAAATAAACTGTAATAAATTAATCATAATTAAATGTTTTTTTTTTAAAAAAAAAAGAAAAGAAAACAGAAAAAAGCTTTGTGTTTACGATACAAACACTTTTTCAATTGATTTTCTGTATATTCTTCGATAAACAATTAATTAAATGTTTAACGCACAGATGTAAAGGAAGTAAAAGACCTTTTTACTTTCATCTCAGCTGGACAGAATTAGTATCAAAGTTAATGAATACAAAAGATCTAAGTTATGATAGCAATTGATTAATTAGTTGATTTAATTAGCATCGTTAATCAAACACTAAAACATTTAATCACTACGGAAACCAAATTTCTTGCAGAATTAAAAAGATTGATTTAAATGGTATAAATTCCAAATTTAGTTTATATTAAGATATCGCGATTTCTTGATTATAATTTTAAATTTGAATAAATCCTGAAAGATGAGAGGAAATTGAACGAAATTTTGAATTTAGGGGGTTTTATGACGCGCGAGCAATCTAACTATCAAAGATATATTACAACTAACTCTTTTTTCGTAATTATATTTAATAGTTCTCCTACTTTTCATAATAGTATTGCTTATAAGAAATTTTTTCAGCCTTTTAAGAATTGAAAAAAAGTTGTCAATAATTTGATGCAAAACACTTTTAGAATTGCAGAGTGGAAAATTTTGTCGTTAAACATTTCATACGCTTATTTAACACGTTAGAGAACTATTATTTTAACTTTTATAATTTAGAAACTTTTTAACAGAACATTATAAAACTTAGAATGATGTTGCGTTTTTTTATTTGGGTGAGTGAGTGAGTGAATATTAACGTCGCATTATTCAGAAACACGAGGGTTTTGGGCGACGGACCTCGTTATTTTGAATCATGGTCAAGCGACGAGGACGACATCTGATATAGCACTTTCCTCTCCTAAATACCACACCACACCTACGGGAGAACATTGAGTCTCGACAGATGTAACGTGTACCAGCGCCTCTACACGGTGAGTCTTCAGTAATTCAGGTTCGAATTCATAACGCGCCGGCCAAGAGTCCGTTACCTTAACCTCTAGGCTACCGTGGCTACATTTTTTATTTGGGAGACTGCAAAATACTTTTGTTCTTAATAAATGAATAAACAAATAATATGTTCTGTTTCTACCACTTGAGTTAGGAAGAGAAAGAGTAACAACATTTTGACAAATATTTTGGTTTATGAAGTCATTTTTTAGTTTAGACTCAGCGTAATTGCTTCAATTGAATAATTTTCGCTATAATTCTCGTCTGTATTAGCATAACTTTAATTTTGATTACGTTAATTTAATTACAAATCGCTCGTCCACTTACAGAATAAAATCATTTCTCGAATAGGGGAAAAAATTAGGTCTGTTGTTTTCTAGAGTTAGTAAATTTCCCTCTTGAACTTTAATTTCAATTTTTATTTTTATTAAAATTAATTTTTCTGTACTGAAGTATTATACCGTCGATCAATTTCGTCAAATAAAAAAAATATCGCCAAAAGCCGTGATGTACAATCAATACTGGAAGCCATTCCGTGTAAACACAGTAATAATACAGATGACAGCATCTGGCGACATTTTTTGATTTTGTGAAATTGGTCGACGGCACAATACGTAAGTGCCACTTTTCTTTAAACAATTTTGTTAACTTTGTAATATAAAAATCAATAGCTCAGTAGAGAAGGTACAAGACTTATTTTATTTCCAGAAGTTCCAGAAATCATTTCCGAATAGATTTATTTCTTTCAGAGATTCCTTTCCTGAAGTCCAACTGTTCTCTAATTTTTTCACATATGCCCACAGACCCGTTTCACCTAACACGCCTTCCAATAAATATTTTTAATGTTTTTAAAAAGTATCAAAATTATAAGCGACTCAAAAAACTTGAAACCATTCCTTAAGGGAATAATGTGTGGATTCGTAGCTATCATTTTTAATCGTGATATCGAACGCCGGGGAAAACCGGACGCTGCACAAGAGGGTTGAACAAAGGAATTGGAGCGACAATTCGGAAAGGTCATCCGTGTTGTGATCGGTTGACACCGACCCCGGTAAAAGTGAAAATCTGGTCGCACGTCCGATGGAATCCCGCCTCGTGATGGACATGGTCAGATAGAAAAGACAATCGGAAAACATTGTTTCAGGTCTACTTCATTTGCATAATATTTTGCCTTTGTTTCTAGTGCTCACTTATATAATTCAAATGAACATAACAGTTTTGCCTTCTATTGCGATGCCATGTTTTGATTATTTGTTTCGATTCGTTGCTTTGTCTTCAGTTGATTGCAGAGCACTGCGTATGCCTGATTATTAACAAAGACAGTAATTGTAGTCAGGGGGTTTTATCTTTAAAATGTGTGCCCAGAAGAAATAGCGAAGGAAATGAATTAAATAGGAATGTAATATTTGTTTCATAGTGATAACTTTATATTTGTTTATTTTTACGGGTAAGCAAACCATCTATATGTGCAATAATGAAGTGTTATTTATAGTCAAACATTTCTTATTATAGAGTATAAAGGAAGCATTGAGTAGAAATATGTAAGAACCGTTATGAAACAAAATAGGTGGCTAGTTTAAATAAAAAAAATTTTTAAAAAGTACGGAAAATTTTTTTAACTCTACAAAATTTTTAATGTTTTGAAATGATTCAATAATGTACTACACACACACTCCCATATGCACACACATTCACTCACAAAGGCCCACACACTCGCTCGTACTCACACATTCACTCACACACGTACACTCACTCTCTCTCACACACACATATATATATATATACAGATATACTCTTAGGTTTACTAATTTATAATTACTTTGTGGACTGAATAATAATTTAGTTTTAATTAAAATTATATTAAAATAATTCAAGTTTAGGCAATCTAAAATTAAAGCCCAAATGTTAATCCTAGTAACATTTTTATAGTGATCAATAACTATCTATTTACTTTTCATATTTCTCCGTTTAATTTTTGTAGCATGTTATTATCGATAGAAATAACTTCGTTCACAAAATATTTAATTCTTTTCCGCATAGCTTCTATAAGTCTGCATACATCCTGAATTTTCTAGTTTTATATAAAGTGTCATCATTTTTTACTACAGCTATTATCATTTATCTTGCCATTTTTGTTTATTTATCTACATTCTTCGGATGTGTTTTTTAAGAGACACAACAAAGCTTTAGCAATCTCTCCGTAAACAGTGTGTGGCCCAATAAGCTAAAATCCTTTATGTATAATATTCAGTAACAGATATATATTTTCAAAGAGTAGGATCACGCACAAGCTATTTCCAGAACATTATGTAACTGCAGGACCGAAATATCCCTTTTAATGCACAGGATATCTCTATACCCTTTCACAACTATCCAGCTATCGAGAGAAGATATCAGTTTTCATGTACCATTTGAAAACGATTACACCACGCCAGATTTCTGTCTGTTGCTATTTCTGAGGCGACATGGAATATCCACTCCCCTGACCATTTCCGGAAATTGTTTCCGAGTGTTTAACGGGCTTTCAACTTCCAGGACGAGGGCGTGTCTGGCATCCTCTCTAGTTGTGTCGCGTGACTCAATGCACGAGCATCCCTTCTCCTGAGCAGAACGTATGAATAACAAATATTGTTTGTCTGCTCTCCGAAAAAAAAGTCTGTAAATTCCAGAAAGTGAAAAGAAAGTTCTTTGGATACTCTAGCATTTTTAAGCATTATCTATAACGAGGAATAAATTTCATATCGAAATAAAAATCAAGGAATATTCCGGAAACGGGATTTATTTACGTTTACAAAGATTGGTAAAGATTTTTAGAAACTAGAAAGCATCAGCTAAAAGAAACTGGACTTGTATACTTCCATGCATTTGTTAAAAATTTAATCATCTTGGAGGCTATCTAAAATTTTTTTTGCTGCTGAGATTTATGAATTTTCCAAGAAGAATTTAAACTTAAGAAACAAAAAGTATTCTAGAAAATCTGGTTTGTTCGTCTCCTGAAAATTAAAGAAAAAAATAGCGTGAAAATCAGAAGGAAATATATCAGAAACCTGACTTTTTTATCCTCAAGAAATGCTCGAGGAGAAAAAGACGGCAAAGTAATACTTAGTTTGTAAATGATAATGGACCTCTTCATCATTAGTGGAAAAATCTATGAAAAACTTAAATAAAAGAACTTTTTTCTCTCGCAGTTTTTAGTAGCATACAGATCTATTTGACGAATTATTCAAAGTAGAAGTACCATTAATTTATTAAACGTAAGAAAAAAAAATCTACTTACCCTAATAATTATTTAACTTTTCATTTAATTAAACTCATCAATATTCAAAATTTTCTTTTATTTTAACGGTCAAAAAAATTACCCGTATTAACAATTTCTGTGCTAAGAATCAGCAGAACGCGTTAAAATTTATTTTATTCGAATTTATATAAATTATAAAGTTATATTAACATACAAATTGCCCTTTTTCTAATGAAATTGTAGAGAGATATATTTAAACTTCTTCTCTCAAAACTAAGGTCTTTTGAGTAGTTGTCAACAGAAATATTATAGTAACCGACAAGTACATATCTTTTTTTCCCCTAATTTCCATAATTATAATACATCGAGTACCTATTGTTTTTCCTCTTTTAAGTCTTCAAGGTTTGTAGGAAGAGAGAAAGAAACACAAAAATTAATTATACGATTAATTATAATATGAAAGTATATGTAACTACGAATAAGCATACACATAATCTTATAGAAATAACTTTTTTATGTACAGTGAAATTTCTTAAAAATAATTCATAACATACTAATAATTAAAAACAAATGATTATCTTCTACTTAGAGGTTGAAAATTTATAAAAAGTTCTTTTGTAAGTTTTTAAAAACAGAACACAATTTACGCATTCGAATTTTCCTTTTTATATTAATATTATATAAATTGTTTATTATCAAAGCTTCACAATACTTAAAGATTCAAAATTTATACATTTGTAGTAGCAGTAGAGAATTTTCTTCTCAGGGATTATAAATTAAAAATCCCAGAACTGTTTATATATATATATATATTATGAGAAGCACAATAGCATAAATAACACTTTTCATAATGAAAACGAATATTGAATTAATTTTTATTTGCTTCAATATATAATTAAATTCTTGTGTTCTCTAAGATATTAAGATAAATTTATTTTATATTTGATCATTATAAAGGTATTTTCTGACTGGTGTCTGTGAAATATATATTATGTTTAACGTACTAATATTTTGTTTCATATCATGAAATGAATATTAATTTGAGCTAGAATTTAATGGAAGAAAATAGTTTCTTTGAATTATTCTAAATGTCATATAAAATTTATAGTGAAGGGAGTATGGATTTTTTTTTATCACCAGCTGCCTGACAATAGAACTTACACATCCAAAACAATTTACTTACAATTTTCTATGTATATAAATCCATCACGCTTGAGTGAGTGAGAGTGAGAGGAACATATTAACGTCGAATTATAAAGCAACATGAGGGCTATTGGCTACAGACCTCGTGTTTTGAACCTCAGTCAAGTGACGAGGACGACACCTGAGATAGCATCCCTCTCTCCTATTACGTCACGTGAACGGGAGGACATTGAACCTCGACAGAGAGATTTAACGTGCATTGGCCCTTTCTACACCATGATGTTTGAATATGGCATTCTTGAAAACATATGAAATATTTAATTCTTAAAATCTACATTGAAAAAAAATTAATGACGAATTAATGTAAGTATAAAATCCTGATTTTAGTTGAAAAAAGACTATGCATTATCATTGTTTTATAAAACCGATGAAAAATTCACAGAAATGAAAAAGTCCATCAAAAGTAATTGTTTTTCAAACGAGTAATATATTTTTATGTTCGATGAAAATGATATTAATTTTCTAGCATTTGTTTTTAATGAAAAAGACTAATAGCATCTATTGTTAAGTCAAAATACTATTTACAAAGCAAATACTTTTTTTTCATCTACAAAAGGAATTTTTTGTTAATAAATTAGCCTAAATGTTTGTTTCATCCTACTGTTCATTGAAAGGAAAATTTGTCGACCTAAGAAATAAATTTAAGCGTTTGATAATACAAATATTTTTATATTTTTAAAAGGTAAATTATATTTTAATTAAAAGTAATAGTTTATTTTAAATAAATTAGACAAAGAAAAATGTGTTCTTTTGGAAATATCACGTTTTGTAACTGTTCGCTTTACAGTATAACAATAATAAAATCTATTTAATTTGATTTTGTGTTCAAAAGTACGTACGTTCGCAACAATTTTTAACTGCCAAAACTTACTCTTAATATTATACGAATATTTTGTGATGAAAAAAAGAAAATGGTGATAATGTCAACCTCATTTATTTCGGAAATCAGAAACATTCTCTATTTGGTTTTCAAGTATCCCACTAAGTGAGGTATTTTTCGGTTGTTGTTGCCATTTTTCCGCCGCAGGTCACTTCCGGCTCTGCGACAAAATAAATATTTTACCACAGGTGTATGTAGGTCGGCCTCCAACGCAGCTGTACCGCAAACGATTCTTTGCAAAGCGAATTAGAATTAGCGAATTTTGTATCCAAAAACGAGTCG
>BMAV01007129.1:74351-93503 GCA_019973955.1 Trichonephila inaurata madagascariensis
GTTATAACAAAATGTACAGAATTCCAAATTCTAGTTGCATTATATTACAATCGAAAAAATATCTGTAAAGTGAATTGATAATTTAAATTTTTGTTTTGCTTGTTATTCCCTCTTACGAAAAAGATATTTTATAGTTTAAACATTTTTTAAGTGCAATGCATGTCAAAACTAAAATTGCTTCTGACTAAAAGATTTATATTTTATACCGAATCTAATTTTCAAAATGTTTGCCATTTATTTAAATTATATGTAGTTTTGTTATTTTAGAAACTTATTAGGAGTATAAAACAATTACAAAAGAGAACATCGCTAAACTTGTTTAAAGAACACTTTTAGTGCACAAATATTTATCACAATAGTGCACAATATTTATCACAAATTCTCACATTTTTTAAATAGTACAAAAAAGAAATAAAGTGAGCTAAAAAATTATTGAAAACAGTATTTTTGGTGATTTACATAATGTACGAAAAGTTATAAAATAATTCTCATTACGCGTACAGAAGTTTAAAAAACACTTTTCAAGTGATACGCCCACACAGGTATCAAATCGCATCGCCACGAGTTATTACTACTGTGAAATTTAAAACGACGAAATAACACGCCATTGCATATTTGCTTTCAGAGTCTCTGTTAAAACAACTATACCAAATAAAAAAAGAATACAATATATAAATGAATACATCTATTACCTTTAAAATAAACATTTGTTTTTAAAGTTAAAGCCCTGTATGAAATAAATCAACAAAGTAAATAAATGTAATTAAAGTAACAGAGTTTTGGGATGCTTAGACTATGGCATATCTACATTTGGGACAAATAAATTCGATTATTTGATTTTTTTAGAATGTATAAAATAGTTTTAATTTCGGAAATACACAAATAAGTAATGTGCCCAAAATAGACTCTGAAAACATTGGTTTTTCTCTTCAAAATTTAATTTTCAAGAAGCTTTATGCAAGACCTAGACACATTAAGAGTTAAACAAGACCAGTTGTATATAAATTTTTTCTTTCACCAAAATTTTAATTTAGTGTTATTATAAAGATTAATAAATCATTACCTTTGCCTAACTGTTTTAAAAATAAATAATGAAAAGTAATATTAAAATGAATTATATATATATATATATAGTATAAAAATTATTATCCCTTTAAAGTTCACTACATATTCCCTTTGAAAAATTAACAAAATAATTTCAAAAGTGACTATTAGACATGAAGGTGATCCCAAATACACAAAGAAAAAAAATTAGCATTTTTCAATTTCGAGAAATTTATGGTTTCACTGTGAAACCAGTGAACAGTAATGGTCCTATTTTCCTACTCAAAGTGACCAATCCAAAAAATTATTCAGAATAAAAATCTCATATTTTATGTTTATAAAACTTTATATTTTAACGAAATTAATTAAAGAAAAATAATTTTAAAAGTTTTAAATTATTTTTTAAAATTTTTCTGCATTTTTTAAATTTTTAATACAAATTTGTACATAAAATTACATATAATTTACATTACATACTAAAAATTATTTATATTTTCTTAATAAAAAATTACCAATACATACAGTTTTTCCATCCATAAATAATAAAGGAAGAATGTTTAAATTTATTATGTACACACAAGGTCGAATTTAGGCATATGCAACATGTGCAGCTCCAAAGAGTGGCAGAATTTTAGAGTGTGTATAAGTATATTTAAACATAAAATTTTCTCATTATAGTTTTAAAGTAAATAAATATATTGCTAAACATGCAATTAGCAAATAGTGCTTCAGAAAGTCAGTTTCTGAGAGAATTTTCGGTTTAGAACATGCGCCAAGAGACTTTCTTACTGGAGTTTAGTTTCGCAGTGAAACCATAAATTTTAATTTCATTTTTCTACTCTTCTGTTTACTTATTAAAGTGATTGAAAGTTGTAATTAATAAATAGAAAGATTCATAGTAAGATTACGTGTAATAATTTAAAATTACTATTTTTCGAAATATTTTTAGAGCTAATGAAATTTACTTAAGTTGAAGTGATGTCGATATGTTTTTATTTAGGAGGTCTCAATCGTTAAATATAGCCATTGTGCTGCCTTTATTGCTAGGAAAAAGAACACAAATTCAAAAACAGCCCTTATTGGGATAAAAAAAATTTTAATTTGATTTTTTTAAAAAATAATTAATGCGTGGTTTCGGAGTGAAACCAATGAACGTTAAAGGATTATAAGAGCAGAAATTCTTTTTCGGGGGGGAGGGGGGGCGGAATTCGTTTTTAGTCTAAAAATTTTGAATTAAAGGTAAAAGTAAGATTTAAAATATGCAAAAAAAATAGTTTTTTATTTTTGAATAATACAAATGTAGTGTGTTACATACTATTGAACAACCGAGTTTTGGTTGAGTGGGAAGAATTTTAAGATCCACTGAAGCAACAGCTGGGAAATTACGGTTCACGAATTTGTTATTTTTGGATATCTGTATGAAAATCTAAAATAAAATTGAAAATCTGATACAATAAAACTAACTCAATTTCTTTTAAAAAAATTTTTAAAGATTTTATTTACTTCATGGAGATTTTTCTTCTTAAAGGGAAGCAATATCACGAAATATGGATTCAGGAATCATAATAACAAAGCTTATGTGGAAACTAATCTAAAATTTAAAACGAGTGTAGCTCAAGTCAGAACTTATTCTAAGGAAATACCAGCTCATTACTCTAATTAAAACGAATATAAGAACAATTTCACGAAATCTATTCTTTCATTTAATAAACTGTGATATTTATATTTTTTATACTCTCTGTAGTTTAAAACTTCTCTTATTCATAAAATATTTTTATGAATCTCGAATATTTTTAAAATTGTTCTGAAGGACAAGTTAAACTCCTCTACTTTAAAAGTGTGCCAAGAAAACACAAGGTCAAAAGAAGAACACCTGATCTTAAAAGGTAAATAAAATTGTTATTGAAAACTAGCCTTGAAATTACACTGTAAACTATTTTATGAAAATAAATAGATGAAGATAGAAAATATAGTTGTGTGTAATTAGAATTAAAATATATTTCCAAAATATAATTTGAAAAGGGTATTTTTTGCATATCATTTCTACGGAACGTTTTTATATATATGTGTGTTTTACATCTTATAACACGCACACATTTCTGAGAAAATTTTAAAATGTCCTCAATCGTTTCAAAATGGAACACAAAAACGCAATTGATGAAGATTTAGAATAAAAAAAATACCTACTTTTGATCTATTTCCCCATACTTATTTCCTTTATCATTATAGTTATTAAACACGTCAAAATGATAGATTAGAAAAGATTTTGTTTTGTTGCCAACTAAAATAATTAATTTCTTTTTACTTTTTGTTCAGATTGAAAAGTGATACGATGAAACATGTTAATTTACTTTTTAGAACAATATTGAATGGTAACCTTTTTTTTTAAAAAAAAAAAATAGAATTAGAATTAGAGCAAGCTATTCTTCAAAAAAATTTAACAGGAAAATTATTACTGTGTGCTGATTATTACTGAATAGAAATTCTACCTTTTTAAATAAAATAATTTACTTCAATTATCAGCTGTCATATATTCCTAAATAAGAACATCTCCTAATTGCTTATGAAGTTTCGAATAAATAGTTAAATTTGTATTCCTCAAACTTGAATATTTTTAGAGAAAGAAAAGAATATGCAATTCTATTATGACTAAGTATTTTTGGAATTTATTCTTTAAATTTTCCTGATGTTTTACAGTTCTATAAAGCGATAAATAAAACATCAATATTTGGAATCATTAATAAAATTAGATTTTTATAAAACTAAATCTGAAAGGATCAATTATTCAGAACAAAATTCATGTAGAATAGGTAGGATATTTTAAATAAGTATACTACATTATGTATTCATAAAACACAATTAATTCAAATGATAAAGCAAAATGATTGAAACAAAGTTTTTAATAATGCTTAAACAATCCAATTGAATTGAAAGTATTCCCGAGATAACTTCAAATTTACATTGAATTGACGTCATTTTAAAGGTACATGATGTTGTTGCTGTTGTTACTAATGCCACTTGATCGGCAAAGGCCAGAATGTACATGATAACTAATTGCAGCGAACATCATAATGATCGAAGATAAAATTCTTGAGCTATATCTCGTTTTCCAACTTTCTACCAAAGACTCCGAGACCGATTAGAATTTAATACAATATCTTTTAATTCCACAAGATATTCCATGATGTAATCGGTATTCAAAATCATAAAAGAATAAAACATTGTCAACGATGCATTCTTTTTTATTTTATTTTCAAGCAAAACATGAAAGATAAAAATAGTAATGTGTGATTATTTCAAACAGAAAAAAACGGTCTATTATACAAAAATGACGAAGGAAGACTGATCGTCCTGTAAAAATCATGATTTCATTCACTGGCGTAGCTAGTTATGAGTGGGTCCTGTATCAAAATTCCTTCGGGGCCCTTTTTTAGGTATGAAAACCCTGTTAGTGGGACTGTAGTTACACATATTGAGTCCCTGTAGTTCGGGGACCCCGTATCATAGATACGGTTGATACGGCGGTAGCTGCGCCCCTGATTCCATCTTACATGAAATAATAGAAAAAAGAAACTATGGGAAATTGAAAGACGAAGAAGCGTTGTGTTAATTTCAAAGACTTATTAAAATGTGCATAGGACCCGCTAAAAGACAGATTTTTAGCGGAGCCCACACTAAAAACCAAGACTAGAAAGAAAAAAAGAAAAAGAAAAAAGTAAAAGAAAAGTCTGCCATGGGCTTGGGATCAGACAATTCGGCTACCGTGATCACATGTTTTTGGCATCGAAAAACATTTAATAATTTTTTTAACGCTAATTTGGAAATAATTAATTTTTTTTTCATTTTCAAATGATATGCATCTTTTAAGTTTTTTAAGAGTAAAACTTTTAGCAAAAAGTATATATATATTAAAATAAGCTATAGATTGATATATACATTTAAAACTTGTGGAAAATAGTATTAAATTAATAATTTACATATTTACCACATAAAGAAAGTAACTAAATTTCTCATCACCTAAGGTATTGAATCATTGGATAAGGCGCCGCAGTAACCTAGTAGTCATGGTCGCGAGTTCGTGGTCGTCGTTGGTGAGTCACGGGTTTGAAACCTAATTGTACTGAAGAACCACCATGTAAATGGGCAAATGCTCGTTAAAACTGTCGAGGCTCCAAATTCTCAAGTTGGTGTGGCGTGGATATTAGGTGAGGGGCCAGGTCAAATATAGTGTCCTCGTCACTTGGACGGGATTAAAAAATACGAGACCTGTCGCCAATAGCTTTCATGTTGCTTCACAATTCGACGTACATAGAAATCAAACCACTAGATAAGGCTTAATCTCAATATGACATCTAAATCTGAGATAAGGCAATCGTGTTTTATGAAAAATGTTTTTGTCAAAGATTGGAAACATTTTTTGACATTTCTGTTAATGCCCATGTAAACTTTGGCATGTTGGCGCCACATCTTGGCAAATTTTAGAATTGTAAACAAATAATGGCAACGTTTAGGTTTGCCGCAGCAATGTGTTTTGTATCAACTCTAATGCTTTGTAAAAATATTTCAGTTCGTTCGAAAGAGAGAGACTTCATATCGGAAGTCGCATTAATAAAATTTAGATTTAAATAATAATTTCGAGTACAGTCCATTAAATTAATAACCCAACAACTTCTTTTGCTTAGATTTGAATAAAGTCATTTTATGTTTATGAAAATGAACACACACACACACTCGTATATATCGGTCACTTTTCAGAAGAATGTTTCTTAGAAGGAAGTATCATACTAGAGAAGATCGAATTCTTTTTATAAAAAAAACACACACACCTTCAAATTATTCTGATATTAAGATAATTTTGTCTGAACTCCTTATTTGTGTGTGTGTGTTATCTTCTTTTTTAAACGTGAATTAACTTCTTACATTAATTATCTTATTCGCAAGCTGCACTCGTTGTGAAGCGGCGCTAAAAACCACTCACAGGCAGTTCAAAGCCAACGCTTTCCAAAGGCCTTATTAGCGCTCAAAAGGGGAGATGAATGTCAATGATCTGAGATTATAATTGCACCTCTTCGGCATCAAAGGGATGAATCGTGTCTCGTTAATCAGAAAAGCAACAAAGAAAAGGCCTTTCGCAGATATAGGTCACTACCGCAACAACAACAAAAGGATGGCTTCTTGAAAATGGATGCGTAAAAAAGGCAGCGTTTTCAAAAGTATTAGCTTTTTCTCATTCTAAATACCTGAAAAAAGAAACAGCTTATCTTGACGAAATATTTGCTCGTTTAAAAATAATCTGGAACAGGCAGAGGAGAGTTGGGGTTATCTTGCATAAGCCAATAGCATATTTGTCATCGAAATTCTTTTCTTTATTATTTTTTTTTACGTTTATAACCTCCTTAAGACCTCAAAAGGTGTTATGTTGATATTTATTGTTAAAGAATAGGGTGATGAAAATACCGAAACAACTTTAAAGGAAACATAGGCCATGGGATTTCATCATATGTTACCAAAAATACAAAAAAATAAAAAAAAGGCAAAAAAGAAACATTGAATAAAATAACGCTTTTGAGTTCTTGAAATTAAATTGATTGAGAGAGATGATGGAACTATCGAAATAAAGATGCTAAAAATGATGCAGACTAAGTTGATATCTTCTTAAAACGTACCAAAAGTTTGAAAATAAGAAAAGAGTCAAAAGAAACGTTCTGAGTTTTATTGAAAAATGTATGTATATTTCAGAATTTTAACACAATTATGGTAATATATTCTCAAGAAAAAAAAATAGAGCTGTAATCATTTCATGATGTCACATATAATTACTGAAAACAAGAAAAAGGAAAAACTAGAAAAAGGAAAAACTAGAAAAAGAACGAATTTGAGATTTTTAAACTAAATTTATGTCAACTAGGTTTTCATCTGTATGGCAATCTGATTATGGGAAATTAGTTTAAATTCCATGATGGTTATTCTTTATGAGAGATTTATTCAACTCATTCATATATAAACTTAACTCAATGGCGCAACAGCCCATGAGGACCAAGGCCTACTGTGCCCATCTCAGTTTTCATGACTTAAAGCACTGAGGTGCATGAGCAGATGTTCCGGTCAGATGGTCAAC
This sequence comes from Trichonephila inaurata madagascariensis, assembly GCA_019973955.1. Classification (NCBI taxonomy): domain Eukaryota; kingdom Metazoa; phylum Arthropoda; class Arachnida; order Araneae; family Nephilidae; genus Trichonephila; species Trichonephila inaurata. Next base: position 81,514 of record BMAV01007129.1, read on the forward strand.
CTGACGCGAAACCCCCAGTGTTTAGTTCCCAAGCAAACTTGGTACTCATTTATCGGCCCACTGAAGGGGTGAAAGGCTGAGTCGACCTTGCCCAGCCCGGGTTTGAACTCCGGACCTGTGGTGTGGAAGCGTGAAACGCTACCACTCAGTCACTGGGCTTTTCATTCATATATATATATAATTTTGTTTAATACACAACATATATAGAACATATAGAGAAAGTATGATTTTTTAATGGAAAAGACAACAATAATTAAAATGTTTAAGAGTTTTTATTCGATTAGAGATTTACGGCAGTAGTAACCAAGTGATCAAGGTTGCGGACTCGTAGTTGGTGTGTCATGAGTTCGAGCTTAATGCCACTGAAGATCCACCGTGTAGAGGGGCCGTTGTGTGTTAAATCTGTCCAGGCTCAAAAGTCCTCCCGTTGGTGCTCAGATGTCGTCTTTGCCACTTGATCATGGTTAAAAATTATGAGATTCGTCGCCAATAACCCTCGTGCAGCTTTATAGTGTGACGTTAACGTAACTCTCACTCCCTTGATTAGAGATTTAAATATAAAAACTCACTATCCATTGAGCTGTTTTGAGAAATCGAAAGATCTAATAAGCCATTACGATAATTACGAGAAGCTGATTCTACAAGACCTAAACCTCCGAAAACAATGCAGATTGTGATCCGAGTTTGTAAAGTAACAGGAAAAAATTATGTTATTTCATGATATTTATGCAATTAAAAACAGGAGGAAAAAGATAATATCAAAGCATTGTCAAATCGTCTTTATCTCTACATCTAAAAAGGACAAACCATTGACTTTCGTTGTTTAGTTGGACACTTTTCATTAAATAAATTAGAACTGCAGTGACAAAAATAATTGCCAGGCAGCGATAAATAAGTAATATTGAATGATGTATCTCCATATCTATGATGTAGTGTGAGATATTTAATTGCGAATATTTGATAATATTTAAACTGGGAATATTAGGGTCACTGACCATCCCTGAATGGATTACTATATTTCGATATGTTACATCGCCAAAATAACCATTGTCTCTGCCCCTATTGCAATCACCTACGTTTTATAGACAAAAATGCCCTCTTGATGCCCATACCACCTACAAGAAATCTATTAGATCTCCACTGCAATTTTCAACAATGCTATAAGGGGTCTCAGGGGTGTTACTTTTGTCTCGAGAGCTGAAAATAGAAACAATTTTCAAATTGAGAAAATTAGTTGAAATTAAAATTAAATAATTCGATTCTTTTACGCAATATTTAAAAAGGAATAAAGTTTAAAAAAGTACTAATGTTTATAAAATTTAAACATAATTTAAAAAATTAAAAGCATATGAAAATAAGAAACATTTCTGTAATAAATATTAAGTAAATTTTACGTTGCGCATGCTATTTTCTGAAATATAGCCTTTGATGTATAAAATTTTATAATTATAAAATGTAAAAACTCTACCTATAATTTTAGTATTATAATATAATACTCTATATTATATATCATATGTAATATATTGTATATTATATTATTTATTAAAAGATACAACATACCTTTTGTATTTCAAAATATTTGAAAAATATTGAAATTTTTTTTAAAAAAATTTAAAAATGCCTTTATTTTTTAAAAAATTTAATTTATAATTCTATTTATATAAAAGTAGCTACAGTGTAGTAAGGATATATTTAACTTTATAAATCAACTTATTGCTAGTAAATAGAGCTACTATTTTAAAAATACCACGCGCAACATAAAACTTACCGTAAAATCCGGCGTATAGCGCGCACTTCTAACACCAAAAATATAATCGAAATTTACGGGTGAGCGTTTTACGCCGGATATAAGAATGAGAGCTTTAGAAATACAAATACATATGAGCGTAAAAAATAATTAGACTTCTATATAGATATAGAAATACAGTTTATTTAAAAGAAATGACATACCTTTGAACATAAAGAGTTCTAGTTCTAGAAGTATACTATTTTTTTCGAATACCTGAGATAATATCTTCAATAAATTACTTTAAAACATAAGAGTATTGTATACGAATATTTCAGAATTCTTCGTAAAAAGGAGGTGCGCGTTATACGGCGAATATGCCTCAAAATTTAAAAATGCAGCTTGGAAGTATGGGTGCGCGTTATACACCGGTGACAGTTATACGCCGGGTTTTACGGTAATTAATATTTTTTTTGCAGAAATGTTTCTTATTTTCATATGCTTATAGTTTTTAAAATAATGATTATATTTTAAACATTTTACATTTTTTGAAGCATCATTTCTTTATAAGTAATGCGTAAAAGAATCGAATTATTTAATTTTTGCTTCAAAGAATAGCATCTAATTGAAAATTGTTTATATTTTCAGCTCCAGGGACAAAATTAACACCCCTCAGACTCCATAAATATGCATGGAAAATGTGGGGTTTTATGGGTGTGAGGAGAACTTTGTTTAATGATTATATTCTAACAAGCGTAATGCATTTCATTGCAATAATACCATATCCATACCACTAACGTAATTTGGAATTAGAGATTAAAAATCTGCAATTATCACTCATTGAATTCATTAGTTTTCCATAATTTGTAACATCTGAAAAATCGCTGAAATTCTTAATATTCATCAAATCCCAAAGATGAAGACAGAACACTTTAGTAATTATATAAACTAAATTTATATAAAAATCATATAATTATATTAATATTAATTAACTGAAAGTAATATACATAAAATAATTAAATATATTTAACTATTTTAATTTACTAAAAATTTCCTGTTTACTATCGGTAATAAATTAACGACATGAAATAATTTCAATGCAATAATTTTCGTTTAATATAAATAATTCTTTAATTCTAATACTCTTATACTTATATTCTATTAACACAGATTATTTTTATTTTTAATAATATTATTTATGGCTTCCATTTGATGTGAATTTATAATAGAATCGTGAAAAGTGTAACATGCAAAATAAAAATTGTATTGCAGCTCTACAACTTGTACAATAGAATTAAACTAATAACGAAATTTAAAGTTATGAGAAGAAAAATATTTGTAATATATACACACAAATATTGAATTTGATAAAAAAAAATTAAAGATTGATTTTTAAAGTTGGTGAAATTTGTTATTGAAAGAGTTTCCAAAGCAATCAATGTTGGTTTAGTGTATTGAAGTAGTGAGAGGTTTTTCTGAGGTTATTGAGACGTATCAAGGTTCTTTCATATTTATTTTCCTTGGCTATTTTATTAACAATGCTATTTCAGAGTTTAAATATAGCTTACTAAACTTATATACTATACTAAGCTACTATATAGCTTACTAAACTTACTAAACTATTATATACTTTAAATTACCCATACTTAAATCAATTGAATGCACAATAGACAAGTGCCCTCTAACAAACATTACATTTAATCTTAATATTCTATTATTCTCACTGCAAAATTCTAGCCTAAAAAGGGGTTAATAGTAGTTAAGTACTTATAAATAAATTTTACCCAAAATGGGGCATGCATACTTATATCGATTGCAATTTGTTGTTATAAAGTATAATTCGAGAATTCATTTTGCATTAAAGGAAAAAAGATTTATTGAATTATTTAAAAATATTGCATGAACTCATTATTGTATGATATACGTCTAAGGATTCATACGAGCATTTGTGGTAACATGTCGTATTTTTAAAAAGTACGAGTCTTAATAAAGAAGATATTTTGTATTGGTAGACCTGAGGATAACATTTATTTAATACAATAAAAAAAAAAACATTTCGAAATGCATAAAAAAAATGTTTTCTTTTATCACAAAGTTGAGTCTACCACCCTTTTTTGAATGAAAACTCAAACAGTTATCAAAGTTATATGAAAAGTTCCAGAGCATCTAAACAATTCGATTTCAAAATATAACATACATTTCCGAAATTATTGTACTACTTTTCACACGTTTGAATTCCAAATTGGGCGGACGAACATTTCGTACGTGAGAATTAAGCAGCATGAATATTCAAATGGTGCAACGAAAAAACAACAATGAAAAAAAAAAAGGTACATTACATCCGGCAGTAGCCTGCCGCAGGAAGCTGGTTGCAATATTAAATGAGCAGATTGCGACGCTTCCCCAAAAACGAAAGTGTCCGGTCACTAGCCGTTCCTCGACTTCATCTTCATTCCCAGCTATTTTTTCCATCAATTATTTCCTTGGGCATCCGATTGTGTTTTCTTCTCAAAGGAATTGCTGCAAATGATCGGAATAATTGGATGTCCTCAAGGAAAGGGCGTTCCAGCCCATTACTTCTAGCTGGGCGCCAACAATGGACAGGGCTGGGATGGATAATAAAAATCCACTGCCTTTTTATTTCCTAGATCTTTTTTGGGGTTTAGATTCTATTTGGATCTCGGAGACAATGTAGATTAGATCGAGAGACAAAGGTTTCATGGAATTATTGAAGACTTTGTCGAATTGTGTAAAAATATTCAATAGAAAGAATAGTCTGTAATTGTTCATACACTTCCGTCAACTATAATTACCAGATTTTTTTTATGAAAAAAAAAAAAGTGATATTTATATACTTAAATGGAATTATTCCTTAGTTGCATGCAATATCAATTGGATTCAAATATAGAATTTCTTTAAGATAAAATGTTTCGTTTTCGTTCATTTCCCGAGCGAATTTTCATATTCCAAAATGTTATTTCTAAATTGATTGGTAGTTATATAGGGGCAATTAAATACCAGATTGCAATGAGAGAGATAATTTTGTTACGATATTGGCAAGCATCAATAAAATTCAAATTCATCATTTGAATGAAATTCGCTTGATTTGAATCTATTAATTAAAATGTGCCCTTTTGCGAATGCCATGATTTGTAATTAGTAGCTATATTTTATCAAAAGCGCTGAAATTTAAGGTATGAAGTTTTTTAATACATTTATTAAGTATCATTATAATGACCAGACCACAAAAATATCCGTGAGTTTATATGCTTGCTTTGATACCATGCATTTCAAAATAACATGTTCAGAAATATTTATAATAAACTTGTATATTTGCGAAGCTTTAAGATATGTTTTCTCATCTTAAGTCAAAAACAGGATGTCCTACGGAATCCCTACATAAATTATGAATAAATTGTATTAGAGTTTATACATGTGATTGAAAAAGGTGACACGTTATTTTTTTTAAAAAAGTATATTTCTAGATAAGTCAAAGATCCCATTATTTGAATTAAAAATGGTATAAATGTAGGGTTTCTAGACTCTGAAAAGCTAAGAAATAGAAAAATCTATATACTTTGAAGAATTTTTAGGAATGAAAATGTTTTCAATCCTATGTTTGGAATTTAGTGATATACATACCCCCCAAACAACTTTATCTTTAAAATCTCTTAAATTCTTCTAAGGAATTTTGATAAGCTGATATATTTATTATATCAACTAATCATGTTTTTAAATCGCTTATAAAATTGTCTTCTAATTTTCGATATTCTTATATACATTTTTAGTCGATTTCATCTTCAAATTCTATTATTAAATCCTCTGATAACTTTTAAAATTCTGATATACACTTCTAATCAATTTTAATTTTAAATTCTCTTACGAAATCTTGTGAAAACATTTTATATTATAATACGCACTTCTTGAAAAATTTGTTGATGTCATATATGATACAAAATTCTAAGAAATTCACATACAAACTCGATAAGCATTGTTGGTTGATTGCTTAAGATATCCGACTACCCTGAAATTATGGATTTTGCCAAAAATTAACAATTTTTTTTATGATTGTATTTTATATGCCATCTTGTTAGCTTTATGAAAATACCAAATTTATTATTTTTCACTCACTAGAACAAAAACTGCAAGTATTTTAGTAAAAGCAGATGCCACTACTTTAAGTAAAATGTCATACGTTGAAACGCGTGTTACTCGAAATGTGTTTTTCTTTAAATGCTCAAACGAGGGCAGCGATTGCTAAAAAAGTTTTGCAATTAATTAACTGAAATTTTTTGTGTACGTTCTGTATAATAGTAGCTTTAACTTTCAGACTTATCACAATCACTGTTTTATAACAAAATTTAGTTCCTTATGTTAATATAATAATTGTTTTTTAAAGCAATTTCATATAATAACAAAGATAAAGGGCTCTAGTTTTTGTAAAAATTAAAACATCTCTTTTCATGAAGGTCATTTAAAAATGAATAGTAAGCAACACATAAAAATTGAAAATTTGTTCATGAACTTTTTGTACAAAATGGGCCCCGTTTATGCCATTTTTTATCAATTTTTACCCATTTTAGTAATAATAATTTCTTTTTCTCTTCTTAATTTTAGCATATTTTTTCGAAAAAGGTACTAAATAAATCTAAAAACCATAGTAAGAAAATTCCCATATCTCCTTTTAAAAAAAAGTTTTCGCAAGTAGTCGGATATCTTTATTTATGAGGAATATGTGGAACAACAAAGGCTATATCACCTTAAATATCTAGTATTCTTTCACTTTAATAAGTGCAAAAAAAAATCATCTTCTATAAGATTCTAAACTTGTTTTTTATTGATCACAGCTTTCACCAAAAGTTCTCGGAAAGTGATTGTTCATCTGGGATTTATAAACAGAGCTTGGTGTAATGACAAGAACCTAACCAAACTTGCTTTATTTCTACCAACTTGTGTTTGATTGATCGACATAAAGATCGAGAAGAGAAAAAAAACAATTCTTCCTCCCACAACTGAACAACAAACACGGAGGAACCACTGATTCGAACAAAGATTCGAGCGCAAAAACGATGAAAGCGTTCATTATGCGGTAATGATGCTCGCGCAAACAGGTGTTGGGAGGATGCAATCATTAGAGAAGATGGGGGTTGATGCTCCAAGGTCAACCACCCCTCTTTTGTCTCTGCGGGAATACGAGCTGGGCTTTGCACCTCATGTTCTCACAGCCTCATTTGCTTGAAATTTGCCTTTTCTTTCCGAATGTGGTATTTTTTTTTTCAACTACGATGACTATCAGTTGAAAAACAAAGCGTATTTAATTTTATTTTTCTTTAGAATACAGTGGAATTCCTCTTGAGCGAATAATGCTTTAGTTTTGAACCTATTTCGATGAATGGAGTATTAATTATCAATGATGGGTATTGTTGTTTTATTTATTGCAATTTAAAGGTTATTAAACATGTTTAGAAAATGACATAATAGAGATATTAAAAAGTATACATTCTAAGCTATGTAAACTTTTTTTTCTCAAAATTTTTTCTCTGGAACACACACAATAAAAGAAATACGTATATTTATGTATTAGAGTTTGTTAGGTAAGTATTGTTTGTTAAAAGTAAACTAATTGAATTATATACATTAAATATACCGTAAAATCCGGCGTATAACGCGCGCTTTGAACACGGAAAATAAGATCGAAATTTACAGTGCGCGTTATACGCCGAGTATAAAAATGAGAGCTTTAAAAATATAAGAAAAAAAGAGAGATGAGAATGAAAAAATTAGAATTCTCTATACATCGCGAAATACTGTTTATTTAAAAGAAATGACATTCCTTATGAATTTAATGGTTATAGTACACCATTTTCTCTTAGAATAATACCTCGAATAAAGACTTCAATACATAAGAGAATTGTGCACGTAAATTCCAGGTTTCTTTTTAAAAAAATGGGTGCGCGTTATACGGCAAATATGCATCAAAATTAAAAAATGCAGCTTGAAAGTATAGGTGTGTGTTATACGGCGATGCGCGTTATACGCCGGATTTTACGGTATTTAGATTTCCTTGGCAATATAGAATATTAGATAAACACATTGTTTTCTACTTTAAAGACAAAATTTCGAATTCTTCAACAATACCGGCATATGACACACTACCAATGGCCTCTTAAGTCTTATGGCCTTGGGCCTCTACACAAAAGTAAGCACCGCCTTCGACTCTTTTAAGTACACAGTTTATATAACATTCGTTATAAAATACTCGTATAAATTGTAACCTTAACGAAAAAAAGGTGCGTGATTCACAATCTCCCAGACCTAGGCACAAATTGGCAGCCGATTTTCTTTCGACTAAATGAGTAATAAAAGGTGTATGATGGTAGGCCTAAGCCTAGACATGACATACTGCATTCTTTTACTTTTGCTATTTGGCATATAGTTTGAAATTCTCAGTTTTTCTGAGAATATGTCTGTGAATAACGGTAAATGGTTAAAATTATTCGAAACTTCATCTTAATGAGGCCGAGTCATGGACGAAACGAGACCATGGGCTCGTACTCAGTTGGCTTTGGCTTATGCCTTAAAACATCCCTAAACGCCACCATTCCATAATATTTAGTAATGTGATTAATAAATACAAAAACAAATACCATTAAGAGCATTTTTATCAAGAAGTACGTTACGAATACTTAACATTATTAGATGTTGAACTTATATATATACTCTATTCGAACGTTATATTATGGTATTTCCTATTTAATATATTTACTTATACTATAAAATTGCCCAGACGAAATAAAATGATTCGATAGTTGAGTTAATATTCTATACCAGGGATAAAAAAACAAAAGGCACGCGTACCATCAATGGCCCGTGACACTATTTTGGGCACGCCAGCGATCAAAATGGTTTGCATTTTATTTCAAAATAACAAAGTTCACTATGAAGTGTGAGTGATCGGTCGCGGAGCGGCGGGAAGCGCAACTCGTTTGTTATTGTCTTGTCTTAGTTACGTCATGGGCTACAATTGCTTATGATGCAAAATTTGTCTACGTATAGCATAGTCAATTTTGTTGACACAAATGTATTTTAAAGTTTATTTGTGTTATATTTACGATTTTTAACTGTTATTTACCATGGCTTCAGAAAAAGAACAAAAAATGCAAGATATTAAGTATAACAGAGAATTTTAAGCTTAGGGAATCTAGAAATCTGGCATTTTTGGTAAAGATTACAAAGCAGTATGTGTTTTATGTTCTAGAACTGTGGTATGCAGGCCATCGTCTGTAAAATGGCATTTTGAAACGAATCACAAATCCTCAAAAAAGTGAACCACAGCAAAACTAAATAATTGATTAGAAACCGTTTGGAAGATAACTCCAATTCAGTATGCATGTTATATTGAAAGTAACATCTTACAAACCTAATATAAGTTATTTGTTACCCAATTTGCAACAACAGGAGTCCCACTAATATGACTTTATAATCTGAATAACACGAATAACAAAAACATTTACACTATACAGTGCAAAAGGTATTTTTTTCGTTGTAAATAAAGAATTTTGAGTAAGTACTTAGTTTTATTATTTTCCTAATAATCACACAAGTCAAATCTATTTGACAGCACGTCTATACCTCATTAAACACTTCTTTAGTAAAAATGGTACGTTGATCCATAAAGGTTAACCACCCTTTTTCTACACAATCTCAATTTATTAAGAATCAAAAATACTCATAGGAAATATTAATGTACATTCCATTTTCCAAGAATTAATATAATACTCAGTACCAAACTTTTAATATTAAGATATGTGGACCGTCATAGATAATATTTCTTAAGTTATTTCTATAATAATATCTTAGCACTTTACAAAGGTTTCGTATAGGAGACAAAAATTTTAACTGGATTCCAAACAAATATTGTTTAGCAATTCTCTTTGTTTGTTTGTAGAGTTTTAGTATTTAAAAGATAGGACAAACACATAAACATAAGAACTCTCAAGTCGAGAAGACCGATATCTCGCGGTAATAAATCGATTGTGAAAGTTGATTGAAAATCACAGTACCTGAACTTCTATCGTCCACCATGTTCAGTTTGCCGCACAGGTGTTAATAAATAACTTTTAGAATCTAATTTGACTATGTCATCCTCTTCTGTGAAATGTAAGTGTAATTGGAAATCATAACACGTGACGCTGAAAACCGTGAATCATTCAAATTCCAGTCGTACTCTCGGAATTTCAACTTGCTGAAAGGCAGATTGGTCAGCTGTGCAAACGTGGCGCGTAGACAAGAAAGAATGAGTTTTTAGAATGCATTTACACTTTTGCATCAAACATTGCTCAACGGTGAACTTGAAGCGATTGATTTGTTTTTCCACCTCGGCGAAGGCGGGAGGGAGGGGGAGGGAAAGATGATGGTGTGTATTAATCCCGAAATAAGTTAATTGGAGATCGACCTTTGAAAGTGTATTAAGAAAGAAGGAAAAGAGATAAATTTGGTCATTATTGTATGGAATGATGTTTAGTGATGCGAGAATACCGAAGTAAAATTAAGAAAAGGGAAAATTATGAGTATTTGGCGAAAGTTAATTGTTAGGATTTTTTTTACTGTGCCTCTTCGTTACTTTGTAACTTATTAGCGGAAAAGTTACTGAAAGTCATTTTTATTTTAAATCTCTCTCAAGGTGAATGACATTACAGAATGCACAAAAAAAGAATGATTTAATAAAAAAAAATGATAATTAAGGAATGTTTATTTGCACTTAATATTTAACGTCTGTAATTCTTTTTTTTTTCCAACCCATTTTAGTTTATACCTATGATCCCAAATTTTTGCTTCATCTTTCGAATGAGAGATCTTGAGAAATATTTTAAGTATTAAAAAGATCAATGTGAATAAATAAAATAAATCAGAAAGAAGATTAAATGTTGCAATTTTTTTAAAAAAAAAGGAGTTATTCATTCCAATATTTTAATCTTTCTAAGATATAAGTTGTTCTATCCGATGACTTTTTCTTTTCTACTACTTAAACTCTTGTGGTAAAAAGAGTAATTGTTCGTTCTAATTCTTTTTTTTTTATTCAATGACAAAGAAAAATAACAATAATAATATTTATAACGCAATGGAAATTTATCTAACCAGTTAATTCAGATTATTTGAAGGGAAATTAAAACAACTACGCATAACTGGTAGAATAAGAATATTTACAGCAAAATTCATTTTATTTTGCTTTCAAAATTATTTTTCAAAGAAAATCTAATCAAGTATATTTGTTTATCGGTTTTATATACTGCAGCGTCTTATTAGCAATAATATAATTAAATATTTCCTCTTTAATGTATAATCTAAAATAAAATATTATCAATGGTTAAATATTTTTTTTTGAATAAATAAATACATGTAAAATGCAAGAAAGGAATATTTACGTTGAACCATTAACTGATAATTTAAAAAAAAATATTGGGTTACTGAGAAATTTAGTTAAAATCTAACGGCATCATGAAATACATATATATATATATATATATATATATATATAGTCTTATAAACATATTATTTAGTCTTATAAACATATTTTTTTCTACTAACAACTGAATACAATCTTTATATGGTGAAAATATTCAAAATTTAAGTCTTAAATAACAACATTTTACCAATAAATGCTCCATTTAGCTTGAAAATTTTATTATGAACTTTTGTTTAACGCATACCTTTATAGAAACTAACATAGTATTAATTCTAAGTGAATACTTTTGATTACATTTGTCTCTGTATTCAGTTTGGTCTCAGTAAATCAATAATACGCACATTGTTTGCCTAGCAAATATAATGCCTTTTCATATGACATGATATTGTTGAAACCATGAACATCAAATAAAAAGAAAAATATATCAATATTTTTCCTTTACTTTATACAGAAATCTTTTGATGTTTATGTTTTGACCAAAAATTATCTTAAATTGTTTACATTACAAACCTCTGTAGAACTAAACTTTTTTAGAATGTGGAGACATATATATATTTAGCCTAATTCAACTTTTCTAAAACTGTGAGGGGGGGGGGCGCCCACCGCCCCCCGGGGTTGTGAGCATGTCGAAAGTAAAAAATTATTTAAAAATATTATCAATTTACTGAAGGAAAGAAAAATAAAATACGTAATAAAAAATAAAACACACATTTACACTGATAAAATACTCTTATAAATGTATCAGTACTGCACAATGTATTTGATAATTAATTTAAGAATACTAAGTATTCAAGAACA
>BMAV01007129.1:95792-107833 GCA_019973955.1 Trichonephila inaurata madagascariensis
TATCGAAACTCATCTCAAAAATAAAATGCTTAAATTAAATCGATTGCAGTAGTAAGTGTAAAAATAGTTAACTAAATTATATATATATATATATATATATATATATATATATAATTTAGTTAACTATTTTTACACTTACTACTGCAATCGATTTAATTTAAGCATTTTATTTTTGAGATGAGTTTCGATATTGCATCAATACACAACAAGTTAATATAAAAAACACAATTATTTTAAACTTATTTCAAAAATTAAAATAAATTGATATACACTGCATTTTTAAAATTAAACGTGCATTTGAAAAAGCATATTGCCTTTTTTGTTCATTTGTTTAAAATTAGATATTCATCATAAACAGTAGCCAGTGGCGTAACGGAGAACGTTACGGACCCCATGCAAAGTCAGGTTTTGGGCCCCTTAGGACCCTGGTTCCCCCCTCAATGCGAGGTAGTTAGGAGAAGGGAGTGCCAGCTCAGGTGTCGTCCACGTCACTTGACCATGGTTCAAAATTACGTGGTCCGTCGCCAAAAGCCCTCGTGTAGCTGAACAATGCGACGTTAATATTCAATCAATCAAACCCCCCTCAATGCGGGGATTGAGGGGGTGTACGTTACGCCACTGACAGTAGCTAATATGAATATATCTACCAAAACAAAATGGCTGCGATATCCGATTGGTCATGGTCGTGAACATGTAACCTACGTGGCTTCTATTTAAGCTTGTTACTACAGAAGCCCCGCAGTATAGAAGGGCTAATGGATGTTAAGTTTTCAGTTTGGCATGTTGTGAAAGTTTGTGGATTGGGGTTCCACAGACTTCGTCACTTGAATGTGGTGCAAAATTACATCCAGCTCTTTTTTTAGTATATACGTTTCTTAGAAAATCGCTTAAAAAATATGCCACCTATTGTAAATTTAGGGATGTGTTCCACAACTTTGAAAAATCGTGTAAGTAGAAAAAAATTTCTAAATATTTTCCCCCAAAACCATGCAATAAAAGTAGTAATAAAATGCCTCTTACATAACAATTCATTTTTATTACAAAAAAAATTTAATTAGCGCATAGTGAAAATTAATTCTTTAAGTACATGCAACCTATAAAAATTCAAATTTAAATTAGGAATAAAACTGCCAACTAGCAACTATTAATCTCTACTCGATAACAAGCGTGCGCGTTTATTATGAACTGGATAAAAAATGCTATCAGCAGTAGAGCTAGCACAACAGTGGGTTTTGATTCGAATAAAGAATTTCGTTCGTTATTAACAGCCTCGATTAATTTTTTTTATTTGTTGTTGTTGTTACGAAATCTGTTATTAGCTGCTATTTTTTGGTACCACAGGTTACTTATATAATTCTTGTGTGTGTGATATCCTGCTACCCAAAACATAAGGTTATGTTAGAAATTTAATGCATGCTCTATGTAAGGATAATGAGTAAGAAAATGTTGTTCCTTACTTGTAGCAAATTTGAAGCCCTCGCGAATCATATCAGCTGTTAATAGATGAATTTCACCTTCGACTTCATCATTATCGACTTTTTTACTATCGTAAACTGTCATGAATTCGATCAGATCGTCCTCATCCAATGGACATGAGTCCCTAAATGTTTTCGGAATTCGTGTTAGAACAAAAAATTCGTGTAAAAAAAAAATAATTCGTTAAATTCGCGCACCCTGTTATATCAAAATCGTGTGAAAAAAGACTGAAAAAAAAAAAGATTTGGGTGTACCTGTATAACCGAATTTTATGACCAAATTATAAAAAACCGAAGTACTTAAGTAGGATATTTTTTAACATTTCTTTTAAAAAAGGAAGGCATACATTGTAATAAAAGTAAGCTATTATTTAATTAGTCGATATGTCGAAGGTAGGAGCTGAAATGTTTTTTTTAATTATATTATTTTAAAAATGATTCTTCATATTCTTATTTAAATTCATTACATCTATCTACGTCTAGTATATGCCTATCTAGTTTTACAAAGGCGTCTGATTTTCGAAAACCTGAGCATATTTTCCGTTTTTCGTATTTCCATTATATCACGTCCTAAATGTAATAAACGTTTCGCTGTAGCCGTCCACTGACAAAGGCCATCCGTGCACAGCCTTGGTCTATCGACAGAGGAACATAATGGAAGTGAATGTAGCTTCTTCAGTTGAACAAAAGAGACTGAAAAAAAAGAATGCTTTAAGTGAGGAATTTTTGTTTTCTTCAATACAAGCGCACGCACAGTCATCCTTCTGTAGAATCCGAAGGGCGACTTTGATGGACTGTTGGAATGTTTTAGAACGATCGTAAAGCTAGGGATTAGAACTCTTTTGAGTGTCAGAAAGCCTTATAAGTGGCGAGAATTGTGCCAAATCAGATCATGTTGACTACAGAATCACGTTGATGTGTTCATGTTGTATTTTTCTTTGGGGTCGTTTTGGAGGCTTGAAAGTAAAGAATTAGACTCAGGAATTATTTTAATCTGTTTGGGGTGATGATTTATTCGTTTATACGTATTTTCAGATTTTCAAATTCGAATTTTTTTTTTGTATTAATCAATGCATGTTATGTTCTAAAATCTAATCTCATGCAAATGAGAAAAAAACTTTTTAAAACTCAAATTATTAGAAATTATATATTTACGATAGACGCTACTGCATCACAAAAAACAACCGTATAGGAGTAATATAACAGGTAAAAAGATGTATACAGATTATTCTAAAAGTGGAAATATTTGCTAGATTATATATACATAGAAAAGAAAAATAGATTAATTCTTCCTTAATTTTTTTTTTCTTTTCATTAGTATTGTGTTTAAGTATATCATATTGAATACATGATATTCTTTTTTTTTCCCCGACATTTATATAATGTCATTTCGTTTCAATTCTTCGTTGTATTTATGATTCACACACATTTGCGACTGATTCAATAGAAATAACTTTCGAAACTATTGTTCCAAAATTCTTCAAATAACTAAATAAGAATACAAAGATAATTTTCTCTTTGCTTTTACATTGTTCCAAAACATCATCTATTCTGACACGTATTTAATACGCAGTTGCAATTACAGAAATATTTACTGCTTTTGTAGAATTGTTTCATTACACTTAAAGCCAATACGACAAAAATTAAACACGATTACAGAAGTACTCATTTTGATTTCACGTGATATTCAGATGTCGTACATCTATATGGAATACCATAAACGAATTGTTTTACATTCAAATTGAAAGCTTTTAAGCAATGCAAAGGTATATGCGTTTGAGGAAGGAAATTATGCATTCATGTTTGAGAAATCTTTCGCATTCAATGTCAACAAAAATAAAGATTTGAAGGCAACGGAAAAAACCAATAACATTGAAAGAGAAAGTTCTAAAAAAAACACCAGTTAAAAGGATTTTTGAATTTGATCAGCTTGACACGAAAGCAGCTGCAAATGTGTTCTTGCACCATCAAAGATTTTACTGATTTTATATCCTTCAATTTATGTTTTCTTCAATTTTTTTTTTTTTTTTTTTTTTGAAATAATTTCCTTGCAACCATTTGTAATTGAAAAAATTAATGAAGGAAAGGAAAATATTGTCAATCTGATTGACATTGGAAAGATTGTAAGGTCAAGTTCTATTAGCTATGTTTATTTTCCTCCAATTTTTATATTTGTTTTTCAATAGAGTGAAAAACATTTATTTTTCATTAAAAATATGAAAAAGAAAATACAAAAACCATGATCACATTTCGATATTGATTTTGAGCTGGTACCTCACTTTCAACCTCAAAATGCTAAATTGTTCTACGCAAAGTTTTACAGTCTAAATCTTTCTCTCTCTCACTAAGGGGCTATGGTATTTTAAAAACATATACTTCAGTCAAATAAAACATTAAATAAAGAAATTTTCATTGGTATACTATATTTTTAAAATTAAAGTCATTATTGGTGAAAGCAGACGTGAATTATAACAAAGTATCCCTTTCGATGGCTAATGAGACTACATTATTCTTAAGATAATTAGATTAAAGCTTAAGAGTTAAAAATAGTCAAGAATCGGGTTTTTTTTTTGTTTTTTTTGTTGGATGAATGTTCCTCACGAAACTCAATAATGAAGAGACGAAGGGCAGCCAAAATATATGAAAAACTTTAAACCCACTCTCTAAAAAGGTAGAATCTATATATATTGTACTCCTAAACATGTAAATAAAAATTATCATTTACAATCCGTTCTCAAAAACACTTTTTTTGTTGTATTACAGTGCAGATTAACAATGGTGTTCTTAAGGTTGGTATCATCCGGTGCAGTATTAAAGGATATCTTCCTCCGCTGTTTTTGCTTTTAATTATATACAAAACACGAAATTCTTATAATTTTTCTTTCCACAGTTATTATTAAAAGATAAACAGTTGTGGAAACTGAAATTAATATTCCTACCAAACTTTGAAGCATTGCATAAAAATTCATGTGAGTGAGAAAAACGTAAGCAAACAAATTAGGAATAACCTAATAAAAACAGATTGTTATTTTTAATTAATTTTCTTCAAAATTCAAGATGAAATGGAAAAATATTAATTCTAAATTTAACGAATTTTATTCGATTAAAATGCTTAATGTAATTTATGGAGGAGGGGTGGGGGTAAGAGAGAAGGGGTGCAAACCGATTTCTTCAACGACCCTCTGGCACTTTTTCTATACAGTTATCTCTATTTGGATATATTTTTATGAAACATATGCTTTTTTTTCATTTGTAGATAATTTTATTAAGCATTTAGTGAGGTCCGCAACCACAATTAACGATATCAGAGTAGTACAACTGTACTCATCAAAGAACAGTTGTAAATATAAATAAATTGATATTTAAAAAAAAATCTATCAGTTACAAGTCTAACAAAAAATTAAAAAGGAGAAATACTGCAAATAATGAGAAGAGAACATTACTAATTATTAACAGATGAAATTCCTTTTACAAAAGCTCTTCTTTTCTAAGTAAATATTTCATCTTCGTTATTAAAATTGACCAGTATCTATATATATATATATATAAGTTATGAACCACATATCTAATGTTATACCATTTGACAAGGAATTTCTTGTCAATGACTGACATGAATAAAAGGTGCGGTTTATTTGATATTCATAGAATGTTAAAAGCGAACCTTTTTTTGACACGGATTTCAAATTGTGCCTTTTTCAAAACGAATTCCTCGAAAAAGACTCTTTAAGGTTATATATGTATGTATTTCCTTTTTCTTGCTTGTAATCTGGGTAATGGCTAATAATCACAAGACTCTTAAAGAATTACGCGTAATTTTTTTTTTCACCCACACGAGCTCGTGTGCATTCACAAACGAAAAAAACGCTCTCTTTATCAAACATTTAGTCAGAAAATCTAAAGTAAAATTATAATTTTTCCCTTTTTAAAATATAATATTATTTAATTTAAAATAAAAAAAAAATAAAAAAGAAACGAGTCTTACAATAGTCGCATATGATGTGTAACATCTGACATGTTACCGTGGTAAATACGCAATATTAACTTTTTTCCTGAAAAAAACATGAATCGGATATAATTGGAAATAATTTTCTATCGAATAGAGTTATATCTTTAATGAAAATTGTATTTAATTAACAAAAGAAGTAATGCAATATTTTATCAAAAATAATTATTCTTGTTCAATCTGGGGAAGAGCGGAGACAATAGACATGATAACTAAAATATAACACATATACTTGTGGTTTCAAAGTATTTAAAAACCGTTGAAAAACAGCGTCAATAACAGTATCACTGTTAACAGTCGAAACATTCTAATTTGTGTTCATTTCGACCTTGAGTTCATCATTCATAAAAGCTATGAGCGGCTCAGCTTTTGGAAAACTGAAGTTAAAGTTAAAATCACCGCTCAAAATCAGGGGAAGCGAGTGATAATTTTTTTAAAATAGCAGAACCACACCTTCGTTATATGGTAAAAGTACAAAATGCAGAAAATCTTTAATTTTTTTTTTTAACCGTTTGATTCAAAGAAATGTATACGACCACCGAAGTCACTGTATGTCCATTTTCAAATGAGCATTCTGCCGCACTTATGTCCCCCAATATCGTGACTAACGGATTTAGAGTCAAGCGCTCGAGTGCTTGATGGCTACTAGAGTTGGACCCCCGTGCGAGGGCAGCGAAAAGACACAGCCACGCACTCTCATTGGTCAAATCAAGTAGCGCGCGCTTACGTCACATCCTGTTATACACATCCGTCCCTTTTCACGAAATCACTCCTAACAAATATCTAGGAACCGAGAGGAAAGATGTTACACATCAATAAACCATTTCCCTTAAGAAACTAGCCATGGTAGCTGACTGTTATTGTTTTTGCCGGGTTGAGATTTGAGCTCTAATCTGTGTCGAGTAGAGAGAACGATGAATGTTAAATTTGTTGATGTTCTAACATTGGCATGGCATGGAAGCCTAGAGCGTAGGGCAGGGATGGCAAACCTTTATGAATCAATGTGCCATTTTTTCTAAAGATGTGTTTAATGAGGTATAGAAGTTCCGTCAAATAATTTTGACTTGTGATTATTGGGAAAATAGTAAAACTAAATACTAACAACACAAAACTCTATTTACTACGAAAAAATACCTTTTGTACTGTATAAATATAAATGTTTTAGTTATACGTGTAATTCAAATTAAAGAGTAACATTAGTGGGACTTCTGTTGTTGCAGATTGGACGACAAATAACTTATATTAGGATTGTAAAACGTTACTTTTTGTAGAATACATACTGAATTGGAGTCATCTGCCAAACGGTTTCTTAGCAATTAGTTATTTTTTTTTTTTTGCCGTGGGTATTTTTAAAACATTTATATTTGACAGGAGAGTTTGTGATTTGTTTAAAAATACCGTTTTACAGACGATGTTCTGCATACCACTATTCCAGAACATAAAACACATACCTCTTTGTCGCCTTTACTAACAATGCCATGTTTCTAGGTCCACCAAATTTGAAATTCTCTGTTACACTTACTATCTTGCATTTTTTGTTCTTTGGTTGAACTAGCTATGTTAAATAACAGTTAACAGCCAACAGGGTCGCCAAAAATGATGTAAACTTGGCTCTATCGCCAACATTTGGCTATGTTTCCATTGAATCGCCATTATAATGTAAGGAACATTGTTGCTTGCGAATATTACAATTTTAACATAAAATAAATACAACAGAAAGTAATATTAACGTATTACACATCCTGATATAAATTATTTACACTATTATTTAAGCATTCATTACACAAAATTTGTAACAATATGTTACTTTTGCTAAGTAGAGATCAACTTAGGTAAAAATCTTAGGTTGTTTTCGAAAATCAAGCCACAAGGGAGTTACGGGGGCGTTATAAATAAAAAAAATCTTACTTATCAGCTATTAGACCTACAAATTTAAAATCTAACAAATAGGATTTTTTGTTCTACTGAGATATGCAAAAAGACTTTGTTTGTTTAATTTGCAATTCACGCAAAATCGACTCATTAAAAATTTCTTTTTCTTCAATCTGTATTGTTTAATTTTGCAATTCACCCGTGCGAAGAACGGGTATACCAGCTAGTAATACCTGAAATTCTAATACCTAACTTTTACGAATCCATATATACGAATAAATGAATATCGTATCGTATATGAAGCCATATCGTAATGAAAAGATAAATTATACATAATACGTAATGTGCTTATAAATATTAGTTAATTAAAAAAAAGTCCCAATAAACATAAAAAATTCAATTCAACCCCCCCCCCCCTCCCAAATCTTGAAAATTTGTCTTGGGTAGAAGTGGAAAGGAACAAAATAGTCACAAGGCACGAGTTGAAATGAAAGAACTCAGATGTACCTGCTGCTTAACCCCAATTATATTCGAGGCAATATAATATCTCATGTTTTATTCATTTATAAATCATTATTTATAAATATAAAGCTCTTAATGAGAGATATCACGCGCTTAGTACAAAGTTATTTCCTCTATATTAATCAAAAATTAGATATTTAATACCTAAAGGAAGAAAATGGGTTCATTAAGTATATTTAGATCATATGTAACAGCGAGAGACAGAGCATTATTTTCTTGTATAATGTTCTTGGCAGCAAAATATTGGAGTGATATTAAAAAAAAGAGAGTTTTTTTGATAGAAATTATATTGGACTATAACCGAAACGATAAAAAAAAATACATTTTGATCTTAAAAACATTTTGGTATTCCTTTATTGTTTAAAACAGCGGTCGCCAAACTTCTTGACCTCATGGACCAGTAAATTCATAATTTAAATCCCGCGGACCACTACGAGATTTTTTAAGTGTTAAATCATTGTTATGAATCGAATTATGTTTCAATGCAGCTTAAAACATAGCTTAACATGATGAGTAAGTGTATTCTACATTTTTCTGGAGACGAGCAAAATTTTCTCGCGGATCACTGCTTTGGCGACTTCTGGTTTAAAGTATTGAAGTTTGGGGTAATTTATAAGGGCTGGAGATTTTTTTTTTCTTCCTTGTCAGACAAAACAGATGTTTAATGCATTGTAATAATATAGATTAAGAGTTATTAAAAAATTGTTTAAAGCAAAGTTGTTTTAAGAGTTATTTATTGTTAATATATCGATCATAAGATGCGCATTTTGAATACTAAAATATACACTTTTATTACTTCAATTGAAATCTATTATCGTCAATTTCAAAATGCAGTTTATGACTTATTACAGCCAAATTTAAATTATTCAACAACAACATATCTGAGTCATTGAAGTAAAATGTTTAGGCATCATCTTGATGCCAAACCTATTTTCAAAAGACACATAAATACATTATAGATAAAAACTAGGATTAAAATCCCACTTGCATTCTTTCACGTGCACTCTGGATGTTTAGCCGGTTATTTCAGATGAAGGGCTATTAAATAAAGGAAATGGGCCTGTTTGTTACATGTTAATATACTAGACTTCAAAAAGTATCTTGCAGTGTTCTCTTTAGAATCAGTTCGAATCTGAAAATTCAATTTCAAGGCCTATTTCATGTCGCCATCTTATTATTACAAACTCTTGATGGTCGTTTTCTAATTTTTTCTGCGCAAAGAATTAAAAATCACATTCTAACTTGGCTTATTGCAGCTCATTTTGTGGTATTTAGTTCATAAGCTTAGACCAGTACTATAAAAAAAAATGTCTTCACAATGAATCCTTGTATACAGTGGCATAACGGAGAACATTTGGGCCCCCCACCCCTGCAAAGTCAGGTTTTGGGCCCCCAAATTGGATTTTACAAAGAGTAGGTACTTGGTGGAAGTCAGGCTTTGGGCCCCTAGAACCCTGGGCCCCCAGCAATGCGGGGGTGTACGTTACGCCACTGCTAGTATACAGGGAGACTGATTACATGTGTCCCATTAATACGAATGTAAAGAAGGGTTCGATTAAATGGGGCTAGAGAGTATGTCGATGGGAGAATAGTTGAATGGCAGTCCATACTTTTTTATAGAAGTCTTCTGTAAAAAGTGTTCTAGGTCAGAAGTGTTCTGACTTGGAGGGAGCGAGGAATGAATGATCACCAATAATCTAATATTGTTAAAAGACACTGTTACAACGGAGGTAGAATCATAATATGAGATTGAATCTCTCTTTAGGAGGCCGTGTGTACAGAAGTGTACATGTTCAACAGTCAAAGATACTGAAACGAAATCTTTGATGAACATGTGAGATCTTATACTGCTTTATTGGTAAAACTATCATTTTGATGGATTATCGCAGGGGTGGGCATCAAGTAGATCGCGAAAAAAGTTACAAACTAAAAAAGTTGTAGTTCTAGAAGTATGCTATTTCTTTCAAAAATCTGGTACAATACCTAGAATAAATGACTTCAAAACATAAAAGCAATGTATTCTAATATTTCAGATTTATTCATTAAAAAGAGGGTGCGCGTTATACAGTGAATATACCTTAAAATTAAAAAATTCAGTTTGAAAGTACGGGTGAGCGTTATACGCTGGATTTTACGATACATCCGATAAAGGATCCTTGGAAATATCTTATTAGAGCAGCTGTTGCGCTAAGTCCCTTCACTAAATGAACTGCAGTAGAGGTTGTTAAAAGTATTTTTTTCCATGCCGATTCGTGTGTCCGACACCTTAATCTTATCAAAAGAAAATCGATGTCACAATCACGCATTATAGTTAGGAAAAGACATATTCCTTATTAAATTCTGAACGTTTAATAAAAATTTTAAAATTATGCAACTTAAAATCATTATTAATGGATGGGCTTCTAAAAAACTAGAAATTTTTTTATGTCTAAGTTATACAGATCATTAAATACATGCAAATAGAATAAATAAATGCATACCCCTTATGATTTAAATAAAATTAACTGCACTGTTTCAGAAGTAACATCCCCCAAGCAACTCCTTTCCTCAACTTATGGAGGTATATGCGTACTGATATCACCTCACAAAAATGTACACTTTTGACTTAATGAATTTCACCAGCAAATTGTTTTAGTAAAATTTTTCAGGGAAATTTACTTTAACATTACATTATGCAACATATAAACAATATTTTACAATAGACTCTCCATTTTCCAAAGTGAAGGGAAAATGGGAAATATCAAATAACTTAAATCTCTGTTAAACCAATACATATAAGAAATTGAAAGAGTAGTATTTATAACTCATTACTGCTTAAAATAAGACAATAAATTCATCTGGTTTGTTTTTCAATAGTCTTATACGTCTAATGGTATTGTACAGATTTATAAAAATCAGTTTTTTCCGCAGTTATTATCCTCTTGGTGGTATAAGTAATCAAGAAATCAAAAAAGTATTCTCTTTCAACTTATTAGGATGAGTGGAGAATAGAGCTTTCTCTAAGGGGTTCCACGTAAATGCATAACCGTTACTTTATAAGAAATTCGAAGTGTTTTAACAGAGAATCATGATTTACACATAATGTTAAAACTACACAAGTTTAAAGGCTTGTTATTATAGATCCACAAACAGCATTCTAATAATCTTTCATTTAGATCACTTTTAAAGCAAACTGTTATGGGATATATATACACTCCACACTGTTCATTTCAAAATGTCTTCCAGAAGTGTCACTTTCAGTTCTATGGGTTCGATGTACACTCCATTGTTACTCAATCAAGATTTAACGCTAATGAGATGATTGGCACTCATTCGGAACGCATAACAATGCGCAATCAAGTCCTTAAACGCATTCGTTATGCGCTTCGACGAACACGCGACACGTCTCGAACGGTTTTCTTATCAGCGGCATGCAACAATGATGACGCTGCCGCTCGTTTGTCTTGAAGATGGACAACATTATCCAAATTAATTACAAGCCGGTGAATAGCGCTCATAGAATGGGTAAGCACAAGGAATGGGTCAACAAGATACAAAGTACTAAGATTATTGATGAATTACTATTGTATTCAGGAGAGGCTGGTGATTCATCTGAAATAATCCTGCTTTGCCATTATTTCATTAACAATCAAGACATAATTATTAGTAAAAAGAACATTAATTAGTATTATAACAGTGTAGAATCCTTAAAATTTGCAAGAATGTAGTAGTCCAGGAAACAAATTTTAATTTAAAGTTAATTTCGCTTGCACCGTCCAAGAATGATTTAATATTTTTGTGGGCATGGACACAAAAATAAGAGGTAAAAAGACACAACCACTTAATCATATTATTAATATTTTTTTTAAATAACATTTGAGCCATATATATCTAAAGAGTGAGAGAGAAGAGGAGATAAATTTCAAGATAAAAAATCTTGAAATTTATCTCCTCTTCTCTCTCTCATTATAGTTTTGTACATTTGATTGTAATTTAAGTTGATTTCTTTGATGAGTGTACGGTGGCCATGGTAGCATCATAGTTATGGTCACGAATTCGTACCTGACGTGTCATGAGATCAAGGTTCACGGTTATGACTCTAAGCTGGAGCCCATTCTCCTAACTTTCCCACCACACCAACGGAAGACGTTTGAACCTCGACATATGTGAAGTGCATCAGTCCCCTCTGT
>BMAV01007129.1:108141-134157 GCA_019973955.1 Trichonephila inaurata madagascariensis
GTGCCCTAATGCCCCTGAAGATCCACCGTTTAGAAGGGCTGATGCACGTGAAATATGTCAAGGCTTAAGTCCTCCCGTTGGCATGGTGTGGTAGCTTAGGGAGCAGATGCCAGCTCAGGTGTCGTCCTCAACCCTTAATAGCCCTCGCCCACAGCCAGTATCCCTCGTGTGGCTTTATAGCGTGACTTTAATACTCATTCACTTAACAAGTGTGCGTTCTTTTTAAGCAATTTTCAGAGACATGTTTTACCAATAAAAATTTACTAGCATTAAAAATATTTTTTTAAAATTATTATCCATTAAAATACGTAACATTGATTTATGAGGGTCTATAATTTAGTTCTGTAATGAAAATTTTCAATATCCTTATATGTTTCTAAAGGGAAATATCCGTAAATAACATAACAGTAAGCTTTTCACATCTTATAATAAGTTGAGAAAACCAATTACAGGCAAAGAATGCAAATCGTACACGGACTTCAGAAATAAGACCAACATGTAAGGACCAAAGAAAAGAGAGAGAAAAAATGGCCTATTTCTCCGTATTCTTATTTTCTGAGAACTCATTAATCGAAATTACTCTTTCGACACCGATGACTTGGTAATCGTGATCGGGGTGCGAGGGGGAGGAAGTGACAGACGATTCCTCGAAATGGGAAGGGACATTGAAGGTGGAGTGATTCCGTTTTCGGTTCCATTGACCCGGAAACACACATCGTCTATTTGCCTAAAGGACTGTTGCCATTCAGCACGCACGTAAAAGCAAGAGCAAAAACGAGAATGTGTAATGGTAGGCTCGTAAACAGAGCTTCTCAATGGTCGTAATCGTTTCTAAGCAAACGATCGTGAAGTTGTTTGAAATAGGTGAGGTTTATAGTAGATGGAAAAGCCTGTTAACAGGTCGACTGTTTGATTGCACATCTGTCCGCAGAAAAGAGGATCGAGGACTATTTAAAGAAACAGTAGTTGGACGGGAAAGAAAGAAAAAGAAGTAGCAGTGTTTTGGAGAGGAAAAAGAAATCTGTGCATTCTCATGAATCTTTACATGAAAAGTAATATTACCTTAAAATCCGGCGTATAACGTGCACTTTAACACAAACAAGTAGTATAAAAAAAAATTTTAAGTCAATTCCTACTTAGATCAACAAAGAAAATTTTTATTTTAGCTACTTTTTATTAAATAGTTACAATTAATATAAATGTGTATATACATATGACACAGAATCACAATATTAAGTGGTAATTAATTTTATTCATCATCATTAAAGTATCGTATTGTCATCCAAAACAATCGTGTATATAAAATTTCAGTTCAACTGAATGCTTTAAAACGTGAGAAAAAAACCTTTTCAAGTTTTGACACAAGTCGCCAAAAATGATGCCAACATGGCTGTATTTGTAATTCTTTAAAAAATTAGTTTTATTCAATTAATTTTTATTAATTATGATTAAATTATTGTATTGTCATCCAAAATAATCGTGCATATAAAATTTCAGCTCAATAGAGCGCTTTAAAATGTATTTTATTAACGATTGAAAATTCCACCAAGATAAATAAATAAATATATAGAGTGTGAGCTAATAGTAGGAATTGAAAAATAAGATCGAAATTTACGGGTGCGCGTTATACGGCGAGTATAAAAATAATAGCTTCAAAAATAATAAGAGATATACATGAAAAAAAATTAGACTTCAACAAAGATCGGAATACTGTTTATTTAAAAGAAATGTCATACTTAATGATTTTAAGGGGCTGTTTTTTTTTCTAGAAGCATACTATTTTTTTCAAAATCCTGGGATAATACCTGGAATGAATGACTTTAAAACATATCATTGCTAACGTACACTGCAGGTTATTTCGTAAAAAAAAAAAAAAGGGTGTGTGTTATAAGGTGAATATATCTTAAAATTTAAAAAAATGCAGCTTGAATGTATAGGTGCGCGTTATATACCGGATTTTGCGGTAAAGTTCACGTTCATAATTATATTGTGTGTGCGTATTTTTTAATGATATGTTAACCTCGAATAATGGAATTATATATTTGGAAGGAAGTTAAATTTTACTTCGGGAAAAAACATATCGTGCTTTTTATTGCACTTATATCAAAGAACTTTTTTTTTCTATAACTTAACTTAATTCATACAAATGAAAAATTTTGTTTTGATCGAATAATGATTTGTCCCATGATTTGAGAAAAGAAAAAATTATAACAATTTGCTATGGAGTTATTACTTAGAAAAAATATCTAGAAATTATTATTCAATAAACTGAAAAGGAAAAATCTGTATAAAGCAAAGTAAGTTTTCAGAATAATTTTTTAATACATATGAGTTTGATTACTCATTTAGGAAGTTGTTTGGGAATATTTCTTTATTTAAATTAACGTTACTGTTCTGTAAAGAAGCTTCTTGGCGACGTAAAGGCCGGGAGTCGCCATCCTGCATAGTGGTTAGCGACGTTGACTGCTGTGCCGTAGGGCCTGGGTTTGAATCCCGGAGAAGACATGGATGTTTGTAAATATATAGTGCCTTTGCGGCATGAGGTTACTCTAAATGACCGTCGAGCCGCATGTCCTCTCGGGAAGTTGGTGGAAGGCCCCTACCCCTAGGGTGTTCTCCCTTTAAATTGGTGTGGAACCGAGCTAAATCGTACTGTCACCTGTATGGTGCTCAAGCCTACGGCAAACGACAGGCATAAACCTAGCCCCTTGCCATGATGAACTTCGTGGGCCTGGATCTGACGCAGTCGAGATCAGGTGGCATAAGAAACAACAACCCCACTCAGGGTCAAAGTGGGGAGAAGACCCTACGCTAACGCCGAGAAAGGACACAAACAATTCACTGCTAACGCTATTTAGTTAATATACATTAAAAAAATCCATTGCTCATTAACTCATTTGAGTTTATTAGTACGACTCCGAACAGTTACTGTATAACTGAGTGAGTATTATTGATGGTGAATCCTGTAATTTTGAATAATGGTCTAGTGACAAAAATGATACCTTAGCTATATAATATTTGATTCTCCAGGCTTCACACCATATCGTTATGAAAAGTTAAATAATAGAATAGAGTGTAAAACGTGTTTTAATGTTGAATATTGATTATTTTTCCATCAAAGAAATTCATTGGAACTCACCTTAAAATATATAACCAACAAAGAAAACGCACAAATTAGTATAGTCCTTTGCAACTGCTTTGGTAAATAGATTGCTTTTCTGTCATTATGCATGACAAAACAACTTCCAGTATTTTCCAATTTTTTTTCTAACATATTTTCTAGAAATCTATTACTGTCAAGGTTATTTTTATCAGGTTTTTTTTCCATATAAAATTGTAGACACTACATAATTTTTAGTTCAACATATAGTTATATCATTTTATCAAAATAAAAATAAGCAATGTTTAGCAGTACATTGACTTCGAAGTACTTTTGTTGTTGGTAACATATTGGTAATGAAAAGTAGAATCATAATATATTTCCAAAGATTGTTCTAATTCATTAATTTCAAAGAATATGCCGTAGCTTGAAATATTTCCACGTTGAAAAAATTACATGAATCGTGTAAGTGTCGAATGAAAGATAAAACTTTTAAAAAAATTTTAAGCCTTCATTTAATGAATGCATCCAGTAACTGTATGAACATTCAATAGGATATTTATTCTTAAAATTATAACAGAATCCATATAGACTTTTAAGCCAACGCAGAAGAATTCTCACTCGTAAGGGTCTTATTCGACGTGTGAGTTGATGTAGAATCCATTACAAAACTATTTATTTACTGACTAGCTGAAATTATGAGTTTAAGTTTAACTGTAGTACATACACAAATTCAAATAACTAAACAACTCAACTTTTACTTCTCTGTTACTCACAGAAGAAAATGCAGGTTCCGGGTACTATTTTCCAATAAGTGATTATGAAAAATATCATAATGATTAATCTTATTGGATCCGACATCGACCATAACATTATCTTTCATTATATCTTCTGTTTCTAAAACCTCATTTCCCCCCCCCTTAATCTTGCATACAACAATTAGCTATCACAATAAGCAACAGGTCATTTCATTGAATTGCTATCTCTCTTTTCTTTGCATTCTATCCCTTTATAACAGGGGTAACCAACCCGCGGCCCACCTTGAATGATTTTGTGGCCCGCGAGATTCATAATTATGATTGACACTTTCCATTGATGAAAGAATTAAAAATTCAAAATATATCAGTTACATCAGCGTTTCTCAAACTGGGGGCGTGACAACTCTACGAGGGGGGCACGAGCATATTGAAAAGTCAAAAATAAAAGTTTATTTTAAAAAATTATTAATTTACTGAAAGTAAACAAATAAAATACATTCCGACATAACAAAAAACATATTTACATTGATATATTACATTTATAAAATATCAGTGTGTTACGCAATGTATTTTATAATTATTTAACAATACTAAATTAAGAACAGGTTTAAGAAATACCAGTGACCCCATGGGATTGTCATATATAAACTTATACACAAAAACTAACACTTATCTTGATAATTTGTACGGCTTATAATTAATACCTTAACTGCCGATTAAAAGTTACGCTATTCTCTTCCTAATGCCAACCGTTTTCCATGTAGGCGCGGGTATGTGATGTATTGGGGAGGGGGGAGAATAAAGAAGCAAATAATCTGAAATAAGTAAATCCTTCGCAAACATTGTCAAGATACTTTTATTGCATTCCAAAGCCTTCGAAATCATTTTATAGATAGCAGTGCACAGAAAAAGTCGTACTTTGGAAAGGCGTATATATACATCCGATTAACTTA
Organism: Trichonephila inaurata madagascariensis; assembly: GCA_019973955.1. Classification (NCBI taxonomy): domain Eukaryota; kingdom Metazoa; phylum Arthropoda; class Arachnida; order Araneae; family Nephilidae; genus Trichonephila; species Trichonephila inaurata. The sequence goes on from BMAV01007129.1 coordinate 112,953, forward strand.
AAGCTATGGCCGAACAAGAAGTTTATGTACGCCGGTGGTACTTAAGAGGTTAAAGTCATATCGTAGTTTTAGCGTCAAAGTATAGTATTGTTGAGTTCAATACATTGTTATTGTATGAAAGGGGCCGCGATGAAAATTATGATTGAATATTGGGTCGCGAACATTGAAACTTTGAGAAGCACTGAGTTACATCAAATACGCAAAATTTCAGCTACTTTTGAAAGTCATTTCACTTATTTAGACAAATAAAAAAAATTGAAACATATTCATCCTCCTTTCACGTCGATGTCGATTTGGTCGCAGAATATCTCCAAATAAAACCGATTCACATACAACGCAATAATGAATTAAAACATATTTTTGAAACATAATTAAAAATAGATTTTTATAACACTTATGTCACAGAAGAAAAATTTTCCAATTTAAGAGATCTCGCACACAAAAAGTTTTAAATGCTTTCGGATCAATTTGTTGTTGTTGTTTCAAATCCCTTTGGAACAGGAAAGCCTACACTAAGTCCATTTGACCAAAACCATTTGGATCAACTTAAACCAGCGAATCGTGTTTTTTCAAAAAAATGAAGTTTATCAAACATAAATAGCACTCAAACTTAACGGACGAAAACCTGCGATATGAATTACGATGTCCAAATACACGCATTGAGATCGACTTGCGAAAACTAAATGAACAAGTTGAGAAACAAATATCTTACTAATTACAAAAATTAAACATTATTTGATCATTGAATGATTATTATTTTATTATATGTGTTTGTATACATGAAAAAATAAGGAAAACAATAATAATTCATTGTTTTAAATTTTCACTCCAATAAATGTTTGTAATAGTCCAAATCTAACATAAGATTTATATTTTAATATGCGGCCTGCGGGATTATAATGTTTTCCCGAAGTGGCATGCAAGGTCTCACATTTGAGTTGACCAACTCTCTTTATATAATATATATGTTTTTATTTCTATAATGGGCTGCGGATTGGTATTTTACCATTGCAGACCTAGTACATTCCCGGAAGCTGGTATCTCTTTTTAGTGCCGTACCATAGAGGAGGATACCAATCGCCGTAGGTAATTTTGACGCCCAGTTTCCTCACTAGAGGAAAGCACCTGAGTTCTGACCTGTACTAGGATTTAATTTTGCTGAGAGCACCCAAGCCAAACAGACACTCAAGGAATTTTTTATATGCCGTATAATAATACGACATGGCCGCTGTCGATTTTCTGAATCATGAAAATCCACCGACTTCGGCTGGGGTCAAACCCGCAACCATAGGTGCAAAAGGCCAGCGACAAACCAACCAAGCCATCCAGTCCCGGCGCTTCATATAATATTACTTCTTATATATCACGCTTCTTCTGCCAGAAGGTGGCAGTGAAACTTCCAGAAAATCTTACAGAAAATCCCAAATTAGTTTAAGAGAGAAATTTCGCGAGTTAACTCGTGATTATTTTTGATGCTAATAAGAATCAAAGAAATTTTAATAAAGTAATGAAACTTATACGTCATTCATTAGAATTATGCATCAATTCATTGAATTGTTTGAATTTTCAAAGTACTGCTAATTATTTTGTTACGACACCTATGAGATAGATTTAGTGGTACTTACGTATTATGGCAATAATCGCCAACGTTCAAGATAACTAACTCTCCAAGTTGGCAATCCCAATTTCGTTTGTGTTGCATGCGCTGAATTGGCAATCATGTTTCGTTTCCCATAATGTCACCAATAGGCTACGATAATACGTAAATACCGATTTAGTAAATTCTACAAAGAAGTAAATTTTAGTCTTCAATGGATAAAAATAAAATACTGGAATGAAGAGTAGTTGCTAACGAAATCATGGAAAGGTGAAAGTGGATATAAAAAAACTCGATGAAAGAACAGAAAAGATGAAATCACATAAATTTTTAGTAAAGGGTCTTTATTACAAAAAAATGGCAAATATAATACAGCGGGCACATTCCGTACGTATTTTTGGAGCTGTATGATTGATGAAGGTAACACTGAGACAATGGGTAATATTTAGAGCTTGCGAACGAATGCCAAGTGTTAATCGTGTTTGAGCTGTGATAAAAAAATAATAAAGTATTTGTGAGTTGCTGCATCAAAATATCTATGAGTTATTTTCTCAGAGAGATAAATAAAAGACAGTAGAGAGCTGAATATTCTATGAATTTTTTTTCTCGAAATCAGACTTTTTTCTTTAAAAGTAATCGCAAAAGAAAGAAGTTAGAATACGACAAACTAGTTTAATATTAATAATTAAATATTGTCAGATACTATTTTTCAAATATTGTAATTCTATAAGATAAAATATACGGAAATATAAAATTTAGAATGACACAGATTCGCATATTCAATTATTTGATATTCGAACAAAAATCTGGTTTGGGTTCTATCAAAATTCGCTCATTGGAAATTATCTACCAATTATTTAAGTCTAAATTTAAGTAAAAAGAAATTATTGCATTAATTTTTCCTCATAGGATATAAAAAAGCATTGAAATTACATGAATACTGCAATTAATTTGATAAATTATTGATAAAAGGTAAAAATATTATTATTTGCCATCATCTGTAATACAAACAAATGACTGAAAAATAAAAAGTTCATTAAAAATAATACATTCATAGATAATTTTTGCAACAAATATTTGACTATAAGGAAAACACATTCAAACAACAGATACTGACTAGGGCTCAACTGAAATTAACATAACTTATAAAAATAACACTTATAATCTTAACATGGATTGAAATTAAAAGTACTGCTTTAATACTGTCTAGTACGTGTCTTGGCCCCCGGGAAGCTTTCGGCTCTCTTTGAACTTTCTGGTGGCTCACGTCACTAAATATTATTTAAACCAATGCAAATACTTTACTCTTCAGAGCGAATTTATTCTTTTTTCAAAGACTCATTTAAAATGAGATGTAATAACATTTTTTCTCAATCTATATAAATAAAAATGTAATGTGTGTTTGTTCAAAGCCGCTAATCTCCGAAACTACTGGACCATTTCCTCTGAAATTTTGACATAACGTTGCATTTGAATCCGAATGGGTTCTTACGTACCTATTATTTCGTAATTCCTTCTAAATTTTTTTAAATTTAATTTTTAAGTGATTTTCCAGTGTTATGACGTCATATGATGTCACGTTTCTCACTAAGTGGAAAATTTATACCTTACACACAGTTTTTCAAGATTATTTCATATTTTTACTATAGCTATGTTTATCGGTTGAAATATTTATCCAATTTTTCTATTCTTTGATATTTAATTAGGATTATTTTTCGATTAAATCATTTTTTTAATGATTATTCGTTTAACAACTAAAATTTTGTTTTGTTGTTTTGGCAACATTTAGATAGTATTTGTTACGTACTCATTACGTCATCCCTGGTCACCGCGCCCCTCTGGCAGGGGAGAAATGGAACAATCCCCCTTTCGTGTATTTCTTTTTCTGTGTGTGTTGTTTGTTTTCGTTTTTCGTTCGAATAAAAAGAAGTCGCTTTGGTAAAAATGGCAAATTCGTTATTTCGCATTTAAATTAAAGTATAAGAATTATCGACACGTGTACAAAACATGTACATAAAAATGGTCCGTCGAGCCGGAGTCCTAGTTAACAATAAAAGTTTCTGTGTAGTTTAAATGTATTTCAGAGGTAAACATTGGTAATTTTTTAACTAGTGATGTTTGTCATTTTATCCAAAAGCACGTTTTAAACAGTCTGAATTCACAGATATTCCCCAAAACTATGAATTTACAAAATAATTTCAATGGAAATAATTAATTGAACTATTAGTACTATACAATGGTAAAAAAAATCATAGACAACGTAACAACTAACCTCCTTAGAGTAAAAAAACATATTTGAAACAAAATTTTTCAGTTATGTTAGTTGACCCCCCCCCCCAAAAAAAAAGAGAAAATGCTTCACAAATCAAAATATTTTGAATTACCATTAATTTTACTTTATCTTGAATAACCTTTCGGCTACTATGAAAATCAAACCAAGATTTATATAATAATTATCTACTATTCTTATATTATGTAATTAACGTTTAGTATATTCTTTGCAACGAAATATATATTTGTGAATAAATACAAATAAAATGCGAATAGTTTATAAAAATAAATGATGTTATGGAGAAAAAATTTTCTTGTAATTAATCTCACACGCACATTTATTGGGCTCTCCAATAAGTCACAGATTGTCTGTCTGACTCTTGATTATAGTAAGTATTTATAACAAACACAAATACATCTAGAAATTATTTTTTTAAAATGCAAGACATCTCGAATATTTGTTACACAACAAACACATAGACGCAAGCAATTCATGAATGTGAAATCTATTAATATTCTTTCCACTAAAGTAATCAAATATATAATCTCTCTCTTTCAAAGTTTATAAAAAGCTTATTCACACCCGTAGAAGAAACAAACAAATCATTTAAAACATTTGCAAGATCGCTGCTGAGATATTTAAAAATCAACGAATCAGGTTCACATATCAAATTATATGAGAGCAATGCTTAGTTTTAAACTAAAAATGGTACTTACGTATTTTCCGTCGATTAATTTCTTCACATCAAAACCAGTGACGTAGCTAGGTATCCAAAGGCCCTGGTGCAAAAAGAAAAAAAAAACGAGGTCCTTATCTTCGTTGGGGTTTATAGAATAACCAAGTAATATATATAAAAAAAATTTTTAAGTCAATTCCTACTTAGATCAACAAAGAAAAATTTTATTTTAGCTACTTATTAAATAGTTACAATTAATATAAATATGTATACACATATGACAGAAGCACAACATTAAGTGGTAATTAATTTTTATTATCATTAAAGTATCGTATTGTCATCCTAAACAATCGTGTATATAAAATTTCAGTTCAACTGAATGTTTTAAAACTTGAGGGAAAAAAATCTTTTCAAGTTTTGACACAAGTCGCCAAAAAGGTCGCTAAGTCGCCAAAAATGATGCCAATGGGGCTGTATTTGTAATTCTTTGAAAAATTAGTTTTAATCAATTAATTTTTATTAATTATAGTTAAATTATATTGCATTGTCATCCAAAATAATCATGTATATAAAATTTCAGCTCAATTGAGCGCTTTAAAATGTATTTTATTAACGATTGAAAATTCCACCAAGATAAATAAATATTTAGAGAGTACGAGCTGATAGTGTGTGTGTGTAGGAATTCGAAAAGTAAAAATATATTAGTATTTTAAATATACAAAGCTACTTTAACATCAGTGCTTTATCGTGCTCTTCAGAGCATACGAAAGTACACATACTTATATGTATGTGTATGAGTTTTTCATGAATGAACTTAAGTGATTACCCAGGTTCGATTTGACACGTGATTGACAGGAACTGATACAAAAAATATGTGCATGAACAAGAAAATATATATATAATTCAATTTTATAATAATTATTTTTTTTAAAAAAAAACACCCCTATATACTGAAACAGGAAAATAGCTTATTATGAATTATATTGGTATTAAAAATAAAATGACCAGGAAGAAATAGCTTCCTGAGTCCGTTTTTTTAAGATGTATGGCAAGATTTTTCATGGAAATTGTTTATTTTCACTTGAAAATACAGTTAGAAAAATGAAAAAAAATTGAAAAATAATATAAACTTTTCGCACACAATAAGTAATAGTCACAACACTATACAAAGGAAAGAATTTAGGGGAATTCCTTATAGCTCGAAATTACTTTCAACTGAGTTGCCCTGATTATATATGTTGCAATTTTTTATATTTATCTTAAATGTGGGAGAAATTATCGCAAGTTCGACTTGCTTGGCGCTTAGGGTTTGGGGGCCTCCCTGAGCTTGAGGGCCCCGGTGCACGTCACCGCCTAGCCCATTGGTAACTACGCCACTGATCAAAACACGTTGCCGAATGTGTAACAATTAATATAAAACGCGAATTAACGGACGTGATGTATAGCCTATAGTGAAAACCGTTCCCGCGCACGTTCGAACATAGTAAAAATCGTTTCGTCGTTTGACGAAGTTGATCAACGGTATAATACATAACTCAAAATTTTTTTAGATTTACGTGATATATTTTTTCCTTTCTTTTTTTAAAAATTTGGCACATTCATGCATTCAGTTTATCAGTTATGACTTTAAATCCGATAACGAAATAAGATCTTGTTTATATTGAACATTAGAGAAATTCAGTTCATACGTTTTTTTTTAATCGATAAACTCAGATTTCATGGGAAAGATTGTTCGGTCAAACTTTACGAGTCTGTTTCTAATTCAAAACAAATGTGCTCAAAAGATTTTTTATCACATACTCGTAAATTTCCAAAGATCGGTATCGCTTTGTTTTTATTTAGTTATCAATGTATGAATATGGACGAAATGACAATTACAAAGAATTTTGCACTCTAATGAGAAGCAATAAAGATAACAAAACTATTTGTTATTTTAAACCTTCTCATGCTTCGGTAAATGGTTTATTATGAGATAAGTGTTTACCCGTGGTTTTTACCATGAAGCCTGAGGTAATGAGGCTTTTGTGATTTCGTCTGGTTTTCTTCCTTTATTTGTCTGAAGTGTGAATTCAACTATAAAAAGCGAACCCAGGTAATGAAGCAATAAATAAGATAGATGTCTAGCTTTAGTTGAGAATTTTAAAATATCCTAAATTCACGCTACGTTAGCTGTTGCCAGGTTTTACATCAAAGAGCAATAGCCTCCCACAAAACGAACAAGAAAGAGCACGTGCGTTGATTACCCAGAAATCGTTAACATTGACTCTCGATGCATTTTTGGGCGGAAGTTTTCAAGTTGAATTCATTTGAACTTCTCTAAACCACACTGAAATTTGTGGGATATGTAACACTGAGAGAAAAATAAGGTTATTTTATTCGTGATTATTTAGAAAAAATATTGAAATTTTCCGTTAACGGAAACCGTAAAAAATTACTCTACCAATTTTTTGTTTACTTTGTTTAGTTTTTTTGGCTAGTCGGCTCGATGGCTGTGAGGTAACGTGGCCACCTCGCAAGTCAAAGATCCCGGGTTCGATCCCGACTGGAGTCGATAGATTTTCTGGAAGCAAAAATCATAGGCACGCATGTCATAAGATTATATGGTACTTGAAAAATCCCTTGTGTATCAATTTGGTTCTAGTACCCTTGGCAAAATTAAATTCATGGCAATATTTAGCATCCAACGAGAGTTTGAATTCCATAAAATTCAAGGGTCAAAATTTGGTAGCGGAAGCCACTACTAGATGGTTCCCGCTTTTAGGGACTTGCTGTGTCTATAAATGGCTTAGCTTCTAAAATGAAGCCCATTTGAAACAAACAGAAAGTTTTCGTCTATGATATAAACATTTGTTAATTTGTTGTTTAAAAAAACATTAAAAATTTTTCCATTTACTAGGAAACATTAAAAAAAGTATTTTTAATAAGTAATTACCAAGACACAATTAAGATACCAATAGATAAATATCTGTTTTAATAGAAGAGTCTATATTTAAGTGCTTAATTCAAAGGCTTGCTAATTTTGCTGACGTGAATACATACTAAAACTTATATTTTCATAAAAATTATGAGCCTTCATTCACTTATAAATGTCGTGAGAACTCAAGAAAAGTGTGAATGTTTTTGTAAATTTACGCAGGTATTTATACCACAAATAATTTTTTCAAAATTTCTAACAGTGACAGCTCTCAGTTTTTTCTAATTTTTAAGTACTATAGATAAGTATAGCTTCCAACTTGGACTAAAAACTAAACTAATCTATTATAGGGCAGATTTCAGCATGAATAACTTTGCTATTACTACTGTTTTGTTATTGCTACAGTTGTTTTTTGTTACTTCAGTCATTCAGAAGAATGCTTTTGTAACGTAAACAATTGTATAAGTAGTTCGTTACTGTTGACCGCTATATTAAACACAACTCACAACGAAAATATTTTTTTAACGGCGTCCTCCAATATCAGGAAGACAACGTGAACTTTATATTATCGAACCTAGTACTTATCCCACTGAACTTGATATACAAGTAGGAGTTGATTGAAGGCGATGTTTTGATCTTATGTCATCAAACAGCGAAGCCCACGAAACTTAAAGTTCAATTGCCTTTTTTAGCTTGTTTGTAGGTAAAAGTTATCATTTACGTTTTTCCGGGTGGAAGTCTCAAAATGTTGTGCAAGCATTTTCACCAATGGAAAAGTCTTTAGCTTTTTCTTAAATACTTTTTCTTAAAAATGAACTTGAATTTCCTATTTGTAACAATGTATGTACTTTAAAAGTCTTTTGACTTTGACATATATATAAATAAATATATACGTAAAGAATTTTAAACACAAAAAAAAATTTAAATATTAAAATTCTGTTAGGAGTATGTTTTGTTAAATCTATGAAAGCAAATGAAAGAAAAGATTACTTAAAATTCTACAGTTCTATTACTAAGCATATTTCATAATTATGATTTATTGTTTCTGTATTATCAAGCAAAAAAGTCATGGTAAAATTACCAATACACAGGATGATAATAATTAAACACCCTATAAACAACACCCAGCAGCTAGTGAATAGATTGCTACCATATTTGGGATATGGAGTATACACGAAAGCCATTCAAGGAGTTTCAAAATAAAGTCTAAAAACGTGCCTACTTCGTACAGAAAAAGGCAAATTTATCAAAAGAAAGTATCCACACTGTATACATCAGGGGAGGCGAACCTTTATGGATCAACGTGCCATTTTTTCTTAAGAAGTGTATAATGAGGTATAGACGTGCCGTCAAATAATTTTGACTTGTGATTATTGGAAAAATAATAAAACTAAATACAAACAACTTAAAACTCTTTATTTACTACGAAAAAATACTTTTTGTACTGTATAGTTGTAAGTAGTGTGACTTCTGTTATTGCAGATTAGATGACACAAATAACTTAAGGTTATTTTAACTTTAACTAAGATTTATAACTTAATATAGGTTATTTTTAATAGAATGCATGCTGAATTGGAGTCATCTGCCAAATGGGGTTTCTAAGCAATTCATTATTTTTGCTGTGGTTCCCTTTTTTGACAAAAGGGCTTGTGATTTGTTTCAGAATGCCGTTTTAAAGAAATGTTCTGCTAATCACTGTTCCAGAACATAAAACACACTCCGCTTTGTCGCCTTTACTAATATAATGCCGTATTTATAGATTCACTAAGTTTGAAATTATCTGATACACTTACTATCTTGCACTTTTTGTTTTTTCGCTGAACTAGCCATATTAAATAACAGTTAAAAATCGTAAATATAACACAAATAAACTTTAAAATACAGCTGTGTCAACTAAATTAACTATGCTATGCGTAGACAAATTTTGCATTATAAGCAACTGTAGTCCACGACCTAACTAAGGCAAGACAATAACAAACAAGGGTGCTCACCGCCTTCCCGCGACCGATCACTCGCGTTTGCTCGTAATACTTCATATTGAACTTTATTTTGAAATAAAATGCCACTGGTTCGCCATCCCTGGTATATATAATCAGTTTGAATATTTATTTATTAGTCTTTGATCAGTCCACGTCTCTTCGAATTGTATTAAAGGTTGGGAAATTACTAACAATACTCCTATGTTGAATAAAGAAATAGTTCAATTTGCAAAGTACATATTATGTACAAACGTAGCTGCTTTTTTAAATCGTATTTAGGACTATATAATGAAAGTTGCTCAATATGGTCGCCGCTGTGCATCTGTAAACTTTCAAGGCAAAGAGCAAATGTTCTACATCCTATTGTAACAAATCTGGCGTGATGTTTCGCCCATGAAACATAATAGAGTTCTTCAAGTCGGCCAACAATGTAACACTTCCACTACAAGCCATATTTTTTAAGTGGTCTCATGACTAGAGATCCCCCGACATTTATTTTATTTTAATAATTTCTTTTTTCAAAAATAATAAACGTCCTTTTCTCGTTTTTATATTTTTCTGCTTATAAATCTTGTTCTGAATTGTTCAAATTCTTCATGCATCCCATGTGGATGATTACCTTTGTAAAATTAGTCATTATTTTTCATGCCAAGTAGAGCCTAATAGCCATTTTTAAAGTAATTTTTTTTTTAATTTCTTTAACGCATTTTGAGTACAGTCTATAAACCGAATTTGGTGACAATCCTCTTACTTGTTTTAGGTGCAAAATGTCATTTATAGGGGTAACTTAATTATAACCACCCTATTTAACTACTCAGATAATTTTCATGTAAACCGATACGTGATGTAGATGTATAAATGAAAGTGGCATAATAAATAAAAACAATGCATTTTGGCGTAAGTTTGTCAAAATACAGTTTAGATCAACGTTATAGACTACAGGTGACATTTTGAATCAAGGCCAGGAAGTTTAGGGGACAATTCACATTTTTCAGTCTAAATTTCTATTCATTAAAGTTAGACTCCGAGATTCTTGACTATCCCATCCTGGTCGAATTATTCCAAATTCTCTAAATTTTTCGACCCTGGGGTACCCCAGTGATCCTTCTCTATTTTCGACCCTCCATCTTGTCATCCAATTTCTCCTTTTCTTCTTTTCCCGTCCAGACCACAGACCTATGAATGTTTGGCGCAGTATAGCCAAAACTGGCTCTTGCGCCATAAAACACCAAACTCATCATCATCACCGAGATTCTTAATAAATTAGTGCAAAACAACAGTTGTTTTGCACTAACAATTTGCACTGAACAATTGCTCATTATTCAGCACATTAAACCTTGTGGCTAGAATCCCCAGAGTTTTCCGGGATTTGAATTCTTTAGAGGACACTGTGTAACGGGTCTATCCACAGTTCTTCCATTAATCCTCTTGAATAAAAGTAATCTTTTTAACTGTTATTTCAGTTAAAAAAAACTCTCTCAGTGAAGAAGACGAGATTTATGCAAATTAGAGCTTCTATTTAAGTAGGCGATGATGGTAGAAAGTGGAGAATGAAGCGTCTATAAATTACGACCGGAGGTCATATAGTTAGTCCAGTTATCTAAAGATAATCCAAGTAAGGGAGTCAAGAGTGCTCAATAATAAGATAAGCGTATCTATTTCTATGATAAGTAAATTAATCCAACGTGATTGCTTCCCGGGCTTAACGTTTTAGTGCAATTGTTAAATTATCTAGTATGATTAAGTGAAAGCGATAATAAAATTGTGTTTGAATTACTATGGCTGATCTTGGCTCGAATTCGCTAACACTAGCGTCCTCCGGGGCGTTACAATAGTACATAAACAAATGTTACAATAAGTGAAATATTAGTCCTTTATTTCCGTAGAGCTCATAAGTTTCGGCCTTATAGGTTATGTAGTCCTGCTAATTAAAAAACGCTCCTAATTAGTAATCTCCTGTGGGTATTAAATAACTTTGCCAACCAATCTACGCTTATTGGCACCATAATAATATACATCTTCTGTAAATAACTCCTCATATGCAACATTACTGAAATCCATCGTAAGTTAAGTGGAAGGGTAAGAAATAAAAATTACATATACTCAAATTTAAATCAGTAATGGGACTAGATCCGATAAAATTCACCAACATGTCTCACAAACACTTCATTCACCGCTGTTACTCACCACCAGTCAGTGAGCTTAGGGATGATCCGTTTGCGAAATCCGTTGCCACAATGGAAGGATCGCAGAGGGGCCGGACAATGCATGTGACGAAAACCGACTGCTGGAAATTCAATCCGTTCCGCCCTATAAACCTCTCTCAACAGATCGGTCACGCTAGGACGACCCCATGTAAATTCCCATATCATTTTTCAAGCTAATTAATTATGATCTCCATGTATATAAGACATATTGCTGCTCCAATTATACACCTCATAAAATCTTGGAGGGGCTTCAAAGTTTATCGAATATCGGGCAATAAGAGACCATGCGGGCTCATATACATGTTTTTACGACTGCATGTAGGATACGCTTTGCTGGATGTTGTACTCGTAGACTTCATGATATCATAACAGGAATTTTGCGTTTCAAAGTTAAGATCGTGGTGGATTATTTTTCAGTTTTTATTTTTCGGTTGCTAGTAGATTGTTCCACATGGTCTGATTTTAAGATCTTGTCCAAACCGATTTGTATGACTCAACAACACACTTATTGACCCATTGGAATAGGTCCAAACTATAATCATAGCTACTAATTTTTATTTTGAAGGGAAATATGATATTAAAACCAACTTTTCAAAAGCGCAATCATTTTAAAGCAACTAGTCAACCTTGAAGCATGATCTTTATAGCGAAGTTACTCGAGCTTAGAAAATAAGTGAAATTTGGAAAAAAGTGTTTCGTTGCGATAATATGAATTATAAGTGATTGATAAATTATCATTTCAAAATCTTTGCTGTGTTTTAGTGTCAATTATATTAGATCCCATGCTGTTGGGGGAGGGGTAATGCTATGTAAAAAAATAAATAAATAAAGACAGATAAAAAAATGCATTATATAGAAAGTATACTACTGTCACATTTACGAAGTTTCGATGATTTCTTCTTTGGATATTGATCTTCACTTTAAAAAAACTCAAAAAGTGTGTTTCTGCAGATTAGAAAAAAATGATTTGAGTCATATTCTAAAGAGAAAATATCAATATTTTAAGCTAACACTTAGAAAGATTCTTTTAATATACAAAGAAAAAGAAACATTAATAAATTATTGTTTAAATAGAACTATATTCAACAGATGTAATCTGGCATTAAACTGATTAATCGAAGACTATGTTTCGCTTATAAAATTAATAGAATTAAAAGTCAGTACTAAATAGTTTAGTGTATAATTGCTTAGAAGAAACCACAAAAAAAGTAGAAAAGAAGTCACATCAAGCTTGCACACAATGTAGATTATAACCATAATTTAATTACTTCACGATATTTTTGTAGTACAGTAATACCCCGAACAATCGCGATAGGTGGGATTGAGTAATAACCGCGTAAGTGTCGAGTATAATTTCGCATATAAATACAGATAAGTTATTTATATTTGGGGCTGGAGACGAAAGAAAATAATAATTTAGAAAAAAAAAGATGTTTAATGAAATCTTAGATCACACAAAATCGTTAGCCGAATTTATTTTGATGCAGGAGGTTTCATAAAATGTAACAAAGTAATCTGGCGGATAAAAGATTTTTTTTTCTCCTTCAGAATTTCTCGTAGTGTGTTAATAACTTTTTTTTATTCCTTAATTTGTTGAAAAAATATGCTCATCGTTGGAGTCTGTATTTTCTAAAATTTGTGTGTAACCCTTTTTTTCAATCAAACTGAGGTCTTCTGTCAAAAATTCCCAACCATCATTCGATCTTCTGTTTGAACTCGGTCTAAAGACAGACTTTTTTGGTGTCTTGTTTTTGCTCATGCATTTCTAATAGCTCATCGATTGTCAGCTCCTGATTGTGGGAATCCAGCATTTTTTGAACGTCATCATTATCTTTTTCTAAATTAATTTGCCTGGCAACATCGGCAGATTCTTCAATCACATTACCAATTTTTTTTCTTTTTTCTTTTCTCAAACAAAAGACGAATCGACGCGATTTTAAAATCGCGTAATGGACTCAATTCATGTGACGTCATAGTCACAAGATAGTGAAAGCCACGTGATTCTAGCCAATCAATTCAAAAACTCATGTGACGTCATAGTCACACGATAAAAACTATATTGTATTTCCAGCTAATCAGTTCACGCGCTCCGGCGTTGCCAAGTTTTGCTCTTTGCAGAAACTTTCTCTTAAAAAGTACATATGTATACAAAATACATTTTATTTAAAAGAATAAGCATAAAATACGATTTTTTTTTTCGATTAAAAAAATCTTTTTGAAGAAATTTTTTTTTCCTAACATTTAAACATCTTTACCCAAAGATGAAATTTGAAATTTTATCTGAGTTTTACAAATAGAACAACAAGTACAATTAGTTTAATGTTTGTTTTGAATTCAATTAAGCCCATTCCAGATTCGCGTAAGTCGAGGTATTACTGTACTTTATAATTCGAACACATTAACAGGATGAAAGGCCAGAACGAATTTGTTGAAGAATAACTTCAAGAAGTTTTACAATCTTACGTTCATAATAGTTCTCACGAAGGCAATTTTAGAGTTATTCACATAAAAAAATATAACATAAAATTTCATTGTTTTAAGAATCTATGTGCTACATATTTTTTATTTTTTATTTTATAGGACTGTAAAATTTATAATTTATCACGCATCTTTATTTATTGTACGACTCTACATGTTCATTCGTCGAAACAATGTTTATGATCAAATATTATTCACTTGAAGAAAACTTTTGTTTTTGAGATGCCACACGCGATCCATATCAACTCGAAAATAACCTCTTAAAATATTCCAAGAAAGCTCTTTTTATTTCTTATTTTGAATTTTGATGCTTGTTGAAAATCGACAAGAAATACTTAATTCAGTCAGATCTTTTTATATTTTGGATGAAAATTTTTTATAATAAATAATTTTGAAATATATCGAAATTCCTACCTGTCTTTAAGTATTAAGAATATATATATCATGTATAAATACATAGAACATTGTTAATACTGTGATTAAATATGCCCGCCTTCTACAACTGGAAAGCCTTAAATTCAGAAAGGATGACAATCAAGTTTAAAGTTATATTCATTTTAGGTGACTGCCTCTTGTAAATCGCCCCATTTCAATAAATATATTTTAATTCAGAGGCATAGGTAATTAAGATTAAAAAATTGGAATTAATATACAAGCGAAAAATATGGAAAGATGCATGTTTTTTAAAAAGAATTGTCTATTAAGAAAGCTCAAATTAAGCTTTAAGGTATCCGACTACATTCGAAACCTTGCTTTTGCAAAAGCGTAAAAACGAATATTTCTTTTAAAATGCTGTGTCACTGAGATTAGAATACATGTATAAAATTGTTTTAAGAATATTTTTACAATAAAAAATTATTTAAATGCAATGTTTTGGAAAAAAATGAATTTAAAATTACCTATTTTCAAAATATTCTCCTTTTACGAAAAATGCTTCTATAATAATAATAATATATTTTGCTTATAGATAGTTATGACTTCTCCATAGAGCCTGAACTAGGATTTTTGAAAAATTCCCGTTATTTTCAGAGCTATTACTAATTGAAATAATTACCGGTGTTTTTTTCAATTCCTACTATTAGCTCACAATCTCTATATATTTATTTATTTATATATTTATTTATCTTGGTGGAATTTTCAATCGATAATAAAATACATTTTAAAGCGCTCACTTGAGCTGAAATTTTATATACAATTTTATATATTGGATGACAATACAATAATATAATAATAATTCATAAAAATTTTAATTGATTAAACTAATTATTTAAAGAATTATAAATACACACACACACAATCACGTTGGCATCATTTTTGGCGACTTGTGTCAAAACATGAAAAGGTTTTTTTCTCACGTGTTAAAGTATTCAGTTGAACTGAAATTTATATACATGATTGTTTTGGATGAAAATACGATACTTTAATGATAATTAATAAAAATTAATTACCACTTAATGTTGTGATTCTGTCATATGTATATACATATTTATATTAATTGTAACTATTGAATAAAAAGTAGCTAAAATAAAAATTTTCTTAGTTGATCTAAGTAGGAATTGACTTAAAAAAAATTTTTTTTATATTACTTGTTTATTAAAATTTCTCCTCTCTGATGTACTAAAACATGGATAAATTCACTTCTTATAAGTTCAGAAATAATAGTTTTTTACAGAGGTCTGTGTTGTAAATAGGCAAAACATTATTATTATAGAAGCATTTTCCATAAAAGGAGAATGTTTTAAAAATAGGTAACTCTATGCTCATTTTTTGCCAAAATGTTACATTTAAATAATTTTTTATTGTAAAAATAGTTTTAAAACAATTTTATACGTGTATTCTAATCTAAGTGGCACTAAATATTAAAAAAAAAAGTTCGTTTGTACACTTTTGCAAAAAGCGTTTTTTTTTTTAAAGTGTTCATATATTGTTAAAACAGATATATGTTTAATAGAATTGCAAATCCTTTGAAAAAATAAGTTTGTTACCATTTAATACCTATTTACCTAACAGAGTTCAGAGAAGATTTGTCATAAAAATGGTTTAATATTATTACCTTAAATGCATCACTGGGAACATTCTTCTTTTTCTTTTTTTTTAAATACAAATTGTCATTTTAGAAAAGAAGTATCCTAATGTCACTGAACAGAAAATTCGATGCATGTTATTTTATATATTTTTCAGTGTACAATAATAATTTTTCTATTCAAGAACCAAGAAGGTTAAAAAACTTATATTTAAGAATATTTAGCATTGGAGATTCGAAGCATACGTCAGATTTTGGAGAAAAGAGAATTTGGAGTTGATACGCGTCACCTCTTAATTAACTTTAAAACCGCTTATGATAGCATCGATAGAAAGGCCATTATCACAGCCATGAAAGAGTTTAAAATTCCTGACAAGTTATTAAAGCTGATAAACCTGACATTTTTATTTTTTAAACGAAATAAAGATCATAGTCAAAATACAGAATGATGTTTCAAGCTAATTAGAAATAAAAGATGGCGTTCGATAGGGAGATGCACTAGCGTGCCTTCTCTTCAATTTAGCATTAGAAAAAGTGGCAAGAGATTCTTACATCATACCAGAAGAAATATTTTTAATAAATCAATTCTATTGTTGGCTTTTGCGATAACATTGATATCGAACACCAACCGCACTAAGACAAGCTTTCTTATCTTTAGAGAAAAAGGCCCTCAGGATGGGACTGAGAATTAATGAGAATAAGACCAAATACATGCCTTGCACTAAATCATGTTTTAACAATTCCCACTTTATAAAATTATATAAAGAGTATAATTTTAAAGTTGACAGTTTCGCTTATATATTTGGGCTCTGGAATTAACAATAGGAACGACTGTACTACTGAAATCCAAAAGAGAGTTACTACGGCTAATAGATATCTTGATGGAATACGAAAATATACAAAATCAGATGTAATCAAAAGAAAAACAAAGGTCCTATTTAATAAAACTGTTTTAGGATCAGTTTTAACTTATGCATGTCTCGAACAGATGAGAACACGATAAGTATCTACGAAAGGAGCACTTTAAGATTTATTTTTGGAGGAATTCAAGAAAATGATACGTGGTGAAGAAGATCAAATTTAGAACTCTATCACTCATATGAAGAATCTGACTTCGTTAACTACATCAAAGTGCAGCAAATTAAATGGGCAAGCCAATGAACGAAGATCACTACACTAAAAATTCTTCAATGCCCAACCAATAGGCACACGGAGAAAAGGCAGGCCAAATCTTAGATTGATTGACGGCCTAGAAAGAAAAAACTCTTAGTTTTGAGAGCTAAAAATAGGAGAACACAAGCAGGAAGAAGGCTGGAGTGGAAAAGGCTTCTTGAGAAGGCCAAGGCCCACCCTGGGCTGTCGAGCCACTGAAGAAGGAAGGGATTTAAAGCACGAAAAGGATCCAGCTGTTTTTTTTTTTTTAAGCAATCTAATTTATCTAAAAACATGGTAAACACACACACGTTATCAGATATAATGGAATATCATCAATCTAAATAGCTGTCGAAATGTAAAAGTTATTTGAAAAAGGAGGTGTATTTAAGTATTGAAAATCGGTATAGAAATATGATTGAAAATATATATCAAAATCACTTTAAATAAATTACTATAATTAAAATAGAAGAATAGAAAAAATAATTTGCTAAAATTAGGAAGCAGATTTGTAAAAAACAGATTAAAATGTACAAATATCAAGTAACTGAACTTAGCAAAAAAATCTACATATATATAATCAAATATTTCTGACTTTTGTGAACGTTACTTTCCTTTTAAAATCATACATATAAACTGAAAATAGGTGATGCTTCAGCTAAGTGATTAATTTAATTTTTTTTCCTTCGACAAATTGGTATCTCTACTAATATTTAAAATTCTGTGACAGAGTTATTATATTTTTGAGAAACATTAAAGTAATGAATTAATGACCCGACGCTGATTATGTAATTTTTACTGATTTGAGACAAGCGCCCTTAAAAGTGATACATTAGCATCGTTATTTAGCATAGACTCTTTTTTAATAGATTCAAAAGATTTCAATTTAAAAAGAAATTTGTCTAAAAGGTTGGTATGCTTTTTGGTAATAGTCAGTAATGGGGAGGGGGGACTTGAAAATAATTTTTACACGACTTCAATTTACAAATTTACAGTACAGATAGTGCTAATTTATGGTAAAGATTGCAACAATTCTCAATCAGTATATCGAACAATGCAGTAAACTTTCAATGGAAATTTAAAAATATTCATTAAAATTTATCATATTTTAGCTTTTTCTAATTCTTTCGAAAAATTTTCTATTCAAAAAAATATTTTTCCTGAATTGTACAAAACAGATAGTCTAAAATAATTCTTTTTAGTAATACAATCGTGTATAGCGTGCCACGCACAGAAACAATTTCGTTAATGTTAAAAACAAATTATAATTAAGCATAGTTAAATATCACAATAACATTTTATTTATCTATTAATTGCTACTTTCAATTATTAATTAATCTAAATCTATGATTAAGAACTACTCTATTTCCCAAACGACAGGAAAATTTTCATGTTAAACGAAATTTCAAAATTAACATAAAATTGTACATACAGAGAAGCAGATTGGTTTTTTTCATTAAATTTTATTCAATTCTTTCAGAGGAAAAAACATCGTCCGTACTCAAAGAAAAGGTAAGGCTCTAAGAATATGTAAAAACTTATAAATGTGAGGTTATAAAAATCTACAGAAACCGTACATTTTAATTTAAAATCGATTAAACACGAATCTTTCTTAATGAAACAAAGTAGGCTATAAAATAATTTAATGATTGCATCTTTAAAAATTTTTTCTAAGCATATAAGAAAATGTAATGGTTATTAAAATACAAGCACTAAATGAGAAAATTAATAGTAGGAATAAGACGTTTAAATTTAATATTTAACTAGTACATATTTTAAATTACTGCGTAAGAAAAGTTAAATTAAAAAAATGTGTGTTAACAAATATAAATAAAAAGTATAAACTTTTTTTTTATAATTTAAAAAAATTATAAAGTACTAAAGAAGCACACACACATATTCATCAAATCAAATTTTTTCAACTTAAGGAATTTGAAGTAATTAAAACAAAAGAAAATGTATTTGAACATCCTGCAAACAGGATGTTGAGCGAGTGCTTTTTACTTACTGATTCATAAGTAAAATATTCAGAGAGTATACAGCAACCTCGAAGAATTGTGAAACTCTTAATTTCAAAATACATGAAAATGAAGTCCAATTAGAGAAATCTATTGTATTCAAAGGATTTTTCTTAAATCTTGATGTCTTCCATTGCATCACAACCCATTCAACTTCATCTTCTTCAAACTTAAAGTTAAGTTGTAAAGGTACTTCATTCATACGAACGTATGTGTTAAGTATAACATTACAAGTCTATCTGGAAATAATTTGGTAAATTTAATTATTATTTTTGCTTCTCAAAGAAATAATACAGTAAAAGAAGTAGAAATACTGTAAAATGTAATCTCGTAATATCACTTAACTGTGGGGGTAAAAGGGTTAGAAGTATTTATTGTAACAAATTTTTTCAATAAAGCAAAAGATGATAATATTAAGGGGGGAAATGTTTAAATTATAAATACAAGAGCATGTTTGCCTTATTTGAGTAAACTAAATTTTTTAAAACGAGGTTTTAATTAGCATTTTAAGATTATTCTAATGAAGCCATCATATTAATTCCTGTTGAAAATAAAAGAAAAAAAAGCAAGGTTTAATTTTGCTCTTTTGAACAAAATTGCTATTTTTCTTTTTTTTTTTTTTTAAAAAAAAAGTATACTTTTACTATATTAAACTACTTACCAAAAACATGATTTCCTTAACATTTTGCTTCATTTAAAGACCTATTTTAGAATTTGTTAAAAAGACATCAGTTTTGCTTATGATGCTTACAGAAATTACAAGCAACTTATGTTTTGTTGCCAACTTTTTTTTTGTAATGATGTCATAAATCAAACAAAACCTCAATCCATTTCTAATTTTATGTGTTTCTGAAAAAGTACCCATAGTAAATAAACCGATTTGTAGCTATCTCATTAATTTTATTTTTTTAATTTTCAAAAATCTTTTCTTTTCTCTTTCCTTTTTTTTTTTTTTTTTTTTTTATAATTTTTAAAAAAATTCTAAAAATCTGATTCAAACAAATACTAAGGAATATAAATGAATTCATTTAATACGAAAATATTAAAGAAATTATAAGAATTAAATTAATTTTTTGATAAATAATTGTTAATTTTATTATAAAAATATACCGTAAAATCTGGCGTATAACGCGTACTTTTAACCCCAAAAATTAGGTCGAAATTTGCGGGTGCGCACTATACACCGGGTATAAAAATGATCGCTTCAAAAATAAATAAAAAAAAGAGAAGAGCATTAAAGAATTTAGATCAGAATAGTGTGTTTATTTAAAAGAAACGACGTACCTCTAATGAATTTAAAGGACTGTAGTTCTAGAAGTATATTGTTTCTTCAAGTGCCTGGGATAATACTTCGAATAAATGACTTTAAAGCATATGTGCATTCCACACGTACATTTCAGGTTCCTTCATAAAAAAGGGGGTGCGCGTTATGCGGAGAATATATCTTAAAATTATATAAAAACTGCAGCTGGGAAGTATAGGTGCGCGTTATATAGGCCGGAGCACGCTATACGCCGGATATTTTACGGTAGATCTTTTACATATAGAATTGTTCTAACTTATAATTCGAGGAAGTTTTTACTTCATTCTCTTAAGAAACAGATTTTTTTAATAATAATAATAAAAGAAAAAAAAAGTCCCCTTCATGCATATATATAAATATGTATATGTCAGTGGCCTAAACAAGGGTGAGGTTTGGGGGCTTCACAACTCCTCTCATACACCAATAGATTTTAAATTTTTAGTATGAAGATTAGTCCTCGGCGCTTTTGTCTACGTGTTTTTTAAAATATAAACCCCTTTCAAAACAGTGGTTTGTGTCCTCCACTGACAAAAACATAAAACACACACACACACACACACACACACACACATATATATATATATAT
>BMAV01007129.1:134180-148547 GCA_019973955.1 Trichonephila inaurata madagascariensis
AGATATATAAAAAGTTTTTAATGCAATGCGCCCTTTAAGAATTTCTAAGCCGTTATATAAGGTTGGAGTTGATTTTATTTTTTTAAATTCTAAAAACATTTAAAATAAAATTCGGATTTAAACAGCAATATTTTTATATTTCTTTAAATATCAATTCTATTTCAATTTTTAAAACAAAGAATTTAATCAATACACAGATAATGTCAATAGATTAAATTAATATTGAAAATAAAAGAAACAGAAAATTCTTGTCCCATTTTAATAAGTGTTATATTACTTCACACACAATAGAGTTTCTATCTATATATGTATAGAATCTGGGATATCGCGTTATTAAATTGTAATAAAATGTTCCCTAAATTGTACAAAATAAAAAAGATTTTTTATCAAGTAATTTTCGAAAATAATTTATGTTCATTTCAGTTATTCAATAGGAAACTCTCAGATATTTAAAACAATGTTTAAAATTAGTTCAAAAATTCGAAGAATTAGGAATTCTCTACAGCGTTTTATAAGCATTAATGAAAAAATTACATAAATATTCAACAATGTGGCAAAAATAAACATTTGATATAAGCTAACTTTACTTTATAATAACCAAATATACAGTTACAGGGTTGTGATTGAATTTTGAAAACCTCTCTTTTCAATTAACCCTCCAAGTGGTCTGCACGTAAAATTCCGCCATTCCAAAGATGCTTTTTCTGCCTTCAAGCAAGATTCCCAAAAGCGGCCGAGCCACATTCTTAAAAATACGGCGCTTTTGAGAACCCCACCTGAAAGCAAAAAAATATGTGCGGTGCATTTTTGAAGCATCTCCAGAATGGCAAGACTTTAAGTGCAGACCGCTTAGAGGGTTAATAATATTTTTCGAATCTCAAACGGGTGTTACCTAAGATATAGTTGGCGCACAAGAATCTTAGTTTCATTACCTACCAGCAAAAACTAAAAACGTTTTATCTCATTAAAATTTTCCTAATCATTGTTCATTAAAATTATTTTGCAGGAATTGCATTGTTCACTGAATAATTTTTACTTGCATGTATTTTGCTTGTGATTCTTAGCAAAATTCACGTTTTGATAAACTTATAAAAATGCATTTTTCTCCCTTAGAAGACTAAGAACCGTTTAGAACAATAGTTCAATATCAAATAAACATAGTGAGAATTTTTTTTCTGGTATATTTCATTTTAGAAGATAGAACAATGAACATACGAGGGAAAAATAAACATTTGTGTTTCCAGAAAGTTTATGCTTCCTTTGTATTTTAGGAGCGACAAAAGAATCACAGTCCGTCATCGGAATTTTGCTTACTGATGCCATTCGAAGAAAGAAACACGAAAAAAGATTTGTTGCATTCCTAGAATTTTCAGTATGATTTATTGAAAAAAAAGACATTCGACATTACAAAACTCGAGAATGGATATAACACATCCTTTGGCAAAGTATGGCTTCTTTTTTTTTTTATTTAAGGATGTTAAACAAAATGAATAGAACTCTATGCTTGTGTGTGTGTGTGGGATTTATAACCAAACTTTGAAAAGAAAAGCAAGAAAGGAAACAAACCTGTGCGGTATCAAAATACATCATTGGATTGAACAATAAAACGTCCTCTAGACATTTTGTTTTGCACATGAGTTGTTTTTTAAGTATTTTCAAATTTCAGAATGTTTTACTAGCGTATTTTGATTTATGTATTTCTACTTTTTACGTCCTTGATACGGATGTTATTTTTTAAATAAATTATAGTGGTAAATGTTTGTATATAAATAGCATTCAAAAGTGATATAGAATTTCTATCTCTTCGAATTTTTGTTCTTAAAAGAGTTTCAATAAAATTTAATGCTTCAAATACTTAAAATGAAGAGAACAGTATTAAAAATTCGGCATTATTTTTAACTTTTCATTTTTAGTCTAGTTATGAATTTTTTTACAAGATATGATGTTTAAAACAAAAGTAAGATAAATATATATATTGCCCCTAAAATTACGTTATTTCTAGAGCTAATATTTCCCATAGATTCTTCAAATTCAAAGATTGTCAATAATAAAAATCTTTGTAATAACAAAAAATTGATGAAAAGGGAGGGGGAGGATATCTGATACATCAATTCAACGTCTCTCAGGTTCAATTTGTGCGGAGTGAGTGAAGATTTCCGTCGCACTGTTCTGCTACACGAGAGCTTCTGGTGATGGACCTCGTAATTTTTTAACCATGGTCAAGTGACAAGGATGGCACCCTCTATCCTAACTACCACACCAACGGGAGGACGTTTGAGCTTTCGACAGATTTAACGTGCATCGCTCCCCTACACGGTGGTTCTTCAGTGGTACTGGGCTCGAACTTATGACACGCCAGCCACGAGTCTGTTACCTTGACCACTAAGTTGCCACGGCCTCCAGTTTGCATTGAGCTAAATTTCCTTGCTTTGGAATCATTCCTATCGATTTTAAGCACGATGTAAAAATTATTTGTTGTGTTATACCTAATGTAAATTATTTTTCTTGCATTTGGCACAAATCTTCAATAATCCTCCACTACGTTCTTTGTTTTCGATATATCAATCCTACCATTCTCAAACTTTTGAAACCACTTAAAACAACTTTCTCACTCAAAGTAGCCTCTACTTATGCTTCTTCAAGCAGCCGATGCTCCTCAGCAGCAGATTTCTTCTAATTAAAAAGGTAACTCAGACGTTGCCGTAAATGACACTGTTCACAAAATTCGACATTTTCGCTCGAAAAATATGTGAAGCTGACAGAAAATCGTTAAGGCTGTCTTCGGTAAAAGTACGAGAGCTTGAGCTAATCGCGAAGCACATTTTCAGACAGAAAAAAATGCCTCAATTCCTATGGAAGTTTGCAATATTATAATTCATACCTCTGTTAACAATATAGTGTTTTTAAAAATGCCAAAATATTCCATGAATACTTTCTTTTTTTGTTATAATACGTGAAGGCATAGCCCATTTAACATTACGGTATGGGAGAGAAAACGCGAAACACATTTTATACCAGAAAAAATGAATAAACTCGGTTAAAAACGGGATTTATGATAAAAAAAAAATTCTGCTCTCTAAAGGATAGTGAAGCCTGAATATCATATTAATGTTTAACTTCTTTTATATTTGAAAAAAATGTTCAAAATTCTGGTCCTATTCTTTAACATTAATCGAAAACAGCCTTAATGCTTCAAGGTTATGGGATTGCCAGATGTTCACACACACACACAACCTTACGTTATGACTTTTTACATTTGAAAATTTCAACTATAACTGACTAATGAGGTCATCCTTTGTCAAACGGCGGAAACACACTTTTTTGTACTCTTTATACTAAAATATTTTAAATCATTAATTTTTTTTAATACTAGTTTCCTTTCATTTTTATATGAATTTTACTGTATTTTACTTACTTTACTAATCATAGACGTCGGTTACCATTTTTAACTTGTTTTCACAATTATTTGATTACTTTGTTAGAATATTTGATTTTAACAATTTCAACAAATAATTTTGATTTTAACAGTTTCTTTTTTTTTTTCTTAAATTTATTGAGATTGTTTGTATAATATGTTGTTTATTACATTAAATACTTTACTTATAATCCCTTATTTTAGAGTATTGAGACTGATTTCGTGTAAAATATTGTGATTTCACGCACCATTCTGTTTAGTATTTTTTAATAATTTTAATGCTCTAAATGTAATTCAATTTTTAAATTTTCACCGTATCAAATTAGTTAAATTTATATTTATTTATTTATTACCCAGAGAAAACTGGAGACATACAACAAGAGCTTAGAGCCTTTCAGTTAATATCGGCACTGTGTTTATAACATAAACTAGCTTATAATTTTAAATTAGTTATTAATTTATAATAAATTTGTTATTTATTTTAACGCTATAAGCATCACTTTCAGTCTTACTATTCCGGAAACTGGAGCCAGGCAAGGCAATGCTCTAAAATTATTTCCAACGATATTTCTATATTCACGTTAGTTTCCTTCAGTGAGGTAAGTCAGTGCTTCTCAAACTTCCAATATTTGCGATACAATTTTCAGTCATAATTTTCTTCGCGCCCCCTCCCCTTGCAATAACACTGCATTGAATGCAATAATAATGTACTCTGATGCTAAAAAAGCTATAATACGACTTTAATTATAAATCGTACACGTTATCAAGATAAGTATTAAATTTTGTATATGACCCCATGGGAGTCACTAATAATTACTCTAAACTTGTTTTTAATTTAGTATTGACAAATTAATTATCAAATGCTTTGTGCAGTATTGATACATTTATAAATATGTATTTTATTCTTTATTACGTCAGAATGTATTTTGTTTTACTTCCTTTCACTAAATTGATAATTATTTTAAATATTTTTTTTTTATATATATATATTTTCGACTTTTCGATATCCTCGCTCTGATCTCTAAAGTAAGTAGATTAAGAAACTCTGAGGTAAATAGATTACTCTTTCTCTTTCACACAAGGGGGGTGTCCTAGGGGTCCGGGCCCCCCCCCCCCCCTCCAAGCCCTTGACTTTTTTCCGATTGATTATAACTCTGAGTATATAGCACGTAAAATTTAATTAAGTATTTGTTATTAATGATTAATTTTATTAATTAATGCTAATTATTTATTCAACAATTACTTTTTTACTGTTTTTGTTTCCAAAAATCGACAAAATCAGAAGGAGCATGATACAAGAATGGTGGACTTGCGAACCTGGACACCCCCCTTGAAAAATTCCTGTGTGCGCTACTGGTTGTCTTAGATCTTGGAGGTAGTGGTGGGGCAAATTAAAATTAATTTAAAAGGGTGTGTCAAAAATCTTAGAGGTTTCTCGAAAGATTTAATGTAAGATAAAATATTTATGACTCATTTCTATTATTATGAAGGCTAAAATAAAATAGCTATGATTTTTACGAGATAAAAAAATTTAGAGTAAAGTATTATAGATAGGTGTATAAAATACAAGTAAAAAGACGAGCTTCGCACAATGGAAGTTGGGTTGATAGTGGGTGCGACCGCTTTCGAGGCTTAAGGTATCCGACTACATTCGGAACCGTGATTTTAAAAAAGTGCATAAATGAATAATTTTCATGATATTTAGTGTCACTCATATTAGAATACATGTATAAAATTGTTTTAAGGACATTTTGACAAAAAAAAATTATTTAAATACAATATTCCGACAAAAAATTAAGTTAGAATAACCTTTTTTCAAAATGTTCTCATTTTGTGAAAAAGGCTTCTATTACAATAATATTTTGCCTGTATATAGCTCAGACCTCTGTACAGAGGCTCAACTATGATTTTTGAAAAATTATTTTCAGAGTAACAACCAATTGAAATAATTATCGGCGTTTTTTTTCTTAAAATTTCTCCCCTCTGTTGTCGTAAAACATGGACAAACTCACTTCTAAGATATATTTTAAAATCTAGTTGAGCCTCTGTATAGAGGTCTGAGCTATACTCAGGCAAAATATTATTATAATAGAAGCAGTTTTTTCACAAAAGGAGAATATTTTGAAAATGGGTCATTCTATGTACATTTTTTGTCAAAATATTGTACTTAAATCATTTTTTATTGTAATACTATTCTTAAAATAATTTTATATACATTTTCTAATCTAAGTGACACTAAACATCATATATATTATCCATTTGTAGGCTTTTGCAAAATCACGGTTCCGAACGTAGTCGGATACCTTAAATGGGAAAGGGAATCTCACTACTACTTACAATAACTATAAAATATGGCAATATAAAAGAGTTGAGAAATGTGAAGGGAATGCAACAAATTTTCCTTAGTTTTGAACTGAAAGCAGAGTAATTCTTTATATTATTAAGAAGATAAAATATGTTACGTAAGTACTTTTTAAATACAATTGATATCTTTTGTACGTAAATTAAATAACTAAAGTTATACTTTTGCTAAAATTCACTTTTAAAATAGGCTTATTACATAAGGCTCATCAACATCACTTTTATTTTCATGCACCGTTTTCAGGACATCGGAATTAAATTTGTAATATTACTATTATGCATTGAAAGAAAAATTATGTCACTTGGAGTTCATGGGCAAATTTTTAGTGTAAAAGAGGTCCATGAACACAGTAAATTTAAGAACCACTGGTTTAGATTTATATAAATAGATTTTAAGTCTTTTTCATATATATATATATGTAAAAGAGAAAAGTGACTCACTTGCTCATTCACTCACTGATCGCGATATCTCCGAAACCATTCGCCCTACTGACTTGAAATTTGCGAAGTTCTTTCCTTTCATGAAGTAGAGATCCACTAAAAAAAGAGTTTTGCAAAAAATTGACCCCTAAGGAGTGTTATGAATAATTATTTCCATTTCTAAGTAACTGAACGTACAGTCTTGAAATTTGGTAAGCAGATTCTTTTCATAGAGTAGAGATCCGCTAAAAAATGGTTTTTACGAAAATAGACTCCCAATTAGCGTTGCAAAACTCGCCGTCGACTCAAGGGGTGTTATAGATAAAAATTCCCGTTTTTGAAGTATTAGACCTACAAACTTGAGATTTGGTAGCAGGGGCGTAACCACCGCCGTATCAATGATACGAGGCTCCCAAACAACAGGGGCCCTGACATGTATAAATACAAACTATAAAATGTTATCAATAGTCCTATTTACAAAGCTTCCATTTCTGAAAGGAGGCCTCCGACGGAATTTTGAAACAGGGTCCTCTCAGGATTTTCTATGCCATTGTGGGGTGTGGCCGCGGTAGCCGAGTGGTATAGGTATCGGATCGTGGCCTCCCTAGTCACGAGTTCGAGCCCAGTACCACTAAAGACCCGCCGTGTAGGGCAGAGATGCACGTTAAATCTGTCGAGAGCTGAAACGTCCTCCCGTTGGTGTGGTAGTTAGGAGAGGGGTGGTGCCAGCTCAGGTGTCATCCACGTCACTTGACCATGGTTCAAAATTGCGTGGTCCGTCGCCAAAAGCCCTCGTGTAGCTGAATAGTGCGACGTTAATATTCAATCAATCAATCAAGCCATTGTGTGGTAGGTCCGTTCCTTTCATGAAGTAGAGATGATCCGCGACAAAAGGTGTTTTGAGAATCGACCGGAAACTTTGTTTTCTACGATTTTTCTTGCTTGATATTTTATTTATTCAAAATGACAGTGGGATACATAGATACCTCTCTTGGGGGAGGGGAGGCACATTCTAAAAAACACGTAGACGTCACTGAATCACATTCAAAACTAACTTCTTAAAAGGATGCAATTAATATTCAAACTCAAATCATCTGAAGCTTTATATCATATATTCAAAGGAAAGGTTGTGTTTTGCATTGGTCATTTAGAGGATGTTTAGATTTCAAACAAACGACCTTATCTCTCATGATTTCTACACATTACACATAGAAAATAAATCTAAAAGCGTATCAGGATGTATTAGGTCTTCCGTCGACAAGAAAAAAATGCAAAGGATTTTCTTGTAGGTATTGTTTCCAAATCCTGATCATCCTCTGATGTTGTTTGGATTTGCATAGACACGGCTGACTGGGCGGTTACGCTCTAGTTGACGCGGAATGGTAAATAAAAATAAAACGCGTCGGAATAGATATCTAAAAGTATTTAAAAATATTTGAGATAAATAATAATTAAATACACGTCTTTTTCAAAAAGCCCAAACTCGACTTTTATGTAATAACAGCTTCAAATGAAGTTTAATTCTTGAGAACAACTCTTTTAAGAACAATTAGGCTTAGACACATAACTTTTTTTTCGAATGTTTTCGCTTACTCAAAATTCAGATATTTTCCTGGATTAATTATTTATTTACTCCTTAGGATGAACATTCACACATTTTAGAGAACTACGAAATCGATTAAGATTAGTTAATTTTTTTAAAAAATAAATTCATGTTATAATATCAGAAAAAAATAAATGGGATGGATGAAATGAAGTGACGAAAATGAAATTTAAACAGAAAGTACTAGTTATCATACGGTATTTATTTTTACCATTTCTGCACACATAATCGCAATGAAAAGATAATCCATTGAAAGTTTTCCATTCGAGCAACATTTATTCTAGTCATTTTCTGTATGTAGTTATTAGAATTGTAATCAATCTCCTGTTTTACAATAACTAAAAATATGTTTTATAGACTTTGATGACATACAAAAAAAAACCTAAGTAACTTTTTTATAAACACAACTATATATATACATATATAATCCTCAATGTATACAAATTTATTACGTTCTAACACAGATAATTTTTGTTAACGATGCTTTTAATAAAGAAAGAATTATTTTTGGAATAACTTTCTGTTTTATCATAAGCTTATATATATATATATAAAACGTCTTATATATATCAGGGGTCTCAAAACCCTCGGGCCGTGGACCGATCCGTGGATCAAAGGGTACCGGGCCGCCCAAGAAACATCGAATTATTTCCACTTTTTGTTTACTGTTGTGTATTTCTCTTGGGTTTGTGTGACTTTCCATGAAAATCACTTTATACTCATTTTTTGGTGTAACGGCATTGTGTACTAAAGGCACATTTAAATACAATTAAATTAAAATAATTAAATAAAAAAATCTAAAATATGAATATTAAACGCACCACCTTCAAAGGGCTGCGGTAAAATTTTGAAACGTTGATCGGTCCAGGGCGATAAAAACGTTGTGGAACACTGGTATATATATTATATAAGCAGATATAGTACAAATTACTGTACATGGCATTCACACTTCCATCCTCTTATAAACATTTTCGCTTTAAAAGGTGGTTTAAATTTTGTTTTTAAGTATTGCATAAGTACAGCATTGATAAAGCCAAACAGTATTTATCTTTGAGAATTGAATTAATCGTAAAAAGTTCTATTAAAAGCAAAGGAAAATTTTTAATGTAGAACAAATTAAGGCTGTCTTCGGTAAAAGTACAAGAGCTTAAACTATACGCGAAGCACATTTTCAGACAGAAAAAATGTCTCAATTTCCATGGAAATTTGAAATATTATAACTCATACCTCTGTTAACAATATAATGTTTTTAAAAATTTCAAATTATTCCATGAATATTTTCTTTTTTGTTTTAATTCTATTTAATTTCTGTTTTGTTTTAATTAAAAAAAATACTGCTCTTTAAAGCAGCAGTCGCCAAACTTTTTGACCCCACGGACCAGTAAATTCATAATTTAAATTCCACGGACCACTAATAGCATTTTTTAGGTGTCAAATATATTTATAAAAAAACTTGTGATCTAAGAACACATAAAATGTACCTAATTAATAAAATGAAATTATTAATTTTAAACAAATTATATATATGAAAACTGTATTAATCAACCATAATAAAATAAGCAAAATAAACAAAAACTGTAAATACAAAATAATTATAAAAAAAAATGGTATATTGTACATCAAATTTTTAGCCATTATACTTTCCTAGTGTGATGGATGTTTCTGCTTATTTGAAATAAGACAATGGATATTTGGATCCAATGTTGTTACAGCAAGACGGAGAACTGCATTTATTTCAAGCTGAGATCGGTACCATGTTTTAATGGCTGTGACCGATGAAAAGGCCTTTTCACATAAATAAGTTGTGGAAAATTGAATCAGAATTTTCATCGCTTGTTCACTAAGAGAAAAGGGTATTCTCTTTATGCGGAAAGAGAAAACTGAGATCTCGATAAGGATGAATGAAATTTAAATTTTGGGAGCTTTATCGGATCATAGGTCGATAAAGCTTTCTTTTAGATGCATGCTTTAATTATTATCCTTAATTTTCACTTCAAACGGATCTATTACCCCCATATTGCCATGTCTGATATCTTCATTCTTTATGTAATAACGAGGCAAAAGATTCTGTAAGTGATTTTTAACTAGGGTTTCTACTTGCTGTATCTTAAAACATAACGTGATGAGTAAGTATATTCCACATTTTTCTGGGGACCAGCGAAATTTTCTCGCGGACCATCGCTTTGGTGACCTCTGCTTTAAAGGATAGTGAAACCAGAATATCATATTAATTTTTCATTTCTTTTATATCTGAAAAAATGTTCCAAATTCGGGTCCTATTCTTTAACATTGACCCAAAGCCTTAAAATTTAGTTAATCTGTATGTATAGTCTCCAATTAAGATCAAGCTCCTTATGGGCGCTATTAAGAGAAAACACTGAATCAAAGGATAATCGTAAATGGATCAGTAGCAGAATTTTTAAGTGGTAATAATGCTTATACAAAGAAATCAAATTATGGCATTCTTATTTCAAAGAAAAGTAGAATTATAATTTAATTATAATATTGCTTGAGAGAATAAAAAAATATTCCTCATTTTTTGATGTTCGATGAGAAGAAAAATAAAAATTCGATTAAAATTATTCTTTCGAAAAAGTAAAAATACATCACAAATTCATTTGCCTACTCTCTGATTCTCACAGGTAGAATAATTAAACAGAATGCTGCACGTTCGAAAGCGGGTCAGATCGAAGCTTTCCTCGATTTCCAAATTCTTTCAGTCTTGCGAAATTCTTTTCATTTCCATTTTCTCATATCTGATATAAAACACGCATCATTACTTTTTCTACTACAATTGAAGTTATTTATTTTTTTTTTCATGACATCTTATGAAAAAGAAAATTCTACGTATTCTATTGTCATTTGTAACAGTATTACTTTCGAAAAACGTGAAATACAAGACAAGCAACTGAATTCGTTTATTCTTATATATTCGTATTTTGAAGTAAACAGGTAGCAAATGTGAGAAACTGTACATATAGCAATGATAAAGAATCGCAGAATGTATATATATATATATATATATGATCTTACAATATTTTTATTATCATTTATATGTAAGAATATATTATGCATTAGTTTTCTAGAATTTTAAATTAAATTGTTTTGATACCAAATTGAAGAAAAAAACTTTACTCATCATACAAGTCAACCTGTTCAGGGAATCAATATTTTTTAAATATATTTACTTTTATGTTGATTTTTTCTTTACTTAAAATTAAAGAATATAACTCTGAACATGAATGATTTTTTCTAAATTAAAAAAAAAAATTATACTACAAATATCACATTCAGAATTTTATAAGTAAAAACAGAAATTATCCTTATCTATGCATATTTTAATATTTCTGTTTTATCAATTGACGTGTTGTAGAAGTTTGAAGAGTGGATGCCAGATTTGTAACTTGACATTAGTTCAAAATTACGAGGTTCGTTGCAATAGAGCCCCCATTGTTTTAAAGTGCGACATTAATAAAAAATCATATGAAATCAAATATATTTTACCAATCGTGTTTTGTTTACAGTATTTCATAATTCTATTTCTATATTTCAGTATAACGAAGCTAAAAATTCTATTTAACATTAAGGGGAAAAATTCTGTATTTATTGAATGTTTCTATTTTAAAAATTCATTGTGTCGCGAGTAAATGGCAAACTGAAATTTTATTAATATAATAAAGTATATAGTTCTCTATAAAAGTGTTCCAAGTTTGTGGGTTCTATTTTCGACTTTAATGTAGTCTTAACCAACAGTTAAGCAGCAGCTTAGTAGTTACAGTATATGAGACGAATCCTAACTTCCCCAGAGCTCAATGAGGCCATTAGGGGGTAATTTGATGAGGTGATTTTGATTTGACATTAAAGACTCCTTTAGTAATTGATAAAATCAAGGCTTGAATTCACGATTTGCGAAATCAATAAAACCTAAATTTACTAAAACCGAGAAATGACTGCATGCAGGGACGTCTTAAGACTCCTACTACGCAAAAGTAGGCACTGGGCCCCTATACAAATATAGGCCCCACCTATGACCCTTAAAAGTAGACAGTACATTGCATACGTTGTCAAATAGGGCCGCGGTAACCGAGTGGTCAAGGTATGGGATCGTGGCTGGCCTTGTCACGAGTTCGGGCCCAGTACCACTAAAGACCTGCCGTGTAAGGCAGCGATGCACGTTAAATCTGTCGAGAGCTCAAACGTCCTCCCGTTGGTGTGGCAGTTAGGAGAGGGGGTGTCAGCTTAGGTGTCGTCCACGTTACTTGACCATGGTTCAAAATTACGTAGTCCGTCGCCAAAAGCCCTCGTTTAGCTCAACAGTGCGACGTTAATATTCACTCGCTCACTCACGTTGTCAAATACTCGTACAAACAATAACTTGAAACAAATAAATGTGTATGACTTACAATCACACAAACCGACTTGACCGATAGTCGCCTTTTGATGGAATGAATAATGTTGGTGTATAGTAGTAGGCCTAGGCCTATACATGGACGAAGGTCATTACATGTAGTCAAAGGACATATCATCCGAATTCCCAGTTTTTGGAGAACACAACCGGAAATAACATTTGACCGTTGGAATTATTTAAAGTACAATATTATTAATACTGAGTTGAGAACGAGACGAGGTCCCTGCCTTAAGACGTCCTTGATTGCAAGAGGCTTTCTTGGTTATTTTTTTTTTTATCGAAGTTCACATTCTGGAGTATCTGTACAATCTTACAATACTTTTTAAATTGCACACAGAAATAAGTTCATTGAATCTCAAAAATGTTCTTAAGCGAGTTAGGAGAATATAATAATTTAAGTATTTATTAATGGTGTATAATTATATTACTCTTGTCATATAACTCATTGAAAAATATCCTTAAAATTAATTAAACATTACTCGTCGTCTTGGTAAGGCAAAGGACGAACTGGAATAATTTCAGGGTTTTTTTTTTGTTAAATTCTATGTATTCGAATCCAAAATAAAATAACTTTGTATCAGAAAATTTTCCAAAATTAATAAATTCATCTTGTATGTGATTTTGTTACATTATCGAGTAGAAAGCCGCACTTGAATATGATTAAACTGTAATATGTTTTAAGCACATAATATCTGATCTTTGAAAATTACCAAATCACTGTATCATAATTTTAAAGTTACTTTTATCTCATTTGCATTTTAAATTTAAATTAAGACAACTTGAAAGTTTAAGCATTCTCTCTAAACCATAAATCAAATCATTAAGTTTTAAATTTGGGATTTTCAGGGGGGGGGGGAAATTATTGCAAAATTTACAAATAATTTCCATAATTTTTTTACGAATGCGTGTGTATTATTTTTCCGATGTAGAAATTGTTAGTAATGGAAACGAGTTTTTAAGAAAGAGAGAGATTAACATAATATTAATATCCTTTAAGGAGAAATATGTAATTGATTTATTTAATTCGACATTACTCAAGCTAATCCAACGTTTCAAAAGCGTAAATAAGCAGAGGCTCCAACAAATATTTCCTCGTGCTTCTTTTGAGTACTTTTTTAGTTATTTTTTGAAATTTTTTTAAATCTTATATTCATAAAATAGCTCATTGCCATTCCTTATTAACAATGTAGTTCTTTAAATACAAAAATTATAAAAAGTACCCTTAGAAAGTCTAAAGAAAGACGATAATCACTGAATTTTTTTTGTTATTTATGAGCTTGAAGCAATTTTCTTTGGTAACAGTTGAAGCAAAAAAAGAAATTAATTAAATGCTATCAAAATAAGGAAAGGATTAAAAATGAACTGCACCTATTTAATGAGCGAGCTGAAGCATTTTTGGATAGGGTAATAAAGTAAGAATGCGAGCCGTGAGAAAAAGGAATATATAATTGCAGTTATATATTATTTATAAACATTTCGTTATTCTTTAAATAGGGAAAGTTTTAATAAAAAAAATTTTAATTCAGGAAAATATACATCAAGTTCACAAACAACATCTACATTTACTAAGAAATAAGATTATATTTGTTTGGATGGAATTTTTATTATTCAAATTGAAATTCTCTGTATAATTAGTTTTATTTTCGTGCATTTTACCAACACCGTCGACTGTATTTATCTTTTGTGGATGGCAACATGTTGTTCGTTTTGAGATTTGTGTAATTTAATCTGTGTGAAAAGTTCAGTTACTGTACTGTTTCTCGCTAGGGGAGGTTCTCGCCCCTCGAAGCTACTGGCATTTATCTAAATATTTTTACGCTAAATTAAAGTTGTTGTTACGAACAAGAGTCATCATTTAGTCCCATGTGGCGGACAATATTTATCGTTACTGCCTTTTTTAATTATTTATTCTATTTATTTTGGCAATGGATACGCAGATAAGTTAACAAAATAATTTTAAGTATAATATATTAAATTTTTAAAAAATGCTGCATTAAATAAATTTTTGTCCTAGTAATGAAACAATTTTTTCGAAAAAGAAAAATTTATTAATAAGCTAAATTTATGACGGTCACATGATAAAGATAATCACGTGGCCTTCTTTGAATTCAAAACAAAGTGACATTAGACTTTGTACTTGTTGTTCTACTTGTAAAATTT
>BMAV01007129.1:155684-206858 GCA_019973955.1 Trichonephila inaurata madagascariensis
ACTAGCTCGTGCCGATGACCACTAGGCTACCACGCCCACTTAAATTACGAAGGAGATATTAATTTTGTAAGCCGTAAGAAATTATAACTTTATCTCTTACCATGTTCGCAGTCATTACTGCATTGTACGTTACAAAAGAGTGGCTGTACTATCTGTAAGTTAATGATAATGAACATTTGTCAGCGTCACGCTTTGAAGCAACCCACGGGTTACCAGCGAGGGACTTCACAATTTACAACCGTGATCATGCGACGAAAACAACAACAAAGTAACGAAACTATGTAATAATAGTGTAAACTCTTATCAATCCACCGCCTTCCACCCAAAAAGAAAGTTGCCTTACTTCGACAGCCAATAAAAGAAAAATCTAAATAAATGCAACTATTTTTTTAAATTACCGGTTGATTCAAAAATAATTTGACCAATTTTAGAGCATCATAAATTTTTATCGAATTAAGTTATTTACATGAAATTTTCAATGTGGTTTCCTTTGGCATAGTACATTTTACGTAAGCGTTTCGGCCAAGACAAAAGGGCTTTTTGAACATTTTTGGGAGTATTTTTCCAACTTCCTCTTTGATTGCTTTTTGAAGCCCTTGGAGTGTTCTCACATTACATCTGTTTAATTGTTTTTTTAAGTATCCCCATAAAAAATAATTACAATGAACACAGTCGGGGATAGTGGTAGCCATTTCTCAGGAGGCAGAAAATTTATTTTTTAATCTTTCAGCCATTTTATGGTTGATTTTTCAGAATGACTTGGTGCAGAATCTTGGTGAAAAACAAGTTTTCCTTAGGGGTAAAATTTTTTATTTTTTTTTTTTTTGATGAAGTGTTTCAAAACGTTGTTCTGATAGTATTTAGCATCAATTTTAGCCTTTGATTCTACAAAAAATGGTTTTTTAAGCCTTGAGAGGACATTTCCATCCATACCATAACACCTGACGGCCAATTTGCATTTTGCAAAACAGCTGCGTCTTTGCGACGTTTTTTGCGTGAAATATATTGAATCTTCGTTTTGCCAGTTGTGAATGACAGATGAAACGGTGCTTCATCCGAAGTTATCCATATTTTGTATTTACCTTTTCGTAACATTAAATACAGAGTCTAAGAACGTTTTCTTCGTTTTTCTACGGTCTTAACAGACATTTGAAGACAGACTGGTTTATTCACTTTTTTTATAGTCAATTTTCTTTATCTGTGACGACAAATTGTCGATTGTGATACCTACAGTTTCTTTGCTGAAATTCTTTGAGGTAGAGGATTTTTTACAGCGATAAGTCTTTCCAGTTTCTTTTTTTCTATTTCCAAGACTTCCTTTCATCCGCATTTTTTCCTGTAGCTGTTGACTGCTAGCCAAATTTTATTTCTTTTCGAATCTTAGATAGTAATCCATTAGCAAAATATCTTATCTGATTTTTAAATGCTTTATTTATAACAGAATTAGAGCAAACACATCCTTCAAGAGCCTTAAAATTGTGTTTCAGGTTTGAGGATCTAATTTCGGAGCCACAATTTACCCCGACTAATAAAAATAGTTAGATTAGCAATTTAAATGTTTCATTTTTAAAATATAACTGTCAGCAGAGTGATAAAAATTTACCATTCATATTAATATGCTTTTAAAATTGGTCACACTAATTTTGAATCAACTGGTATTCTTATTTCAAAACACATTCTTTTCATTGAACAGAGTGTTTAGCTAAGTACCTTGGTTTATTAAACTTTAAATGGTACTTTTTCAATTTAATCGCTCTAGAGCCCCAGTTAGTTTGGATTATAGAAACTACAGTATAATGCAAATTTAATCAAATAAATCGATTTTTACTATGCCTTGTTAATCCAAAGTAAAAAAAAAACATATAGAAAAACTTATTTTAATTTGTTAATTCATTGATTCTTTTCAACTTAAAAACACTTATAATTATTCCATTTTTCCACTGATTTTTATTAAAGGAATGAATTTCGATATTATAGAAGTTTGTATCTCTTCGTAAATTATCTTTCTTCAAAAGGTAAAATCATTTAGAGAAACAAATTACCTCCCAAACACCACTTTTTTATCTGAGAAAATTAAGAGCTTCCATTTCATAAGCATCGGCTAATATTTTTCTGAACGGTTCATTAACTTTTTAAATCCATACCAAGAGTATATCTGCTATTGTCTAATACAGATGTCCAATGAAATATTAGCGGTGAGTAGCAGGGCGTTTGCCTTATTTTAGCCACTGAGAGTTTCTTTATACAGTTGTGCATAAAAGGATTTGCAATATCGGAATGCGGATCGTTATAATTCTTTATTTTATAATAATATACTTCAACAGAAAAATATTTGTTAAATGCGTTGCTATTAAATTTATATTGATGTTATCAGTGGCGTATACAAGGATAGGTTTGGAGGATTAAACCCCTCCCATACACAAAGATATTTTTAATTTTTAGCATAAAGATTTTTCCTCAGCTCTTTACGTGTTTTTTAAAACCCAGACCCCTTCCATAATAGTAGTAGTCCGAGCACGCCACTGGATATTGTGCATGTACTCTTGTTTCTGTACAAGTTTAAGAGATTTATTTTGTTCTCCAAAGTTTTAATGACTGCTTTCTTACAAAATGGAGCTTTTCTATTATTACTAAAAGGTAAATATAAATTGTTCAGTGGCTAAAAACGCGAGATACGATGAGTGATAAGAAGTCGTACCATGGGTTCGAAATCCAATTTTACTAAACCCATTGAGTGAAATAATGGGGCAGCGGTGCATCATATCGAGCTAGATCTAAAAGTTATCATTTGATGCAATGTAGAGTGAGCTAGTGTTTATTAAAGTAACATGAGAGCTATTCGCGACGGACGTAATTTTGAGTTACAGTCAAGTGTCGAGGATGACACCTAAGCTATACCCCCCTCTCCAAACTACCACACCATGCCAACGGGGGGGGACTTTGAGCCACGACAGATTTTTCGTGTATCTGCCTCTCTACACGGTGGGTTTCAGTGGTACTAGGGCTCGAACTCATGATACGCCATTCACGAGTTCGTCACCGTGACCACTAGGCTGCCCCGGCCTTTTGATGTAGTGTGGAAGTGTTAGCTAAAATGCAGTCTTCATTAACCAATAAATGTTTTAAATTACGAGACAACTGCTTAAGTTAACATTGAATAACAAATTGATCACATATTGCTTCATTTTGTCCGTTTTATCAGTGAATATTAATCGAGTTTTTACACACACACATTAGAATCGTTTTATTCCTCAAATATAACATAAATTAGATTGATTCTCAAACTTTCAATATTTGCGACCCAATATTCAAGTATAATTTTCATCGCCCCCCACCCCTTTCATACAAAAACAATATATTGAATTCAAGAAAAAATTCCTTGACGCTAAAGTTACAATACGACTTTAACCTCTTAAGTGCCACCGGCGTATATAAACGTCTCACTCAGTCAAAGCATTAATTGCCCCGTATTTATATATACGTCTTTCCGAAGTACGATCTTTTCCATGCACTGCTATTCATAAAATCATTCCGGAGGCCTTGGAATGCAACAAAAAGACCTTGACAGTGTTTGCGAAGGATTTACTTATTGCAGAGGATTTGCTTCTTTACTCCTTCCCCCTCCCCCAATACATCTCACGCACGTGGAAAACGGTGATGTCGGAGAGCGAATTGCGTAATTTTTAATCTGCAGTTAACATATTAATAATAAACAGTACAAATTACGAAGATAAGAGTTAATTTTTGTGTATAATTTTATGTGACAAGCCAATAGGGTCACTGGTAATTATTAAAATTGTTCTTAACTTAGTTTTGTAAATTAATTATAAAATACATCATGCTGCACTTATACATTTATAAGTGTATTATATCAGTGTAAATGAGTTGTGACGGGTCTTTAAGCGACCTTCACACAAATCCTCTTGGGGAATCTTTGGGCTAGCATTCACAGCCCTCCCTCTCAAGGAGAAACCCTAATATGTAGATTAGTTCGAGTATATAAAGTCAGAGTTTTGTAATTGTAAGGGAGAAGGAGTTGAGAATCTGTTGCGGCGTTTCGGAGGTGAGATAGAATTGATTTACACAACTTAAATTAAGAACGGAGTTTGCCACTATACTAAATTAGTGGATTGGGGGAATTTATAGTCAAAGATAGATTAGGTTAAATAAAATAGATTACTTGCGCTTGTGTGTGTTCACTTAGGGTTTATTGCTTTCTCTATATCACTCCTAGGGCATTCATTTGGGGTTACTTGTTGTTGATTAGTGTGCTTGAATAGTAATAAATAATAGTTATTATGGAAGTTTCTGGTCGTATTTTGTTTCCTCTCACACCCTTAGGTAGGCAGGACGGTGAGGGAGCGATTTCAGGTGGAAGTCGCTCACAGTGTATTTTATTTTTATTGTGTCAGAAAGTTTTAGTTTGTTTACTTTCAGTAAATTAATCATCTTTTAAAATAATCTTCAGCTTTCGACTTTTCAGTTTGCTCGCGCCCCCCTCGTAGTTGTCACGCCCCCTATGGGGCGCGCCCCACAGTTTGAGAAACGCTGCTTTAACATAATTTTTTTTTTTTTTTTTAGTAACCTAAAGAATACAAACTGACTCCA
Organism: Trichonephila inaurata madagascariensis; assembly: GCA_019973955.1. NCBI lineage: Eukaryota > Metazoa > Arthropoda > Arachnida > Araneae > Nephilidae > Trichonephila > Trichonephila inaurata. The sequence continues at coordinate 160,293 of BMAV01007129.1, forward strand.
TCGGGGATTAGATAATTGATCGATCAAAAGAATTTCTGTCAAAATACAGGGTTATCGGAAATGAATGACCCGATAACAAAATTTGATAATTCCCTGATGAATTAACATAAAAAGATCATTAATGTCATTGTAGAGATAAAATATGAAATTTTTAGTTTGTAACATCGTTTTTGTCAAATAGGTGGCAGCAATGTTGTAATTGTGAACAGAAGTCAAGAAGTCTTCATTCAAGCATTTTGTGTGCTCTCGTTTGAACGTCAGACAGTAATCACGACGGTTCAGCTTGAATTTCGGAGAAAGTACCATATAAATGCACCGATATCTAATAGTATAAGATTGTATAAACAGTTCCAGGAAACTGGGTGCCTGCGTACAGGCTAAAGTCCAGGTTCGCAATATTATACGGATGACTAAAGGAAGTCACATTGAACACATTTGTGAAAATAAATTTTACTTTATGTCAAGAAACGTTATGTGCAAAAAAATTTCTTATTTACCATGACATCTTAATGATCATTTTCTGTTTATTCATCTGGGAATTATTAAATTTTGTAATCGGGTCATTCATTTCTGATAACCCTGTATTATCAATCTGACCAGACTCGGGATTTTCTGGAATGTTGGGGTCACTCTCCAGTATTTAAAATTTTTTAATCCAATATAATTGAGCTGTATAAAAAAATTCAGTGGAAAACATCTACGAGTTTCTGAATTTCAATATAACCACTCATACCATTAAGGTTGCAATAATGAAATTTTCTATTGTCACTACGAGTGTGTGATGTGCTTTACCTTTATGTGATTACCTTTGTCTAATTTTTCAACATTTGAAATAATACACTGAATCAGAGATGTATAAACCTCTGTTATGGGGAAGGGTACATTCTAAAAAAAACGTGGACCAAAGCACCGAGAGGTATTCTCTATAGTAAAAGTCTGTTGGTTTGTGTGGGGATAGCTGAATCCCTCCCTCCGTGTATATGCTCCCGCACTGAATCACCCCATCATACCACTCTACTTTAAAACAGTTTTGATATATATCATGGACTCTACGAGATGTGATAGGTTGTTTGTGAAATTGGGAAGAATAACACTTTCAAATGGTAGTCATGGATTTAAAAGTTGGGTGGTTTTTTTAACTTCTTCCGATATATATATTATTGAAATAAGATCTGGAGATAGTACAGGCCAACCCAAGCAAATGAAGTCTGAGTTATATATTCCTCAAACCAATCTTGTACAATACCAACATGGTAGGACGTATTGTCCTAATGAAAGTATTCATTGCGATTGTGTGGAATCAACCTTCAGCATTATAGGGTGTATTAGGTCAGCAATGGTGTTTAGGTATGACGCACAAAATAAACAGCTATGCACACAAAATAAATTTTTTTTTTTTTTTTTTGCTCAGTCTTCTAGGAATATATTCCATGAGAAATCACATTATTTCCTCCAACTTAAAATGTTTTAGCAATGCATCTAGAACTCATACTTTCTTGCTGTTTCTGGAAACTGGATTCATCAGATCATATATTGGCCTATTTTAGGTAATTATTTGTTGTTAAATTAAAAGCATTAAAAGAATAGAAATTTTGTAACATTCACCAAAAAAAAAAAAAAAAAAACAATAAAATTTAAGAATTCAATTATTTTTTAGTATTTATCACTCCCCCAACTTAGTATTTTCTTCACTTCATAACTACAATAGAGTTTTGTAAAGCATATCACTTAAAACTCCTAATCTTAACATGTTTGTATAATGAAAGTCTCAAATACAGCTCTACATCTATCTCATGATAAGCTAAGTTCCCCCAAATGTGTTAATTTGTTGTATATAATGATGGTAAAAAACATATTTTTGTTGCTTATTCACATGAAGCTATAATGCAATATCACAGCAATGTTCTTAGGAAAGAAAATTGTTTACACACATGACTATTTTATGTATAAAATATGTTTTCATATACATATTTTATACATAAAATATTATTTTTATACTATAAAGACAGAAACAACCTAGTAAACAATATGCTTCATGGAATAAAATTACATATCAGTAATTTCTTTTTTCTCTTCTAAGCAAACAGGTGCTTCTAATTTCATACTAAGAAATTAAATAATACAAAATATTAATCTGAATTATTGTTTCATTTTTATGTTTAAAAAACATGTTACAAACAACCTAAAAATCTCATTACAGTTTTAAAAGAAAAAAAAAATGAGATGAAGATTAAAAAAAATGAACAAAAAATAATGATGAAGACCAATGTGATTTTCTTAATATAACAAAAAGCTAAATACTGTTTTGATTGATTTTATTGGCAAAAGGGCTACATTTCACTGGTTTGAGCCAACCACTTGCAAATGTACAACAAAACCCTGCAAATGGATTGATTAACATTGCATTGCAAAACAACATGAGGGCTTTTTGAGCTATGTTCAAGTGGAGACACCTGAGCTGACACTTCTCCAAATTTACACACGTCAATGTGAAGACTTTGAATGTTGACAGATTAACTTACATTACAGTCCCATTTATTCAAGATTTAACTTACATTAAATTGCTAGTCTTTAGTGACATTAGGACTCGACAAAAACAATGCCAGCTATTTAGAAATGAGATTGGTACTAATTATAAAAACAAAAATTCATTAGAATGAAATAATTTTATACAAATGAACTCAGCTATTCTTTAGAAAATAGCGAAACTTACAAAACAAGATAAATATTTTTTATTAAGTCATTATTTTCATCAAGACCAATGAATATCAGAGATACAATACAAATTTAAATGCACTGTATTTACAATATTAAAAATAAATAAAATGAAAATCAAAACATTTCACATACAAACTCCTTGAAACATTCACAGTCATTATTCCATATTTAGGAAGACTTATATTAGTACCTCTCTATAAAGTTTGTTAATCAATATTTGATAGCATTCTGACATATTTAAAAGTTTTATTTTAACAATAATGAAGCAGACCAAGATTCATTATGATGAAAACAGTAACAAAAATTTATTTAGATTTCTTATAACAAAAATAGCTTGCCTCTAATTATAAACTCCATGGTAAGCAATATTACCAATATATTGCAACTATTTTTTTTATAAAGAAAACGCTAATTTAATAAATGTGAATATAACCTCAGAAATTTACTTAACTTTAATATAAAAAATGGAAAAGGAATACAGGCAAGACAGGCTTTGCTTCAAAATAAATCATAATAGTCTATTTACAGGATTTAATTTAAGAACATTCCAGTTAAAAAGGATAATGATTCTATGTTGAACACACAATCTTGTTACATTTAAAATGTTTTAATCAGAATTAAGCTTTTAACATAGAACAGCAGTAGAGAAGACTAATCAAAAATTATACTTGTCAAAAATGTGATGCAGTTAAATATTATTGTACTCACTACAGAGAATTAATCAGAAAAAAGAGATTACACCAAGAAACAGTTTATAGTTCTAATATGAAACACATTATACTTTCCATCAAAATCTGAAAATTTGTTATAGCTTTGGTCATCATTTTATCTGCTGACAAAGCATTGTGGAATTTTTCTAATATTTTTATAAAAGAAAAGAAAGTATTGATATTGTGCTATTAATTTATCAAAGAAATATGCTTATTTTCTTTAAAAAAATTGCTTAATATAAGTCAAAACTAATACAAGTTTTACAATAAATGCAATGATAGTACTTCAAGTAAAATATTTATGAATTAATTTTCTAATAAAGTGTTTGCATAGTTATATACCTATTTATTTATTCATATATGCTAAATTAGAATGAAACTTAATTATCTGCATATGTTCTAATTACTTTTTTTTTACTTTAATACCTCACTAAAATTCCAAAAATATACTCACTAAAATATGCTGAAATTTATAATCATTCCTAATTCCCTATGTTCCAAATTCAGATCACATCAGTGTGATCATAGGCCTCAGAACAAGAAAAAAAGTCTCACATATGATACAGTGTTTCCTGAAGTGATCACATAGGTGATAACACTGTAAAGGAAGTATAGTACTTATGCGTAGAAAACATAAGTACTATACTTCCTTTACAGTGTTAAAGAAAACATAAGCATTCATATTCATATATGACAAAGAAATAATTAACTACAGTTTTCACTCATAGTGAATATAATATATATTTCAAACATGACATAATAATTTGACTTAAATACATTTATTTAATAATTGTTAAACTAAAGTTAAATAATGAATTTGAAAAACTTTTCTATATTGTAAATATTTCTTCGTCAAACAGGGGGTGGAGGGTAACAGTTTTAGGGATTTTGAATACACTTTCTAATATCCTTTCAAGTAATACATAAGAAACGAAATTCAAAAAGATATTTTAATAGATAATAAATAAGACTTATGATTTTCAATTAAAAAACTACAACAATCCATTATAAAACAAAGTTCCTCATTATAAATACACTATTAATGGAAGTTCTAAAAATAAAATAATAAATCTGTTGGTAAAGTATAATAAAGTAAAATAAAAAAAATGGATAGTATTTAATTATTTCAAAATATAAAAAAAAAAGTTAAATATTCTTAAAAAAAATCATTTACTGATACGTTAATATCATTTAGAAATCAATTAACATAAAAAGCTTAAAACATAATTAGTACTATAAAATAAATTAACCCTTATAACTTATATTATAATATTTATACAAATGTTCGATTTTGTTGTTGTTCAAAGATATTGATATAGATTTAACAAAATATTTAATGCAGTATTTCAGAAGTTATGCTTGTGTTGAAATTTATAGACACACTTGAAATTTCTCACATACATTCAAAAACATATACACATAATAAATATATAAATATTTTATTACAATTGACTTTTAATAAATAACATTGTGAAAATAAAAATTTTCTTATAAAGATATAGATATAAAGATTTAATTTAACAGATTTCACAATTAAAGAACATTTGTTTGCTTACTTTGAAGTAATATTACAAAAGTAAAATAAAAAAAATCGACTAGAAATTCATTGTTCACACATTAATTATAAGATGTAGTAATTGGTGATTATGAGAATTACTTAATGTTATGATAAATGAAACTACTTAATGTTATGATAAATGAAACTCTTTTCAAACAACTCTTTTTTAAAACAGATTTTTTTCATCTACAATTATGTTCAGACATAGAATACCATTATAGGCAAGAAAAGTTACATAGGTCTTAAACACAAAAATTTTTTAATGTAAGAAAAATGTAAAGCTTCTTTTCTTTTGAAATTAAAAAAGAAATAATTCTTTTTTTTTAAATACACGTTAAAATATCTTAAATGAACATAGATTTATTGTTCTTTTCACCAAATAAGCTTATATAAATGCTTTTAATAATCCATTTTTTTTTTTAAACATAAATACTTTTTATAAATATGTTAAAAAACAATGTGCAATGTAAGCTCTTTGATACAACTAAAATAATAATATTAAAAAAAAAATTATTGCTTTAAGTATTTTAGAAAAAACTTTTTAAAAGGTAAAGATATAAATATCCAAAGTTTAAAATCACAAAGTACTGGGGCTTAGGAACATTGTTGTATTAATAATACAACTTATGGTGCTGCCTTTTTGGGTTTTACATAAGGTACTGGACAGCCATGGAATAAGAGATTGGTCATGATGAATAAGTGACATGCATGCAAAAGGATGCTACTCAGGACGGTGGATGGGAAGGTATTCCAACACAACTCTAAGACACCCAGAATAAACAATCTGAAACAAACAACAAAATGTAGACCTGTTTATTTGTGAATTTATGGAGTATCAATATTATGTAAAATCTTAGAATAAATTTGTAAATATTGATCAGCATGTAGCACGACCATCAGTTCAGAATGGTTGAAAATTGTCAAACTATTTGCATACCCAAAATTCCTATCAGTTTTCAGGAAGAAAAACAATACAACAAAAATTTTAATAAATTATGTATCTTTTCTTTGAAAAAAAAACGTGGGGAAAGTATTTTAGACATAAATAGGCTTAAGTGTGATTGGGGGCAGGCGGGGGGTGAAAGAGCACCTGACTCTGCCACATAGGGAGGTGATGCACGTTGAAAAGAAACTTAGAAATTTTATGGGGCCAGTTATGAGCAAAGATAAAAATTTAGCTTTTATGATTTTTAAACAAAGTAGAAAAAAATTGATATTAAATTTCAAAATCACAAACAGACATAATAAGCTTTTTTTTAAGCTATAATAATTGGTAATGATGAAATTGCTTTAAAAATTATTAAAATTTCATTTAAGTACAAATAAAAACTGTAACAGTGGAAGGATGTTCTTTGAATAAAAAACACAGAAAGATAAAAATTATGGACAAATATATTTTAGAGGAATAGAAAAAAATTAAGATGGATTTTTTTTGTTTTAACAAAGGGAAACAGCCATGACTGAAAAGAGAAGGAATATTTTAACATATTCATGCATACATTTTATACATAAACTTGCATTCAACAGTTGAAATAATAATTTCTTATAAAAAATACCAATATTTGAATAGAATACTTATACTTCTAAATCAATTGCTTTGTATTATTTTTTATTCATTAGTTACATTTAAGTAACAATCAGATTTCTTAAACATAGAATATGTAATCAGCATACAATGATAAGGATATTCAAAGCACTAAAAAAATTATACAAACATATACAATTAATAACAATAAATAGTAATATATACTAAATAGCTATAAGTCTGTTGTTGTTACTAATGCCACCTGATCGGCAAAAGCCAGATCAAGGCCCACGAAATTCATCATGGCAAAGGACTAAGTGATGCCTGTCGTTAGTCGTAGCTTTGAGCACCATACAGGTGACAAAACGATTTAGCTAGGTTTCACCCCAATTTTGAGGGAGAACACCCTGGGGGGTGGTCAGGGGCCTCCCACCTCTCTCCCCCATCCACCAACCTCATGAGAGGACTTGCGGCTCAACAGCTAAAGTAACCCCTGCATTGAAGGCACTATACATTTACAAACATCCATGTCTTCTCCAAAATTCGAACCCAGGCCCAACGGCACAGCAGTCAGCGTCGCTAACCACTATACCAGATGGGCAACTTCTATAAGTCTAAATAAGCAAAGCATAAATAGAAAGCATAGATCAGACATAAGTAGCCACAGTAGAATATAGAAAACTGCATTTGTAACAAAAGTTCACGATATAGTGTATAAAAACCTAGTAAAATAAAACTAAGATGAACTAAAATTTATAATGTTAATTAACAATTCATTAAAATTTGATAGAAGAACATAAAAGTTTACATTTTACCGTAAAATCCAGCGTATAATGCGCATTGGTGTATTAGGTGCACCTATACTTTCAAGCTAAATTTTTATGTATATTCGCCGTATAATGCGCAGCCCCTTTTTAATGAAGAAATCTGAAATATTAGTATACATTGTTTTTATGCTTTGAAGTAATTTATTCAAGGACTTTATCCCAGACTTTTGAAAAAATAGTATACTTCTAGAACTACAACTGTTCTTGTTCATAAGGCAAGTCGTTTCTTTTAAATAAACAGTGTTTTGATACATCTAGAAGTAAATTTTTTTCTATACCTATCCTTTTAGTTATTTTTAAAACTATAGTTTTTATACCCGGCGTATAACGCACATCCATAATTTTCAATCTTATTTTTTGTGTTCAAAGCGAGCATTATATGCCGGATTTTACGGTAATTCAAAATTATTAATGCAGAACAAAATAAGTATGCAATTAATGCATAAAAATGTTACACATGAAATATTATTCCTTAATTTAAATTTTAAAAAATTAAAGTTTTTATCAGATATTAAATGAAATAAAAAGTAATATTGCTCATATTTGAAAAAAGTTGTAAGATACAATTTTATATCACTGAAATATTTTGATTCCATAATTAATGATATTATGTATAGAAAATGAATTCTTTTGGTAAATATATGAGTATTATAACTAACAGCTTCCTACAGCAAAGTTCTATCTGTGTGTAGTCCTTTACTACTGTTTTTAAATTGAACAATAGAACTACACAGATAAATACTCAGTTATCATTCAATGTTTCTGTATCCTTTAAATATATCACAGTAAATTTAGAGTAAAATATTAAATTAATACATTATTTTCTTTGAAAACCAGAAAGGGAGAAGTAAAAAATGTATGACTTACTTCAAAACTGGATTATAATTTGTTGACCATAATAAATGTGGAAGTGTAAAGAAGTACCACACATAAAACTGGTAGTGAAGAGAACGACTGAATGCTATTCCAACAAAATTTGATACAAATAAAATAAATAAGAAATCTAGAGTAAGTTAAGGAGCTTTTACAGAAGAGAATAAAACTGATAAAAAGTCTAAAACACTTATTTTATCAATTCTCTCATATGTACCATACATATTGACCATGAAAAATTAAGATATAGACAAGTTCAAGAAATAACTAACTGAAAAATAAACATATACCCATCATGAGAAAATTCCATTATTAAAAATTTTACAATCTCATAAACAAATTTGATGTTTAGTTTAGATTAATTATTAAAAAGAAAAATTATTTCTAAGTAAATATTAGTTTTTATTATAGTTTTTTTTAACAACTTTTGAAAAAAAAATTACAGTGATAATGTTTTATATAATCAATTAGTCCTAATGTGAAGCCAAATTATCTATAAAGTTGTTAAGGTTCAAGTTCAGGCCTCTCAATTTTCTTTTTTTATTTAAAGTTGCTTTACATAATTTGATTCAAATGAGGATAAGAGCATATATAAACATTTATAAAAAACCCTTAGAGATGAAGCTAATGGTTCAAGCTTATAAATTATACAAAATTCACACATTTTATAAACAATGTGTTTTAGTTTACTGTATATATATCTAAACAGAAATAATTAAACATAATACAACAATTTAATTCTCATTTTTTTGTTTCACAAAAGTTTAAGGAAATGTAATGATGAATATTTCATGGATAGAGTAAAAAGAATAAAATACACATTTAGTTCTCAAGGTAATTGGAGTGCCAATTAAACAATGTCAAAGATTTATACATTTACAGAAAGAACATACAGTTTTACATTAATATAAAGTGCATGTACTTAATATTTTGTGAATGAAAGGATACTGTCGAAAGCTAAGGAGCGTTTTTCTCCTGAGTTTCGAATGCCAAATTTCCTAGGAATAAAAATTGAATGTATATATATATATATATGACAAAAAAAAAGTTTTTAGATTTAAAAGGAAGTGGTGAAAAAATATCCATTACTTTCTTAGTAATAAAATGAATACCTGGTCCAAGAATAGGCGAAGGCAGCAAGTACAATGAGATGAAGTAAAAGAAGGCACAGGTGAAACAGGCGATTCACAAATATTTCCTCAGGTATGAGCCGCCAGTTGACTGTCCATTCATACAGAAATATTCTTCCCAAGTCAAAAGACCTTGAAATGTAGCTCACTGGATTGGTTAGAAGGAAAGGAAGTCCAACAAGAAGCTACATATAAAAACATTTTTTTGAAAAAATAGACTACACAACATCTGATTTCTGTATTTCTTCAAATTGAAAAATTTTCTTAGCCACATTTGGCACATTATTTCAAATATTGAAAATAATTATTTTCTTTGAAATAGATTCATCTTTTTTTTAAATTATACAATAAAAGCTGTCATAAGAAACTCAATATTTAGCCTTAGAAAGAAATTCTGATCAAAAAATTTGGTTTTCTTTTAAAAGATTTGCGAAATCATAAGACATGGAATATCTTTTACAAAATGTAACATGCAAGTTATTACCATTGAAACAAATTGTTAACCTTCTTCCTGGGGAAGTGCTTCTTACCTACTTTTGCCAGCTCTGAACGGGTTAACCCATACCCAAAACATGTCTAATTTTAAAGACTTAAAAAACTTATAGACAGATAATTATAGATTTCAATCTGCTTAGTAAATAAGTATCAAATGATAAACACATTATGAAAAATATGACGAGTTCATTATTAAGCACCAACACAATGCTGTTTTCAATTGGAACGTTTAAAAAGCAATAGCTTTCATTTACGATTAGAAGAATTTTTTTTCCCCCAATACATGTTTTAATTTACAAAACTCTTTATGTATATACTAATTGAAATATCTGACATTGTACGAGAGTTGAATGTTTCATTAAAACTTTTGATTTTCTGAACGTCTGAAACATTTTTTGATTACAATATAAATCCCCAAAGTATGAAGTTTACATAAAATCTTTACTCACTTCTCTTTCCTAAAAATCTCATGAAATATTTTCAAATAACATTAGAAAAAAATCAGAGCAATGTTTTTGTCATTATTAATACTTATAATTATATATGTATTAGGTTTAGTTTTAGTACTGATAATTATAAGATTAAACTATTATTAATAATTAAATATATAACAATAATGAAAAATATAGATTATACATGAAATACCATCTTTACATAGAGTAAAGAGATTTTATTGATAGGATGGAGGCAGTTGTTTTAAAATCTCTGGTAGTCAGCGATTTTCTTCTGAATGATGATTTATTCAATGAGTATATAAAACTCTACAATTTTCTTTTGACAACCATAGAAATATTTGATATATTTACAAAAGAAAAAAAGTAAAATGACTATAAATCAGCACTTAAAAGTTTGAAGAACATATAAAACCCTAAAAACTCTTTTTTGATAATGGTAAAAACATTCCACATGCTTATCAAAGAAAATAATCCAAATAAGAGAAACAAAATAAAGCAAAATGACAGTATATCAGCAGTTAAAAAAGAGCATTAAAAACAGATAATCCAGGTATTCATAAGAATTTTAAAATGTTGTCACTGAGGACTACCAAAATGCTGAGGTAAGCACTAAAATAAAAACATAAAAGCTCTGAGTGTGGGCTTTTCAGTGAATTTTCAAAATTTTATAAAGGCAGTGGACTTTTTTCATTTGAAGATAAAGTGAGCAAAATTTCATTAAAACAATAATCTTCCTTTGTATTATGTTAACTACACCATACTTAAATGCAATTTTTATTTTTGAAAATGTATACTTTTTTAAAATTATTAACTTTCAAACTTTAGAGTTGTTTGAATTATTACTTCAAAAATGCTACTCAATATTTAAAAAAACACAGAATAAAGTAATTAATGAAAGTAAAAATTATAATATATTTTATATATTTAATGTAGATCAGTTTAAATTCTGTTCTGCCACTAACTACAAGTGTAAAATAGTAATGTTTGTGAAAAACATAACATTTCCTTTCCCTTGTTCTGATTTCAGACAGGAATGAATTCTTTTTTTTTCCATTATGCTATAACTTAACATTATAACTAAGCAAATCCGTTTGAAAGGAAACAAGTCACATAAAAAAAAATCAAATTTTTAACCTAATATAATTTGACAACCACACAAAACAATATTTACAGAAAATGGATTATTACTTAAAACTGAATAGGTTTACAAATAAAAAGCTTTATCAATATGAACCTGGAGATAAGTTCTTGCTTCTCTTCGAACTCTTAAAAAATATCTATATAATAAATATTTTCAGCAAAATTGTGTATTGTAATTTAAGAAAAAAAAAGTGAGATTCTTACTTGTATAATACCACACAGTGATATGCAGTAGAATGTTTCTCGCATTCCAATGGAATGTAATAGAATAAACAGAAGACCAGGGGCAAAAAGCATGATGTTCATTTTGATAGAAACAGCAAAGCTGAAAAAATAAATAAATACAAATGATTAAAATCACAAAAATAGTAAAAATATCAAATACTACACAATTGAAAATTTTCAAACATAAACATTTAGATAAATATAAAATATTTTGTTTTACTCAAAACTATTACTGAAATGGATGACCACCTAGCAAAATTTAATATATATATTAAAAAGTTTCTTAATTAATGCATATTTTTTTTATAGAAAAAATATGGCTTTTATAAATCTGTAAATAATGAATTTGTAAGCCAAAAAGTTTTTAACAAATAAAATACATAACGTTATAGAAAAAAATCATTAAAAAATTCTTATCTCTGAGAAGAAAGCAAAAAAGTGTTTAAAAACTATTATTAAACTTTAGCAAAATTTATAAAACAAAATTTCTCACATTTGCATTTTTTTAAACATCTAGTAAATGCACATTAAATTACTAACACTTAAATCTGAAATGTTTCGTACCTAAAAAAAAAGCAGCCAGTGTACCATTTATCATCTGAAAAGTAATTCAGAGCCACAAACAGAAAAAATATAGCAACAGGATCATTGAAAAGTCGAAGCACATATATTGAATGAATTCTATATGAAGTACAACACATAAATATCAGAGCATATGGGGGGACCTGCAATCAAAATGTTTATTACATTAATTTAAAATATAAAATGAACCTAAAAATTATTTTATGTACAGGCATTTTACTTATAGCGCAGATTTTGTAAAAAAAAAAATTTAAAAAAGCCTTAATGTTAAAATATTAATTTATTGATACAATAACTCTGAGTGTTAAATTAAAAAAACAGACAAATTAAAAATTATGCTAATTTTAGAATATAGGATATCAATTAAAAGTTTTCAAATTATAAACACATACTTAGGAAACTTCAAATAGAACCTTTCCTTCTTCAAAAGATCAGACAAACTGAAATTTTTGACAAAATATTTTATCTCTGAAACAGTCATAATAATACTGAAATAAAAGTTCATTGTGAACATTGTTTAAATTATTTACATAAAAAACATTTTTCTATGTAATAATTCAATAGTTAAATTTTCTTGCCAGTGATTTTCTTTAATTTATGATGATCTTGAACCCTTCAAGATATTGCATGTTATTTAATTCTTTTCTTTTACCAGCCTAACTACAAATACAATCTTAACTGCGACTCTATCTCCTCAAATAGTTATATGTTGACACATTTCAGGAAGAGATGATGCAACATTGCATTAGACACAGAATCTGACCAATCAGCGTAGTCACATTATTTCGAAAAGCATATGATCACCAGGAATTATATGATTAACAAATGCTTGAGAAACTTTCAGTATGAAAAATGATTTCTCTAGAATATGAAAGAATGCCTTCATACATAGAAGGCTACTCATTCATACATTCTTTTTGCTATGTATGTCTTTGTGAAACAAATTATTGATCTGAAAAAAGTAATATCATTTGTGCCAGTCATATTATGCATCATTAATATCTACCAGATAAAAATGTGCCAGGACCACTTTTGATTCCAGTGAAAATACAACATATGTATTTCTAAGCAGAATCTTTTTTTGATAGGAAATCAGAATTAAGATTATTAGTCATAACAAAGTGTTATAAATGGAACTCATTTCAGATGATACTTTACTAGAGAAGTTTCTTACACTGACAGTAAAAAGATTTCTTTTCTTTAAGCAGTTAAAAAATAATTTTAAGAAATAATTGTATTTTATAAGCACTATTATCTATAATAACAAAATACAAATAAAATCTTGTGAGAACAATTTATTTCCCACAATCCCAAATTTTAGAAAAGGGCATGATAATTAAAAAATCCTCAATGTTTAAATATTAATCAAAAAAATTTTAACAGCAATTTTTCAAAAATTCTCAGATTTAACAAACTAAAAATAATTCTTTAGATAGAACATACTTCTACATAATTTAGAACATAAATATTTGTGTCTGTGCTTACATCACAATGTTAAATTATATCTTACAAAATTTTTAATGAAACTTCTAAAAACACCAGCGTGTAAAACTTTAGCAAATTCCCTGATTTTACCATAATTTCACAAAAAAGAAATGGAATTCATACAATAAAGATACAATATAGTATATAAAGAATACAAAGAGTAAGATAACAAAAAATGAATAAGATGCAGTAGGAAGCAAAGAAGAAAAATTCTTAAATGACAGAATGTGACAGGGCTTTACGAAACTTTCTACTAATAATCCTCTTGGGGAACCTTTGGGCCAGCAATCACATTATTTCACAGCCATCCCTCTCAAGAAGAAACCATGAAATGCAAATTAGATAGTGTATATATAGTTAAAGTTTAATAATCATGGATTAGAAGGAAAAGGAGTGGAGTCGCTGAAAGCAATGCTGATACGGTATGAAATCAGAATTACGTCGCATGACTAAAGGACAGATTTTAACTATTAAATAAATTAGGGAAGTTAGGATTATTAAGATAGCATTGATTAAAGTTAAACTATTCAGATTTCGTACGCTTATTCATATAAAGGTTTGAGTTTTCTTTATATCACTCCAAAGGTTCCCTTCATAGATTGTTTGTTCTGGATTACTATCTTTGGAATAATAAACAGATTTATCCTGGTTAGTCTTGGTCATCCATCTTTACCTCCAACAGATTTAGGTTGATTAGATGACGAGGAAGCATCCCCAGGGGTGAGGCCTTTACAAATAGAGTAGTACACATTTAGGACAAATGTATGCATTTGGAAAAACAACAAGCAAAGATTTTAGATCTCATTAAATTATCAAATTAGATTTTTGACTGTTTTGTTAAACACTTGTTTGGGATTCAAAACAGGGAAAGATCAACTGCCTGACAATAGAAAAAATAATTATACCATTTTGAATTTTATTTCTTTATATTTTGAAAACTTTTCCATCAATGAATTACAAGATCTAGAAATTACTGGGATTGCTGATCCAGCAGAAAGTTTGGATAGAAACAAGGAACATTTAAAAAACATAAAGCAATTTAAAAATAATATGAAAATTCTGCTGGCAAACAGATACAAACTTTTCTACTATTCAAAATAAATAAAACAGTTTATTTATCAAATCAATGAGTTATTTCAAATGCACTAAGTTATATTTATCATTACAATTATGTCATTCAAAGAAAAAATCATGACAAGATGAGGAAGAAGAAATGGTTTTAAAAGTGGGCCAGTTTCCTTCAACAATGATGTATATTCTGAAAATATCATAGAAACTACACTATTTTCCAAATTATTTAACCAAACAAAAAGGCAACTAACTGAATCTAAAAACTTAGCATATTAATAAGAAATTCATTTTAATATAAAAATTTATATAAATAATTTTTGCTCGATGCTTGGCTTGATTGGGAAATTAAAGAAAAAGTATTATACTTGCAATATATATATGAATGTTTATATACATTAATTTCCAAATAAAATTACACAATATTAAAAATCTGATTTGAGATTATGAGAATTTATATCTTACTTACAATTTGAGATCTTGTGTAAAGCCTAAACACAACGTACAAAGTTGCCAAATAAAGAAAAGCAAATAGATGTTGAGCTAGGAAAATATTTGTTCCTTTTTGTGTTATTGCATACAAAATTGAATAAACATAAACAAATCCACCAGGATACCTGAAACATAAGTAATACAGAAATATTTATAGAATATGTATATTTTTAGCAGTAATCATAACAAAATGTTAAATAATTCTAAAATTTAATTTCTCATACTAATTATAAAAGTACAGTAAAAAAACTTATTATACTAACATTTTTGAAATACTAAATTGAAATCTAATTTATGAGTGGAAAAATTAAGTTACTGATTCTTTTATACTAAAAATCAATCAAAAGCATAGATAAGTCTAGAATAATTCTGAACAATTAGGTGCATAAAATGAAGATTTGTTATTTAAAAAAACAATGTTTTAATAAGAATAGAAGGGATTTTGAAAAATAAAATTTTAAAAAGATGACTACAAACAAATATCGAACAAGATAACAAATGAATTAAAAACTTTCAGAGAGTGTTACTAAAAATAAAACCATTATTGGTATTTTGAAGCATAATAAAAATGAGTTGGCCCCCAGAAACTTATAAAAGAAACATTGCTGCAAATAGATGTTTAATAGATAATAGAATAATAGATGAAGAGATTTAAAATCTAGTTGTCTCAAATTAAGAACTAAATTGCTTCTTTACAAAAGTCTTATAAGGTCTGTCATGACTTATGCATCAGAGACTTGGGCATTGACTTTAGATGATGTGGAAGCTTTGGGAATTTTCGAGAGAAAAATCTTACATTGCATTCTTGGTGGGGTCCAAGAGAAGATGATCTAATTCAGAACTAAATAAAATCTACAAGTAACCTGATATTGTAAAATTTGTCAAATTAGAGAGACTTAAGAGGGTTGGTCATCTGGCTAGAATGAATGAAGATCATAATTGCAAGAAAATCTTTCTGGTAAAGCCCATGGGAAATAGACCTCGGGGTAGACCCCTGCTACGATGGATTGATTGCATCAAAGAATATCTTAATATTTTAAAGGTTAAAAACTAGAAAACAGTTGCAAAAAGTAGATATACCTGGAGAAGGCAAGAACTATTGAGCCATCGAAGAATACGGCATTTTACTTTACTGCAATTTAATTGGAAAATATTTCTCCCCATTTTACCCACTTTGCATAATTTTCAAACAGGAACTTTTTAACTTTTTCAAATTGGCTTATAAAAACAGGTTTTTATTTCTGCGTAAATTTTTGCAACAAAAATATACTCTTGACTTATACACAGATCAGCTTATATTTAGAAATATACAGTATATGGTAAAACAATATAATTAATAAACAGTTCTTAGTGAAAATATTTTAGGAGTGTTATACATCAAGCATTATCTGATTTGAGATGCATACTCTAAGACAGTAAAAAGCAAACAATATATTTAAGCTGTTTAAAGGTAAATGCTTGATCGGCTGAATATTAATTGATAATGTTCTTTTGTATACTTCTGATAGACATAATATTTTGAGTGAATATTGAGAAAAATATAGCTAAGAGTCACAGGTGTAGCTAGTTCTAAGTGGGCCATGTATCAAAATACCTTAGCGACCCTTGTTTAGACATGAAAGCCTTGTTAGTGGAACTATAGTTGCACATGTTGGGGCCCCTGTAGCTTGGGGGCCCTGTACCATTGATACGGCAGTAGCTACGCCTCTGCTAAGAGTGCTCTTTCAAAAAATCAATATTTCATTCGAAAACAGAAAAATTCCTTCATTTTTCATTAGTATATATAATATATATGTTTTATAATTTCATATTTTTTTAAAATAATCTAAAATAGTAGTATTCTTTCTGTCATAGGTCATTTTTTTTACCAAGTAATTGAAAGAAAAGAAAATTAAAACAGCAAAAATATTTAAAAATATGTTACTAAGGCACATATATTCATTCACTCAAATAGTGCACTTTGACAATCACTTCCAAAGTTCTATCAATTTTTTCACATGATCAGAATATAGTTATTTATACAACAGGAAGCTTTGTTATTTCACTGATTTAAGAGCATGCTAATGAAAAGAGATAGTAAATCTTAAAACATAATTTTGTTTAAAAGTAATGCCTTCACAAAAGTATTTAATCAACTTAATTGGGAACAAGGGTCTAAAGCAGGGTATTCAACCTTTCGTCCTGCCAAGCCGCATACACGACAAATATTTCACATGGACGGTAACATGAGGATAATGTAAAAAATACACTACAAGATCAAAGCAAAACTGACCAAAATATTAAAGCTCACATTTTTGGCTTTTATTTTAATACTATTATAACTTCTTTATCAAACACACACACACAAATATTTACTCATATGTATATTTTTACTGAGTTATGAGATAGTTTCGATTTTCTTTCAACCATGACCAAGCCGCTCGCTTATATTCTACAATCAAAATAGCAAAAATTGATACATTTGATTGCTTGATTGACAGAATTTCCTGCTAAATTTTAAGTTAGTTCCGTTCACTAATAATCGAGTTTCTTAGTGCAATGAGCCACTAAGAAAAGGCAAGTGGGCCACAGGTTCAGTATCACTGGTCTAAAGAATCCAAAGCCAATGAACGGTTAAAGTGTAGAACAGGGGGCCTTTTGGCGATATCAATTTTTTAACAACCAGAATCGACTGCAAAGCAAATTTTTTTATACATATTTAAGCAATTTTTTCATTAATATTTTTTTTCATTAATTATTTCTTTATTTTCAATGCAAAATTCCACTTTGTAAATTCTCAGAACACTTATCGCTAAGTTGCTTGGAGACCAATTCCGGTCACCAAAAATTTGACTAAGCCAAGAGCCTATTGACTACACTTTAACCCCAATATGGTTTAAGAAACTTTTTTAAAAAATCAAATCTTAAATATATTATTATATATGAAGGTGACAGTAAGGGATAAGGGACCTAGTGAAATTGTGTTCAGATGATAAGGATGCATTTCTAAAATGTAGATATATTTCAATAGAAACATAATATAGGAGAATAGCAGAAATAATAAAAAGAAAAGATAGGAGTAGGTGTCATCGTAAAAGAGAAACAACAACAAAATAGCCCCAACAAAACATTTTCATGTATTATATATAATTAAAAATAGATCCAGTTAAATGGCAAAAGCAAACCGCAACCCCAATTGCCGGGGGGGGGGACCAATAAACACAGTAGGAAAGACTATAAAAACTACACTTAGAGTCTGTGGCAAAATTTTGCCCAATGCCATTTTATCATATATATGCCGAAAAACATGAAATGTTAACTGTTTTCTCAGAACAAGTCACCCATCTTCTAAATGTATTAATGCATTTATTCTAACTCATTATTTTGTTTAGTAATTCTCAATAGCATTAAAAAACTATTGACATAATGATAGACTAGATAATGATATCCTAGCTATTTTTAAATTGAAATGTTAAGCATGTTCCAATATTGTAAGTTCAGACTTGTTTTTCTAACCCTTAACATACACTTTCCACAGAAAATTTTAGGAATTTCATATAAATTAGATATTAAAAGAGTTATAAAATGGAAAATAATTTTTTAAAAAGTAAAGATGTAACCCACTTACACTAGAGGTCCAGTATCACCCTTTAAGAACTGATAATCTAAAGTACCATTTAGAACACCTTCAACTTCTTGCATGTAAGCTTTCCAATCTATTTCAGTATCTAAAATTAAAAGAAAAAAAAATTAGCTAGTAATACATACTATTTAACACATGTGATTCACATAAAATTTTTAATACAATCTCAAAATTGGTTATATGAAAATATTATTATATTGATAGTCACTGAGTTAAAAATTAAAGATTGATTTTAAAAATAGTTTTACTCAAAAGTTTGATTTATGTTTATCTTTTTGTAAGATGCATGAGACTAAATTGAAAAAAACATTCATGATGCAACTTATTTTTTTAATTAACAAATATTCAACACCATCTTATTTTTCTAAAAATCATTTTCATTTCAAGTCCAATCTGAGAAATAAACTTTTACCAGAAAACAAAATTATTTAGTTTTAGAAGATAAAAGTATGATGAAAAAAAAGAGCTTAACAGAGCAGTAAACCCACAAGTTATGCACTTATAAATTAACTTATTGGTATCTTTCCATTACATTGGAATTGTAAAACTTTATTGCTATTGATTCTATCTTAATACTTCTAGGAAATAATAAACTTTACTTGGAATCAATATGAGGTGGCTAAATGATCATTCTTGATAAAATAAAATATCCCATTTTTATGCATTACGGTACTTGTTTTGGAAAGGTCACAGGATATATAACTAGCTTTTTTTTTTCTTTTGTAAAAAATTTAAAGGCTAAAAATTATGTTTTGATATCTTAATTTTTTTTCTCATAAGAAAGAATATCAAATAAGTGAGCAAAGGTATATGAAATACAAAACTTTAGTAAATTAAAGAGCATTTTATACAAATAATGTGAAACTTTGCAATGATTATAACCAACAAGTTTACTTCATATTCAAATACCGTAAAATCTGGTGTATAATGCGCACTTTGAACACAAAAATAAATTACTTCAAAACATAAGAGCATAACGCATGTACATTTCAGGTTTCTTCGCAAAAAAGGGGATGTACGTTATACGGTGAATATACCTAAAAATTAAAAATTGCAGCTTGAAAGTATAGGTACATGTTATACGGCAGAGTTTACAGTAATTTAAATCATAAAATTGTTTAGATTGGAACATTACGTTGGACAATTAGTATGATAGCCTACTTAACCAGTGGCGTAATGTACATCCCCACATTGCAGGGGGCGGGGTTCTAAGGAACCCGAAGCCTGATAGACATCAAGTATGTATTTGGGCTTAGGGCCGAAACCTGACTTAGAAGGGAAGCCCTAATATTTTCAGTTGTACCACTGTACTTAACAAATACAAGAAAGTAAACTGTTCAATTCTTGTATGCAATACAATTAATTGGACATTAATTTTACACATACTTCTATATTTTAGAGATATTAAAAAATTTAAAATACTCTCTGAAATGAATAACTGATTATATAAATTGTCTTTAAACATCTAAAATAATTAATTAAAGACAATTATACACAATTACTAACATTTTTAACAAGCAATTTCATTAGATTAAATCATTATCTACTTTTCTTTCTGCACAACTTAAAACTTCAATAATGATTTTCACTAAATTAGAAAAATGTTACCAAGTGATGCAATATTCCACCACTATTGTATTTTAATTAGTGTAATCTGATATATTGTTTCAATAATGTTGAATTTTACAGCAACAAATGGGCTACTGGCATTTGGCCTCACAATTTTAAGCAATGGTGATGAGGTCATCTAAGCCGATACTCCATTATCCAAATTGCCATATTATTAGCAACATCAAAACAATCAGCTTTATAACATTTGACATGATTCACCCTTTTACATTACAGGCCTTTAGTGGCACCAGGATTGGATTACACATCTTGACAAAAGCATGTTAGCCATGAGTTCAGAACTGTGACTACTGCAGCCACAAAATTTAGTCAGAACTGAGCCAATTTCTGTATTTAACAGGATTTTAATACAAACAATTTTTTCGGTACTTTTCTGTTTTGAGGGGCAGTAAAAATGCTACAAAAAAGATTGCCACATGAAACAGTAAAAATTTCTTAACTGTGGTAAACCTTCCACACAATGCACATGATGAATCAACTTTATAAAACCCATCTTTTTCTGTGTTTGATGTTTTATTTGGCAAGAAAAAAAAATTAACTGCTACCAACGGCCTCACAAAAAGAAAAAGAACCGTCTTTTCTTATTACTGTTTGCAGTATACACAGGGCTTTCAACTTTATGCAGCTATCAAGTTTAGAAAATTCACTATGATAACTGCATTAAGCTTGTTTATTCTCATGCTTGCAGTTGGTATAAAAACATGAATTCACAACTACATTACCATAATTTTTGTACTTGCGTATTATCGCAACCTATTGGCGACATTGTATAAAACGAAGCATTTGGTAGCTAATGCAGCATATATGACACATAGGAAATTGGGGTTGCCAACTTGGCGAGTTATTAATAGAGTTGGTGATTGTTGCGGCAATACGTATAAGTACCGATTTAAGCTATAAGCTTTATTGTGTTAAAGTATAGTATAGGGGCGGCCCCACTTGGCGCAGTCCTTTTTTTTTTGCGACTAAAAGCGGTCTCGCCAAGGTACTTTTTTCGGAATTACTTATAGAATGAATTCGATATCTCAAAATGACATTTAGAAAAAAAATTGCCAAATCCGAAGAAAAATCGCCAAATCGAAAGTGCCCCTCCCCCCTATACTACACTTGAGCCGGATTGGTTGTATTCCAATTGTGTTAATTTGGTTCCCAAATCCGGCCATAGAGTAATACACGCAAAATGAATATTAATTTTAAGGAACAAAAATTCATTCCAAATAATTATGATTAGATAGATAATTTCGTTTGTAGTTATGTGCTCAAATAAGCTACTACGTTTGCAGTAACACACCAAATGGGTTGATTTGTCGAATCGGCCGCTTCTAACGCCAAGTGTTTTCTCGCCACATCGATAAATGCGCTAAATCTGGTAACCCTTCCGAATTTGTTCTCCAGTGAAGGAGAAGTCGTTTTGACAAAAACGCGCCAAATACAGGATTTTTCTAAATTTGGCGGAGAAGCGGCCGATTCGACTATTTCACCACAAAAAGATAGTTATCTCTGGTAGAAGGCTAACTAATATCCACTTGCTTTCTGCTTAAGTTAAATTAATATTTCTTGATGAATATCTCACAAATGAAAACACAAAATGAACTTAAGAGGCTTTTTCACTTACAAGGAATTTTATAAATTACAAATGCAGTAACAACTACTTCCAAAAGTAAGAGTAACAACGCAATTATCCATGAGTATTCAGGATTTACGATTATACGAGGTATATCTTCGCGTAAAGTAGCAAAATCTATCTTTTTTTTCTGTGGCACATATTTAAAAAGCCGCTTTCCATGTTTAGCGGTGGGGGGCGCCATCTTTAAAGGACCATCATCAATAAAAACACGATTTTAATTCCTTTCAGTACATCTTTAGACGCTTCAAAATAATGCCTTACCCTGAAATAAACTTTATTAATTGGTAAATCATTAGGAAACATTTTTAAATTTCTCCTAAAAATATATATATTAGTTTGCATGTGGTTAAATTAAATATTAGTATTTTTAAAGAAAAACAAGATTTCTTTTTTTCTAGCAATCGATTAGCGCAATCGCATTGCGCAACAGAGTGGTACCTTAACCGTGGTACAATCTAAAGAAACATTGAATTTTTATTGATAAAGTGAGAAGTTTGTAGTTTAGAGAAATGGCACAAGCTGATTTTGGAACTGGTAAGAGTTTGGTTGTTTTGGCTATTGTGCTCGGATGTTTTGCTGTGCTGTGGCCCAAAATATTTTATCCAATGATGCAAACTGCATTTGCGATGACATCTCCAAAAGTCGACAGTGATGGTAGTAAGTTTTGTTCTGATGCATATCTATAAATAAAAGTTTTGCGCTGATTTTAATTCATCTGGTCATTCGTTGCTCATGATAAATGACAGTTTAAATTGTTTGGTTTTAAGTATCTCGATTTTTATATAATTTATCAATTTTCTTATTGTATGTGTATGTGTTGTGCATAATGTATTCAATAGAGCATCCACTCTGAGATGAATTTTTAACCTCAACAATCAGTTCACAGTTAATTCTTTGGTGTTTTAAGTTATCTGTGTAGTTTGAGTTAAGCAAAGTTTATCTTTTTTAGCTAAAATTTCATGCTATATGTATCAGTAATAGTGCTGTATTTTTAAAGTAATTGTTTGTTTTCATGGAATTTTTCAGAACAAAAACTTTTTAATATATTTTTATTCTATATTGTTTAATAACTAACACTTCCATCATTTTTCAACGTAAATGTATTTTTTAAAATACTATCCAGTTTATATATCTGTTATAATATTTGGTTATTTGTAGCAGTTGAGTGTAATCTAAAATTGATACTACTGTAATTGAATTTTTATAATATTGATATGAATTTTTCAAATGGAATTCTTTAACAAATTAATGTTTTTAATATTGGAAAATCTTTATGCATGTTAAAAAATGTTGTGGCTCTTGGAATTTTAATGTTTGGAGTTTTTTTCAGGCAAATGCAACATGAGAGTTATTTAAATATATATTGTAGTATTTTTTCCCTTCAGAATTCTATAATATTAAGTAAAATCTTTAAAATATGTTTCTGTCTTTACAAAAGATAAATTTTATTGTAAGCTTGACTAACATAGATCTGATTAAACCTTTATGTTATCAAAATTTGAATCTTGCATATTAGCTCATGTTACTGCTTAATCATCACAGATTGTATGGTTTATGATCTATAGATTTATTTTATCGATAAAGCAAACTGAAATTTGTTGAAATTCTCCAAATGTCAGTAATGACATGCAGTTAATATGAAAGAACAATTTTTTTTTTTTTAGTATTAATGTTTTATAAAGTATTACATTGCCTAAATAAGAAAAAGGAGCAATGTCTGGTTTGTCTGCAAAAACAATAAATTGCCAAATTTTGCTGTTAGCCAAATGTAACAATTTTTGTTATTCTACCAAGAGTTTTTTTTAGTGAAAATTTAGTATAATTAATGACAACTAGCAGTAAGTAATTTTTATTTATGTGTATCTTGTGTGTTGTCACAAATGTCTGTTTGGGGGAATTTGTGCCTGTCTAAGAGAAAGTGCCAAAAAATTACTTTTTGCTGGCTTTTTATTTTTGTTAGTTAATGTTATCAGAAAGAATTACAGATTTAAAAATGAGTTAACTCTTGCTTTAAAATAGCTGTGTTGCTTATCAAATTTGAAAAAAAATTTTTTTTTATATTTCTAGTTTTTAAACATGTCTTTACCTTTGATAAATGCTACCGGAAAATTACTTGATGAATATAATATAATAAATTAATTACATATGCTGTAATAAACGTATAATTAATGTAAAGTAATGTATGAGATCTTTTCAATACTTCAAATTTATATCTCTTTTAAAGAAAAAGGTAAATTTAACTCTAAGCTTGTTTGAATCTAATTACAACATTGTAACTCTTTTAAGTTAATCAGAATGTTCTAAATGTTTTCTAAAAAATTAAAATAATCTGAAACAACAGTATTTTTAATATGAATAAACAAATAATATTCTATGTTTAAATAAAAATTTGGTAGAACTTAGAAAAAAATTATCATTCAAGCATAATAATCAAATGAATGTTAAATGGTACTTGAAAAATAATTTTTTGGAATTGTTTTATTATGAAAATACTTAAAATATGCATAAGCATTTAATTTTATTTTGTGCAGGATTTCAAGATAATGATCGTCCTCCCCATCTTCATCCTGCATCTATGGGTCCTCGTGGTCGTGGACCACATTCTGAAGATGTCCATGATAAATTTCTTATGAGAGAAGGAAGAGTAAGAGATATTGTTTCTTTACTAGAACTAGAAATTTTATTTTTTAAATCACTTTGCTACCTTCGTTCAAAGTCTAAGCAAGGGCAAAATATAAAGAGTTATAAGGAGGGGTAAGAGCTTGTTATATTGTAAACAAAATTACAGTTTAAAAGAAATTTTTAAAAAATTAAGTAGTTTTGGAAGATTTTTCACTTTAATACACATTAAATTTTAAAACTCATTTTTATGAGATTCAATAATTAAAAATAATGTATAATTAAAATAAAAGGTGTTTGGGGCTTATTCAAAGGATAGTCCATCACAAAATCTGTTCAAAATTAAAATTGTTTATTCCTTCCTGTAAAAGGATTTCTTTTGTGTAATATTTGAAATAGATTTAATGGGATTTGTGAAAGTGTTTTACTTTTTAAAATTAATTAGTAAGATAAAATCCTGCTTATTTTTGTTTATTCATTGACCATTTATCAATGATTTATTATAATGGGCCTAACTCTAGATGTTAAAAAATGTATTCTTAAAAAAGTGTAGTATAAATAGGGAAAGCATAGTATCAAAGGACAATCGATTTTATATGCATGGTGATAAAAATAAGCATTTATATCAGTAACATATTGTATGTTTCACTCATATTTTAAGGAGTTTTATTTTGGCTCATTTATTCATTGGCTTTGATTTTAAAAATAGCCCCAAAAGATTGTGTTCAAATTCATAGTCATTGCAACTGGGAATATATTGTTAAAAAGACAATGTCACTGGCAAGAACATATAAACGCATACAATCAAATTTCAAAAATGATCATATTTGATGAAAATAATAATTAAAAATTTTGGGTACATATCAGTTACAAGGACCACAAAGGCAAACATGGCAGCTAAAAAATATGCTAAATTCTACTTTATTGTGTTTGTAGTGAATATATCATGTTAGATGTCTCCAATGCTCATTCTATAGTAACAACTCATAAAACAATCACCAACCTATGGTCTTTATAACCTATTTGTACCAAATATTGATTTAATAAAAAGGTATTGTATTTGTTAATTTAATCATCAACAGCAAGTAAACAAAAAATAGCACTCTCCTTACTTTTTTTGTTTTTTTAAACATCTTTTTATTTCTAACTTCATAATTTTTTTCCACTCTTTCTATCATTATGCAAATTTTCTCTTTCTGTCAAATGTATTTATCAAATCCTTTCGTTATTTTTATCAAATTGGGTATAATGGGAAGAACTTTTTTTCCTGAACCATGTTTTTTTTTTTTTTTTTTTTTTTTTTTTTTGCTCTTTCTTTCTGCTAGTAGCTTAGAGTCCTGGTACCACTGAAGAGAGAGCCTTGTAGAGGGGGCTGATGTATGTTAAATTTGTTGAGACTCAATGTCCTCCCATTGGTATGGTGTGGTAGTTAAGAGAGGGGGCTGCCAGCTCAAGTGTCATTCTCCTCACTTGACTAAGGTTCGAAATTACAAGGTCTGTCATCAATAAACCCTGTATTGCTTATTAATGTGACATTAATGAAACTCTCACTTTATTGTGGGCAGTTCTGTTCAAATAATCAATTTTAACAGAAACAATCAAACATTTCATCCATTATTAAATCTTTCTTCCAATTTATTAAAGAAATTATTAATCTTTACATGTGACTAATTTTTAAAAGCTTTCCAATGCATATATATTGATTAGTATCCAGTCGGGCATTTAAAGATCCAAATTCTAGGTGTTATATAATTAATACAATTGCCTGTTTGGCACCCTTATTGCCAATTTTGGGGCAATGCAGTTTTCTTTATTGTATATAGTATAGTGAAATTAGATATAATCTCTATGTCTGTTTTGTGTTTAGGCATACAATTAATTATGCTAGTTTTAAACTCGTGACTAAAAGCAAAAATAATTAATTATTATGTAGGTTTCTGATACTTTTATTATATTACTTTTTTTAGCCCTTCCCTCATCCTCAAGCTAGGCAGCCTGTGAAATCTCAACCCAAATCGGGTGGTGCAATGAGTATTATTATGCCTATCTATACTGTAGGAATAGTTGTTTTCTTCTTATACACTGTGCTAAAGGTAATATATGTGTGTGTATATTTTTTGATTTTTTAATCTTGTTTAAATCACATAGTTTAGTTTAAAATTTTATTTTGGCAACAACCATGAGACAAACAAAAATTGTATTATCTACTTTAAAATTAAATTGTATTAATATTAGCATGGATTTTATTTCAATAAATTATTTTCTCTTGTAGTTAGTTTTCAAGAAACCTAATGAAGGTGAAAAAAAACCTCTGATTAAAGATTTTCACATGGACCCTGAGTACCGTAAGTTTGTCTGTCAGCAATCTAATGAATCAGCTCGGACATCCAAAACGGAAACATTGACGAAGAAAACTCTGCCTAACTTGAGTGAGGCAACTATTCTAGAGGATGAAGAAATAAGTAATTATATATATATTTTTTAATAAAACTTGTGAAACTGTCATATTTTGACTGTAATATATTGATAAAAATCAGTTGTGACATTTGACTTTGAAATAGTTAAATATATATATTTAAAGCTAGTTCTGTGTTTTGAAAATAAGGTATAAAATTTTTCATTTAGCAAGATAAAAATATTTAGAAGTTACATGTATTTTTTAATTTATGTATATACATAGTAAAAATATCAAGGTAAAAAATCTTAAATGTATAATTTTTGTTTAAATTAATTTTTAGGCCATTTTGTTTTATTAGATTTTTATCTTGTTTTGAAAGAGAAATCAAATTACTGCTTATTTTGTAACATATGTCTTGTATTTGCTTGAATTGAAAACTTAACTTTACTTCATATGCTGTATTGCTATTTTCATTTAAAAATTACATATTTATTTTGAAGATTTCTACTAAATTGTATGTTTGTTACTTGTATTAAATTGTACATGTTGTACACAGACATAATTGTATATATTCAAAAATTCTTTCAATCTTTTGCATCATATTTTAAGATTTGTTTTTTTTTAAGATAATGTGTTAATAAAATAATTAAGATAAAAAATGCAATGTTGATTTTCTGAAATGTGGTAAATACAATTAAAAAACATTAAATTGTGTAGTAGTATTCATTATATTATCAGTCTCTGAAAATTAAATTTTTACTTAGCAAAATTCTAGCTTATCTTTTTAGGGTGGTCATGATCAGTCATATCTTTGATATAGGGCCCAATTAAGATAATCAGATATACTGACACATTTAGTGGAATCATTTACATATTGAATTGTATTCAATCATATGTTAATATTTTACAACAAAATTTTTATTATATTTAAAAAAAACTATTAAATAACTCTTACTCTCTGTATTAATTCTTATACATATTTTAGTATAAAAATGATGCTAGTCCCACTTTTATTTTTTAAAGAAATATGTTAATGAGATCGAAAAGATTAAATATAATTAATATTGTAGATTTTCAAAGAATTCATTGGATAAATATTAACACATCTTGGATCAAAGTTACTTAAGGGGAAGTATGTTTTAAAAAACAAATTAAGAATAAATTAATGCTATTTTTATTAACATTAATCCTTTGTTTTGAAGAAATTTCATGCATTTGTTTGTTTTTTCACAAGCAGCTAAGGATCTGGATCCCAGTATGTATAATTCACTTTATTATTGTGTTATATTTTTATAAAATGTTTTCCTAAAGGATGTTTATATATATATATATATATTTTAGAGGATTATGAAATATTTAAACTTAAAAAGAAACTTGAAGAGACTGAACAAGCAATGGAAAGAATAATTCAGCATATGGGTGTAGTAAATGCTTGCCTTACAGAAAAAGCATATGGACTCATGGATAAAAATGCTGGAAAGAAAATCATCGATACCCAAAATACTGATGTGAGAGTAAGTAGTTTTTACTTAATTTCCCCCTTCTCTCCCTGTATTTTTGCTGTATAAAAATAGATATAGCTTTTTAAATATACTTAACAAAGGTAGGTAGTTTCACATACGATTATGTATGCTTCATTATTATACAAATAATTTTTAGTTTTGGAGTAACTTTTTATTTAACTAAGATATGATTTGTCAAGTATTGATCATTTTTTCCCCTAGGAATAGGTTGATGTTTTAATATTTAAATGCTAGTTTCTGTATATCTATTCATTTTTGTTTAAGTAGGACCACTTTAAAAGTCTTACTTGCTTATATAAAGTTTAGTTGATATTTTTTTAAGTTCATCTCAATTTAAATTGAATTTAGAGTCCAAAATTCCAAATTAATATTAAATCTATTTTATGTAATAGATTTAATTTTTATTTGGAAAAAATGTTAAAATTACAAAATATTACATTTTTCCTCCTTTCTCAAAATTAATGATATTCATTTTTAGTCTAAGTTTATTATTAGAATTATGGTTGTTTGAAATTTTCTGTATGTAATATGGCTTTAATAGCTAATTATTTATAGGCATTAACTCAGGGCCACTGTTGTATCCATTGATTTTAGGATTTAAGTTCTTATATATATGTATATAACACTAAAGACCTACAGTGCACATTAATATGTACAGGGTTGAATTATTTTTAGAAATTGAAACAGTTTAGTTTTGATCTTAATAATAATGTGATTTGAAAAATGTTTGTTGATGTAATCAGTAAAAGTTCCCCCTTCCCTTCTCAGTTAGACTATTATTTAACTATTTTTGTAAATAACAGCTAATAAATAATTGTACAAAACACGGATATTTATGACAAATATTTAATATATGTATACAAATGTAAATTCTTAAATTGATGGCTTACTCAAGTTCTGTACAATATTGAAAAAAATATTAATTCTCAAATTTATTAGTTTTGCCAAAGATTATTATATTTTTAATTTAATAACAAATGATGGAATGAATTTTCAATATTTTGCTCTTATAATACAAATGAGTTTGACTGTTACTAACATATCCACATTAAGGTTAACCCTTTAAACTGTTTATAATCACCGTAAAATATGTTTTTTCTGTAAAACAATCTTGAGTATGAGAGAATTACCATTTTCTATATTTATCATACTATTTAAATTTTATATATTCATAAAAATGTTCTATACCAGGAATAAAAACTAAATAATCATTGTCATTAATGTCTGTGGAATCGGAAAGGTCTCCAAACCAGAATAATAATTAGGAAAAATCTATTCCATCATGTATTTAATACCTTTACTATTTTTAATAATAGCAGTATCCTTAAGGTTTTTTATAATTAGCTTGCTCTATGCTTTTATAACATTTCCCAGATTTATATACATTTCAGGGGATATATACACTCTAAAATGCACATTTATATTAATTTGAATGTATATGAATGTCTTAAACATTTTCTCTATTTCTTTATAGCGTATACAAGTAGTCATATGAAGCTTTAGCCAAAGAAATATATTTGTCGAATTTCGCGAATTGATTCTTTCATTAATTTTTATTTTCATGTTTTATTTTTCTTTTATGATTTTATTCTTCAGATTTTTCTGTGACATTTATAAAATAACATTCAAAATAAAGAATTTTACAGGTTGCATGCATTCGTTTTGGATCATGATGAGCTATGAAATGCAGCTATGTTGCTTATTGATGCTTTGAAAAAAAAATGAAAAGTTAATCTGCCTGAAAGATAATGGAAATTTTTGTTTTTAATCAGGTTATATGATCGAAGTAAACACTTTTTTTTTATTTTACTTTATTTTGTTGTTGCTTTGCATGACAATATTCGTAATTTTTAGTTTATTTTGTTGCATTTTATTCATGTTATAGCAGAAAAATAGCTTATTGTTTAAGCATTATGATGAGGCTAAAAAAATTCAATTTGCAATGTACCCATTACATATGAAATCAAATTAAATAAAATTCCACAATTATTGCAGTCAATATTACTTTCTCTATTTTGCATATTTTAAGTATCTATAGCTTCATTATTGATATTGAATTATTTTTTAAATTTTAATGTATATCAAGTACTGTATCAGAAAATTGTATTTTGAGATTTAAAACATTTTTTCTTAAACTGTATTTTATTTTTGTGAAATTCATATTTTAATGAAATTCCCCTCCCAAACAGAAAATTGTCAATTTCTATATTTTGTTCTCTTAAAAATATTCTTTTTTCAGTAATTGTTTTATTTTTAATTGAAATTAGGAAACTTTTTATATTTTCTTATGAGCTGAGGATGAAACAATTGTAACTAAATCTACTTTTAGTGGGTTTCTATTAAAATATGTTTTTAAGTTATCATGGTTCCAAATTGAGATCTATTCCTGTAATGAGTGTGCCTGCAGCAACTAAGAGGTGGTGGTAACAAACTTGTGGCCAGTGAGTGCTGTTGAGTCATAGGTTTGAGCTCTAGTTTCATTGAAGACCCACCATGTAGAGGAGCTCATGCATATTAAATCTGTCAATGCTCTAAGTTTTCCCGTTGACATGATGGGGAAATTAAAGGGGGTCAAGACTCAATGTGACTTATCATTTGACCGTGATTCAAAATTACGAGATCAGTTGCCGATCGCCCTTGTGCTGCCTCAGAGTGTGAAGTAAATTAAAATCAAATCCAGTAGTGTAGCTTTAATGTAACATTAAATTAAAATTCATGATATTGATTCCTATTTTTTTTTTTATTTAAAAAATAGTCTTCAGAGTCGTATTTAAAGCTATTATTTATGTTTATTGATCAACATTGTTAATTATATTACTTTTAAATGTCTCCATACAATATATTGTTAATTTTTTTATTAAAAAAATATAATTCTTGTTTCTTTAGAAAAGGCACAAAAATAAAGCACAAAAGGAGGTGGATAGTTCACTCACATCCAAACGCTGCCATATCCAGGAGATAGATGATGAATATGATCAGAAGTGCAGCAATGTCACTAAACTGGAAGATGATCTAACGGAACTTATCAATCTCTGCAATGCAACTGACCAATTCAGCAATAAAATTAATGATGAAGTTCCAGACATGGTAAAGGAAGAAGAGGAAAGCACAGATGAGTGCAATAATGATTCTGATGATGAAACAGATGAAATTGTGAAACAAAAAAATCTTAACCAAAAAAGTGTAAATGGATGCTGCCAAAATATGTCATGTACTTAAAGTACATGGTTGAAGTGAAATCCTCATAAGCTAGGACTCTGTGTCAGTTAAATATCAGCAAAAAGTTTTAGGTGAGAGAAAAAATTGTTGTACGAAGGATAATACCCTTTAAGCTATTAAAATTCAGAATATATAATATTTTTAATTTTTGAGATCTAATTTTGATTATTGATTATGCTAGAAAAAATAAATGGAAGATCAGTTGTTTTTTTTTTTATCTCATAACATTATTTACTTATGATTAATATGGTTCATAGTAGCTTTTTATGTTACCTGAATTTTTTTTAATGATTGCAGTTAAATGAAAAAATTAAAAGTATTAAAATTTTCTGTTTGATTTGTTGATAAAGAGCCAATGAATATTTAAACTTATATGATATTCACTTGAATTGTTAAATTCAAAATTAGTAGATGTACTAATAATTTGTTGATATACTATTTCTTTTATTAAAACCTTATTTTTTTTATATTTCTGTTTTTGTAATTATAGTAAAAGTAGGGGTTTTTTTCTCCAAGTTCGTGGCTTATGAAAATTTCACTTGCAAAAAGATATGTTTGTTTTTGCATCATTATATTGTTTCATTATTAGGAGAAATCATGATAGTGTGTAAAATTTGTATTCATAACTTATTGTTTTGACCTAGAGCTTTCAGCATTGTATGAAATTTTGATTGTTCCTAATCAAGCCACTTTAAAGTTTGATGGTACCTGAATTATGTATCTGGAAAAAAGAAATTCCATGTTACTCAGTATTAAAAGAAAAAAAAATATACAATTAACATACTTCACTTCAAATTGTGTGAACTGATATATAAGAAAACCAGTAGGGATCATTAAAGTAAATATTAATACAAATTAAAATTTTTAAAAAAAAGCACAAGGGCATGAATTATTGGGAAAATTAGATATTTTTTTTTGTCCTGTGTATTTTAAACTATTATATTATCCCTTATAGAATCTAGTGAGTTGCCTTTGAGCGGTTAAGTAAATTAATCGCTAATCCTAATAAATCGATGATCCTGCATGCACAATCCACAAACATTTGAATCATTTTCCTATGCATTTTTTTAACTCTATAATGACTAATTACAAGATTTTAATCTATGATTGTAAATTATTTGATCTGAAAAATAGAAATATTTGTAATGATTTCAATCTTTCAAAAAATATAATGATTTAGTTAGTACTAGTAATTTAGTTGTCTGTGGTGATTTGTCTCATAGAAAAACACTTTATAAGAAAATTTTACTGTTTGTACTTCTCTAAATAATTCCATAGGTAGATATTATAGTTAAAACATTTAAAGAGTTTATTAATTTCTAAAAGGCAATATTCAAAGTCAGAATAATTATGTGTTCAAAGTACTTTATGGTTGAAAATCAAAAAACTTTCTTGTCCTTTTTCTGTCGTGTAAATTTATTGTGAAAAAATTGTTTCCTTTAAAATTGGAAGCAAACTGTCAGTCATATATATGAAATCAAAACATTTGGTGTTGTGTATTACAGAAGCTAATTTGTTTGGAAAAAATTATAAAAATTTTGATGGGGAAATTTTACTTTAAGAAGGTTATATTTTGTAATTATTTAATTAAAATTAAGCACAAGATTGTTTTTGAAATATTTAAAGAACAAATCTTATTTATTATGTGGTATTGATTCTTCAGAAATGAGAGTTCTTTTTTTGTGCGATGGAATTTTTTTTAAGGATGAATCTCCTGTAAATGTGTTAGAGATTAGAGTTATCAGGGAGCAAAGTAAAAAACTGCTATGAATGCTTATTGAAAATCATAAGGGTAAATGTTTATTTGTATCTTTAAAAGTAAAATAAAACTGTGCCAAATTTCTTGTAAAAGAATTTTTCTTAAATTTATAATGCTATATAAGTTTTTAATAATAAAGGTTTATCTTTAATATTAATACTAATGAATAAAGTTTTTACTGCTAGACCTATTATTATTTTGTCTTTTTTTTAAAAAAAATATATTGTATGTAAATGATGTCTTTGATGTTTCCTCTGTTTTATAATTAAATTTTAAAAAACCCTGTTAAAAATTTGTTATATAAGTTTATTAGAATAAAAATTGTGTTATTTATTAATACTGATTGTCTCTTCTTCCTGTCCTTTTATGTTTTTTATAATAAACATTTTAATTTATGTGTACTTTTCAAAAAGGAAAAAGAAACTTGTGAATTCAACAAACAATAACCTTTTATAATCATCTTAAAAGCTACTTTTCATTTATGTTTTCTAAATTAATACAAAAGATTGCAGCTTATTAAATAATTTTGGCAATGTTCAAAATACAATGAAGAATAGAAGGATTTTCTTGTACATTAATACTATGCAATACCAGTGATTTATTCAGTTCAAATTATCCAAGTGAAGGAAATTATATTTTTAAAATTTTCATCTTTTTGTACCCATTTCAGAATGTTTATTAAAAATGATGTTGAAATTCTACTTGAACTTTTTTACAACAGTAAGACTTAACGAATATTGATTTTCCAAAACCTATTTCTTGTTATCTAGATTATGATTAAAATTCTGTAAGACAGCAAGAATTTCATGTGTCAAAATTATTTTTTTTATGACTTATAAATATTGTGAGCAGTAATATTTTGTGTGCTTTTTAGTATAAATTTAGTACTTTTTTTAAATACAAAACAACTAATAGTTGAGATAATAATACTTATAAATAAAGAGTAAAAATAAATTAAATAATAATAAAGTTAAATAAATA
The DNA here is from genome assembly GCA_019973955.1 of Trichonephila inaurata madagascariensis. Classification (NCBI taxonomy): domain Eukaryota; kingdom Metazoa; phylum Arthropoda; class Arachnida; order Araneae; family Nephilidae; genus Trichonephila; species Trichonephila inaurata. Next base: position 194,953 of record BMAV01007129.1, read on the forward strand.
TAAGTAAAAAGTTGACTTTATCTTACATATTTTTTGTATTATTACATACAAGAACCTGAATGATAATTATAATAAAAACATTCAAAGCAATTTTTTGGTATGTAGCGCAGTTAATAAAAGATGAATTACCGCAAGAACAATGTTTTTTAAGTAACAAGGTTATATTGTAAAAATAGCAAAAAATTTTAAGGAATAGAATGTAACCAAAATCCGTTATTCTAGTGATTTCTCATTTTATTGGAGCATTCTTTCTTTTTAAAGAAATTCTTTTAAGAACCAAGAATAACATTTGCTCTTTAAAAACAGTTGCCTTTCTCTTGATCAAAAACGGAAGTAAAATTTTGTGGCCATTTAGGTATAAGGAATAATTTTAAAAATAATTAGATTTTAATGACAGAAGTAATTGTAGTTATATTTATTAGTTGTTTTTTTGTGTTTTAAAAAAAGTAAAAAATAGTTACTATAATTATATAGAATATATCATTTAAAAATCAGAGTCTTTTTTAAAAAATAAGATTATTTAATTCTGAAAATAAATAATAACAGGAAGTTGGCCACTCGTGCGAATCGAACCCTGACCCATTGCATGGTAATCCGATACGCTGACGCCCATACAACGGACACGTTGTATCGGGGGAAATAACTTGTATATAAGCTAAGTATGAATTTCGAGGGCTATTTTCTCGGAATTGCCTGGCCATTCGGCGGAATTACATTGGGGTTTGAATACCCTTTTGCAGTACTACTGTTACACAAAATCTCGTCCCCAAATGAATTTCCTTAGTCGTGCCTTCCCCTCATCAGTAAAAGCCCGAACAACGCTGGACTAAGCGGAGGGAAAAGAAACCGAACGACGGGGCAAAGAAGTCGAAAGTAATTTCGGAAAGGAATGCTGGCGTCATGAGGGAAAGAGAAAGCCCGTGCAACGACGGGCCATGCAGCTAGTATTATATTAAGCTGTGATTAACAACAGTAGTGAAAAAAAAAATGACGCAAATCGTGTTGCTAAAAACATTAACTTTTTTTAAACAAAAAGCAAAATATTTTCCTTAAAAATAATTGCAATTTTGATGCAAAGAGCCAGCAAATGTATTAATACATTGATAAATATCTATAGTGATGATTGAGATAAATATCATATTTGAATTGTACAATACGCGTATAAAATATAGGTATTTACTTATGACGTCGAATCGAAAAATGTCGCTAAATGCCTCGATGTACCGCCAATACAGGAAAATCATTCTTACGCTTGTTCAAACGCACCAATTTTGATAGCGCATGTAAGAAAATTACTCCTTTTTGAAGTGATAACTTCTTTAGGCGCGTTTTGTTGGAAAGTGAACTTGAATGATGCGTTTTAAAAAGCCAAGCATTGTTATACTCGGGTTTGTAACGCTCGTAACAATGGTAACAATACTACTGAATCATTTAGGTTTAGTGAGTCATGTATCGGAGAAATTTGTGCAGCGAAATGTAGAGCAGAAAATGGACAAATAATTCTAATGGTTACTATATATATTTCACCAAGTCAAAGTGTAGAGAAAATTATCGAATTTATTGGGGTGAAGCGAGTGAATTATTTTTTCTGGCGGAAGGATAACTGTGTGACCCGCCCACGCGTGGTTTTCCCGCTTCACTCCCACGCATTTCCCTCTACAGGGTTCACTGGCTTACTTGTTGCTGGGTGCTTTGGGGTCAGACTTGTTTGCTGTGCGCAGTATCCGTGACCGTTTTTCGTATTTGTATATAAATAAATGTGCTGTCCAGAGGTACCTGAGTGGAAGTAATTTCACAAAGAACAATAAGTGGTAGCAAGAGTCCGTGGTTCATCTGTGTGATGTGTTAATTGACTTTGTGAACTTTTAAACCTTTTTTACCTATAATGGATAAAATAACAATTCCCGATTTAAACGGAACGAACTATTTCATATGGGAGCTTAAGATGAAAGTTTCCCTTTGAGATTAGACTCTCTAAGCATAAACGAAAAGCCTGGAGACCGCCAAGATGAAAGCGAGTGGGAGACAAAAAATTTAGACGCTGTATCGTATATAAAGCTATCGCTCGCCAATGAACAGACGTTGCAGTTCGTAGTGGAAGAGAACGCGAAAGTGCTGTGGGATAAAATTAGAGCGACTTTCATCGGACGGGGCGAAGACCGAAAAATTGACGCAGGCAATGAACTAGGCCGTATCACACGTATATTATCATGCAATTTTTTCGTCCAATTTTTGGCCGAATCTGAGGGGGAAGGGTTGCCGTAAACAAAACGACACGCTCTGACGTCAGCCGCGCTCTATCTCCACATTGAAAAATTACTCGCCGATTTTTCTGCTTCGGAAAATGAACATCCAAAATTATTTCTTTCATTTCGCTTGCGCAATTGTTGATGGGTGTAAACTAAAAATAGAGCACCATTCTATTTAAAATATTATACACCGTTAAAATATTATACGGCATATCTGAAGTGTTAGACGAAACCGGAGCCGCCATCTTGTTTATGACGTAGAGCGCCGAAGAACCCCATTGGCTGGAATTTCAAGCAATTTTATTTGGAACAACTTTTTGAGCTCGCTAGCAAAAAATTGTTCTAAAGCGGTTGCTATGGCAACTGAGTAAAAATTGCACGAATTGAACGAAAAATTGCTTGAAACGTGTACGTGTGATACGGCCTTAAAGAACATTCGCATGAGAATGTAGCGAAACTGTAGCGGATTATATGCAAGAACACGGGGGATATTGACTAAGTGTCACTCCCTAGGATTGGACGCATCGCCGAGGGAATTGGTCTACCATACCGTTAGAGGATTGAATGGAAAATTCTCCAAAGTGCGAGAGATTTTAAAGACTCAGAGGGACTATGGAGGAAATTCTCTTCAAATTCTAAGGGAAGAAGAAACAGCTTTCAACTTACCAATTAAAACTCGTATGGATGGGATTAATGCTGAAGCATTTTATTCCAGGAGAAAAAATGAAAAACAAACAAGACTTTGCTATATTTGCTGAAAACGAAATCACCTGGCAAAGGATTGTTACTATAGAAACAAGAACTCTCCAAGTACAAGCCAAAGGAATATAACACAAAGAAACAATTCGTCTAGAAATGGACACCATCGAGAAGAAAAACTTTGTGGCAATACCTGGATCCTGGATAGTGGTGCATCCTATCATATGGCTAAAGAATCTGTGTGGTTCAAAAACATTAGTCCAGAAGTTATGGACATTTATTTAGCGGACAAAAATTCAAAAATGATGAGCCAAGGAACTGCAAACGTTTCAGCTAAAACTGTGAGTACAAAACATTGTAATTCTATTAATCTAACAATTACTAATATCAGTTATGTTCCGCAATTAAGATGTAGTTTACTATCTGTGTGACATGTTTAATGGATAAAGGTTCTAAGATTAAATCAGAAAATAATTGTGTGTATTGATATATGATGAAAATAATAAGTTAATAACTAAAGCATTTAAAAATAATAGATTAGAAATTAAATTAGAACCTATGTATAATTCTGAGTGTTATATTTCTGACCAGTCTACTAATAATTATGAAATTTGGCATAACAGGTTACGCCATTTATAAATTGTAAATATATGCTTAAAATGAAAGATTATATTGATATTGACAATGTAAATAATTTCAGGTGTGAAACTTGTGATGTAAGTAAAGTAACCAGAAAAACTCATCATAGTACTGAAATAAGTCAAAGTTCACACAAATTCTTGAGTTGCTCCATGCCGACCTGTGTGGTCCAATTAATATCGAATCATATGGTGGTGCAAAATATTTTGTGGTAATTGTAGATGATTTTTCTGGCATGTATTTTACATTTCTTAAAAAATAAATATGAATTGTTTGATATATTTTCTCAATTTAAAGCTAAATATGAAAATTTAACTGATAAAAGGATTAAAAAGACGAGAACTGATAATGGGTTAGAATTTGTAAATGAACAACTAGATACTTACCTGGCTAATTCAGGAATATTTCATGAAAAACTATTCCATACAATAGTGAATCAAATGGCAAGGCAGAAAGAGCTAACCGCGTTCTTCTAGAAAGAGCTAGATCTTTATTATATGAAAGTAAGCTTCCTTTAAAATTCCCATTAGAAATTTGGACAAGTAATAAACAGAAATTAAATTATCTTAAAAAATATTTGGCTGTGTGGCCTATTTTCACGTTCCGAAAGTATTGAGAAATAAATTTGAAGTTCCAGGAAGACGTGGAATTATGCTAGGATATGCTAGAGAAAGGAGGGGATATCGAATTTATGATATTAAAAATCAAAAAATAATTGAGGAGAGATCAGTTAAATTCAATGAATCTTTAAGAGGTAGTAGTTATTTAGGTGAGATTGAAAATGAAACATGGATATTGACTCGTTTTTTGAAGTCTCTCCGGAAAGAAACGAAATTAATGAAAATACAGAGAATGGAGTATCGTCTAATTTTGAAATAAATAATGGGCCTGTAGCAATTGAGAATGATAACTCAATTTCCTTTCAGACCACATCATCGCCTCAGACAGGCAGAATCCAACTCCCGGTACCTGAATTGAATGATGTACAAGATCAAATCCCTGTTAGAAGATCAGAAAGACTGAAATCTAAGCAGATGCCAGTTCATTTAACGGATAATGTACCAAACTCTAAGGCGAAAAATAGTGCTAATTGGCAAAATTGGCAATAGAGAATGAATTAGATTCGTTAGATAAACATAAAGTCTGGGAAATCGTACAAAAACCTTCGAAATCAAAATTAATAAAAACTCTAAGTGGGGGTATATAGTTTAAAATAAGACGATGCTGGGAAAAAAATATATATATATAAAATACAAAGCAAGGCTTGTAGCAGCTCGTTTTAATCAAATTAAAAACATAGTATATTCAGAGTCGTATTCGCCAGTTGTAAATATTGAATCTTTTCGATTGTTAATTGCACTTGCAGCTAAATTAAAATTAAATGTTAATTTCTTTGATGTAAAAACTGCATACTTATATGGCGATTTAGAGGAGACTGTGTCTGTGTTAAATCCTCCTGGTTATGAGAAATTAATTAGAGATGACAAAGTTTGTAAATTGAAAAAGAATATTTATTGTTTGCCACAGTCTGGTAGAAACTGGCATATGAAAATAAAGTGAGAATTAGAAAATTTTGGCTTAAAACAAATGGCTTCTGATAATTGATAATTGTGTATTTATTAAAACTGATAATCAAAGTGTTCTTATATTATGTATGTATGTAGATGATTTAGCTATTTTATGTAACAATGATAAAATGTATGAAGATATTGTTAGTAAGATTAATAATGTATTTGAAGTGGTTGTGTGTGAAAACAAAACTAATAAGTTTTTAGGTATGGAAATTGAAAAATGTGAAAATGGTATTTATTTATCCCAGTGTGTGATTACATTAATTCATCATTAGTCAAACATAATTTAGAAAATTGTAAAAGTATCAAAACTCCAACTGTAAAAAGGGAAGACAAAAATTTTCCTCTACAAATGAATTTATTGATATTACTATGTATCAGGAATTAATTGGTGAACTTTGATATTTAGCTAATAGAGCTCGCCCTGATATTTCCTTTGTAACGTCTCATTTATCCCAATTTAATCATAATCCGGAGAAGAGACATTACAGTTTGGCTAAGCGAGTGTTAAGATATTTGATGGGCTCAAAGGATAAAAAATTGTTTTATGAAAAAGAATTTGGTATTTTAAATGCTAGTTCAGATGCTAGTTGTAGAAATGCAGAAAATGGAAAATCATTTTCTGGAGGTGTAGTTTTACTTGGTAATTCATTAATTTTATGGAAATGTCGTAAACAAAAGTGTTAGTTTATCAACATGTGAAGCAGAGTTATTTTCTATTTTTGAAATTTGTATAAAGATATAATTTGAACTGTAAATTTGTTAACTGAATTAAAATCTGAACAATTTATAAATAATGCTCTAACTTTAAATTCAGATAGTCAAGCAGCAATTCAGTGGATTAAGGATACCCGTTCTTCAAATAAATCAAGCCATATAAACTTACGTTTTCATTTTATAAAGGATTTAATTGAAAAGATACTGTAATTAAATTAGAATATATCCAAAGAGAATTTTTAATTGCAGATTTTCTTACGAAAGCCATGAATGTAGAAAAGTTAGAATATTCAATGCAAAAAGTTTCATTACTCTCTTATGTCACTGTGTTTATTGTTATATTTTATGTGTATTGTGTATGTGTCCATAATATTAGTATTGTATGAAAAAAAATGTATCACTCGCAGGAGGGGTATGTTGGGGTGAAGCGAGTGAACTAATTTTTCTGGCGGAAGGATAACTGTGTGACCCGCCCACGCGTGGTTTTCCCTCTTCACTCCCACGCATTCCTTCTACGGGGTTCACTGGCTGACCTGTTGCTGGGTGCTTTTGGGTCAGACTTGTTTGCTGTGTGCTTTATCGGTGATCGTTTTTCGTATTTGTATATAAATAAATGTGCTGGCCAGAGATACCTGAGTGGAAGTAATTTCACAAAGAACAACAGAATTCATTCACAAAAATTTAGTTTTGCCTGCACTGAAGCCGAATCAACTCTTCTGAACAAATTGCCTATTGTTTTAAGTGGAGATTTTAATGTAGACTAGCTGCATGGCCCGGCGTTGCGCGGGCTATCTGTGCTTCTATAAAATTCTTTTTCCTTCACAAAATCTGCACTTCTAATACTCTTTTTCAAAATAACTTCCCCCACTCCACCACTTAGCCCGGCGTTGCTCGGGCTTTCTCTTTTTCTCATGACACCAACATTTCTGTGTGTGTATTTGTACGCGCACAATGTAAGTGATTTCTAAAATTATGTCAAAAAATTTCCCTTTTTCGAAATTTGTCCCATTCCACTTATTTTTGATTTAAGACAGGTTTCTTTCCCCTCTCTATAGTCCGAGCACGTTTTTTTTTAGTGTAAAATTATTGTTCTATCTTCCCCTCCTTCTCACTGATAAGATATAGCTTCAAATTTCGATGTATGACTTATAAAGAAAATATTAAGTTAGAATTAAAAAATTATTAATGTTAAGCAATAAAAAGAAAACGATTCTGATGCTAAGAGTAAAACACACAAAAAACATTCATCGTTTTTTAATAATAGTTAGTTTCTATAAGAATCTAAAATAATAAAATAGATTTCAGATTTTCATGAATCAATCAATCATTACATATAATTAGCTTAAAAATATCTCTAAAATGTATTTTGATCTAAAATAATAGACGATGTACTTTTTAATTAACAAAGAATTCATTTAGTAATGAAATAATAGAAATAATCCTTTTAAAAAAACATATATATATATATATTTATAAAAAAACAAATTTCTATAAGTAATAAATAAAAGAAAAATTTACAGGTATCTATTGAAACGATTGCTTTTTTCTGAACGTTCTATAAGAATCTAAAATAATAAAATAGAGAGATTTCAGATTTTCATGAATCAATCAATCGTTACATATAGTTAGCTTAAAAATGTCTCTAAAATGTATTTTGATCCAAAATAATAGACGATGAACTTTTTAATTCACAAAAAATTCAATTAGTAATGAAATAATAGAAAAATAATCCTTTTAAAAAAAACATAAATATTCATTAAAATCAAATTTCTTTAAGTAATAAATAAAATAAAAATTTACAGATTGCTACTGAAACGATTGCTTTTTTTCTGAACGTTTGAATGTTTGATTAAACATATAAATTTATACAAGCTAGAAAAAAAAAACAGTATGGGGGAAAGCCTATATATATATATACTGAAAAAAACTATCTGATAAAAACATTTTGATATTTTAACTTTTTTCATTCCACTAAAAATATTTAAAACTTTAACAAATAGGGCAATGCGAAATTGGATATCTCTTCAGCTTCGAACCTGGGACCTACCATTTTATAAAGCAGCGCCTATAACAAACGCGCCGTCTGTTCCTTCCGGGATATCAGTGAAAATAACTAAAATAAAGGAAGATTTTTTTCAGTTTCTCATTGCGTTATTTGTTAAAGTTGAAAAATTTTTCAGGCTTCATTTTTAAGTTAATGCTTTCAAACTTCATATATCGATTGTAAACAGCGGTAATTTTTAAACAAAAAACTTTAAAAAAAGTATTGTTTACATATTTGTCGCAAAAAAGGAAAAAAAACAAACGAAAAACACATTTTTTTAAAAAAAACCCGTAATTTTTAAGATCTTTTATCAATCTTTGTACAGATTACATATAATATCATTCTACACACGGAAAAAAAGTTTTGTGAGATTACTTTTATAAATAAAGAGGTTATTAAATATTTAAATAAAATTTTGAGTATTTTTTGAAAAATCGTAAAAAAAAAAAAAAAAAAACAGTTTTTGACATTAAATTTTTTAAATGACTGATTCTAAAAGAGAAAAGCATGAACTTTGTTAGTGTAAAATATTTTTTTCATTAACGCGAAAGAAAGTGCAAGCGAAACGATTTAGAAATCGTATTCTTTAAAACGTATCAATTTCGACTCATTTAAAAAAAATCGTAAAAAATACAAAATATAATTATTTTGTAAAATAAATTATAGCATTTCGTGGTGAAGTAAATGATCTTTCCGAATCTGTAATTATTTTTTGTGTGAGTCTTATGAAAAAAATTAGATCGCGTTTTAAGAAAGAAGTTGCGAAAAAAAGTAGTTAGTTCCGTAAATCTAAAAAAAAAGTTCCGAATTTTCACCTGTGGTGAGAAATGGTACTAATTATGCATTTTAAGGTTTTTAATTAATATCTTTTTAACTAATTGGAATATCGGAATATAAATGGTCAAAACGGATTCCTCGGATCATTCCCAAAATTTTGGTACTTTCTGCGAGTTTCTGCGTCGTGTGGTTCGTGAGAAAATTGGGCATCATACATAGATACGTTTGTTTACCTACGAATTTTAATAGTGTAGATTTTTCAAAAGATTAATCAAAGCCTTAGTAGATTTTTTTAAAATCAAAATAATTATGTCAAAAAATCCAAATGAAAGCATGACAAATTACGGAACAACACTTGACGGAATTTTTTTTGATATTTAAATAATTTTGAATCTAAAGTATTTATGACCTATTTCCAGCTACCAGAAACATATTTTCTTCTTATAATACAATTAATTCACAAATATGATTGTATATTTCCCAAAAAATATTACTTTATGAGTACAGATATATGAATAAATAATTTTATATGTGTGTGACAATACTAATATATATCCCCTTGTTTTTTATTCACCTAACTAAACCCTGAAATAACATAACAAAATTGAAGCTATCACTTATATCGTGTGGTCATAAGCAAACACACACTTTTTTTTTATAGTTAGTACTGTTTCCGCACGTGTTCAAGAACAATAATTTTGATCGAAGGTAATATTGTTTTTAATTGATTAATTCCTTCTTCTCTTATTTTGTTGTGAAAAATGATTAAAATTAGGAACCTGTTTTCTACGGAAGCGAACGCTGTGATGTATTTCCAAAAATACGGTCTAATACGTAAGTACCCAAAAGACCATGGAGTTTAGCGAAATAAGAAACGTAACAGAACTGCACTACAACAAACATATTCGAATTCATGTGGTAGCGTCTACATAAAACTTTATCGCAATTTTTAAAGCAACTATATATACTGCGTTTTGGCCATCTAAATATTGTAGTCATTACATTTTTCGTTTATTTCAAGTGTACATGTATTTTTTAAAATGCAATATTTAATTCTAAATCCACGCTAATTTATTTATACTTTGCTATAGGCTTATTAGGCGCGATTAAAATCACGCCAAATAGGCTTTATATCGAATATAGATTTTATTCAAGATGGCCATCTCGCACTAGAAAAAAGTTGTAAAGAATAAAAAATATTACTAAAACTTAATGAAGCAATTGAGAACGGTAGAATTACAACCATTTAAAATGATTTTAAAAGTGGAAAAAGAAGAAATTTTCCATGGAAAACGGCGCTAAAGAGTATAAGTAACAGGATGAAAAAACTGATTTTGAGGAATTTCAAAATGACGAAAGAAAAAAAAAATTAGAAGAAGCGAAAGCGGTAAAAATTTTCAAATAAATAAATAAATAAATAAATAAATAAACGACTTTATTATGGGAAGTGAAAAATTAGGAAATCATTTATTAAAAATGAAACAGTAGAAATTCACAATTTTCTACCATTAAAAAAGAATTCTTCCAGATTTCTCGTTATGTCAGTTGGAATTCACACCATAAGATCCACACAGTACAAAAATTCGACCACTCAATTAAATATCTTTTTTAGAAAAAGTTGTTACGCCTTTACCAGATTTTTCACATTTCTCTAATTTGGCGAAATCAGTAAAATCTTAACTAAAGTTGAAGAAAAAAGAAGTTCAATCCCTTAAAAAAATAAAATTGACCAAAAGAGCGAATTTGGTAAACCTATTAATCCGTAATAATGTAACACGGAACTCTCATACTCTTTTACAAAATAATCCTTACTCCCCAGTAATTTCTGAGATATCCATTATTCAACAGAAATTACAAAAATAGAATACTGCAACGAAGTAGCGTCCAATATATAAAACTGGCTAGTTATTTTTTAAAAAATAAAATTGTTTAAAATTAATAGGGTTAGCACAATAAAAATAAAAGAAAGTAAGGATCATATACGTAAACACTGTAGCAAACATTTTACCAAACGATAAAATATATTAAAGCCATATTGTAATGTTATCTCCCTTCTTAGCGAAAATTAAAAACAATTTGGAGGATAACGACCTGATATATATATTAAATTAGTAGCTTATACGTACACACGATTGATTTGCACTATATTCTTCCAAATTTGTTATACTTCTGTAAAAGATGCTTGTGCATGTAATGAACCCAAACAGTTTTTCTCTAAATAGTACTCAATATTTTAAAAATAATTTTACATATATATATATATATATATATATAAAATTAGAATATTAAAAATTGTTCTATAATTTTTTACAAAGAAATTATCTAGTGATTTTCATCAAATAATTCATTAACTGTGTTTTGTGCATCCTTTTATATATGTGTGTGTAGAATAATATACATATTTAAGTAATGTTATTAAAAAATGGTATATAAACGAAAATATGTATTACGACGTACAAAAGTTTATATCCATGTGCAACTAAAAAGATAAAGAAAAACTTTTGAGCTAAGAAAATGTATTGTTGTAGTCCAGGAGAGTAACAAAAGTATATCATTATAATAGGCATGTAAAAATATCTAAGCTCTATTAGAAATATTGAAAGTATATATCACAAAAACGGAGTCTAAATTTCGGCCTATTGCTATTTCGAGTATGTTCTGGAAACCTTTAAAGTTCGAATTTGAAATGACATCTGATTGCACGGATTTAAATATTTCGTTTCCATTTAATTAGATATAAAAAAAAGTTAATAGCAACATTTTTACTTAAAAATATATATGTGTTGATGAAATCATAAAATATACCACTATTGAGATACATCAAAAACTGTTTAATCATTATATATAGAAACTCTGTCTAGAAATAACTAAAAAAATAGTTCAGACTCACACTAATACTGCGCGATTTCGTACCGATCATATCGTTAAAGTTTTCCTGAGTAAAAACGGTGGAATCTAACGTTTTTATAGTATTAACACACAAAGCTTTACCCTGCCTTAAGAAACCATCTTCGCTTGGGGGAAGCTCATGTATTTAATTTAATCCATATACTTTTACCCTGTCTTTGGATACCGTTCTTACTTAGGATTCTGATGCATAGTTTTACCCTGTCTTGGAAACCGTCATCGCTTGGGAAGCTCAAGTTTTTATAGTATTCATATACCTTTACCCTGTCTTTGGACACCAACCTCACTTAGGATGCTGACGCG
>BMAV01007129.1:209620-234019 GCA_019973955.1 Trichonephila inaurata madagascariensis
AACAAAAAAAAAAAACCTGTTTTTATTAAATTTTAAGTCTGTAGATCTAATAGCTGATAAAAAGGACTTTTTTTTATATATTTATAACTCCCTGTATAAATCTCTTTAAAAATACAAATTTCAATATCCATTAAAAAAATGAAATTTATTACTGTAATTTCTTTTATATTTTACCAGAATGTTATAATTTAGACCAGTGATTCCCAAAGGGGTCTATGACGACCTACAAGGTGTCTACGTCAGCGAAAAAATAATTTGGAGGTCAGTGAGGTGTAAATAAGGGTCTACAATGGTAGCTCTCATTAAATCAAACCATGATTTTAATTTTAAAAGAAAGTTTAGTCAAGTGGAAACCAGATTTTATCTATTTAATAATTTATTTACTAATTTTAATGAGGTTAATTTACAGTTACAAAGCGACAGCATACATTTTATTAAAACAAGGTCCATGTCAGCAATTTGGGCTTTAAAAAGACATACCTGTTATTTATCACGAATTATGGAATATCGTGAGAAAAATTTTAATTACTTTTCCTAGTGAGAAGGAGTGTCAGCATGCACACGCGCGGTTGCCAATCTCCGAAACAAAAAAAGAAAGGGAGGAAATAAGGTATGGACACTACTAACCAAGGAGATTTAAGGTTAAACCTGACATGATTGATTCCAAATGCTGAAAAATTGTTATGGAAGCACTAGATTTACTCTTCCCTTTAAAAGCCTTTGTTTGTTGTTCAGTTACTTTATGTATTAATTATAAATTTTAAATTAACATGCTTTTCTTAAGTTTTAAACACCATATTTCACTTCAGTTAGAAATTTAAATCGTTTAACGTAAATGGCTCTATACCAGCTGTAAAAAAAACATTTAAATTGTTAAATTTTCAAAAATTCAATATTAGATAAGCAGGGGTCTACCCCAAACTGAAAAACATGGCAAGGAGTCTACGAGACAAAAAAGTTTGGGAACCCCTCTGATTTAGATAATCTGAAACTAATGTGAATTTTGTTTTGTGTGGTTATGTAATGATTATTCTAACTATAAAAAAAAGTTCTCTCTCATATATATAAAATATATCTCTAATATATCATGTATGAAAAAAAATTTATTGTTCTCAGTTTTTACTCTATAAATATTAAGCTTTACGTGAACTTAAAATATAGTTTTTGAAAATATATTTTGATTTAGTTTGCATTCTTCTCTCGCTTTTACTTGTGCATAATAAAAGTAAGTATTTTAGTGATTTGATTGAAATAATTTTAAAATTTGATTTTGTGAAGTAGAAAGATACTTGAATTGTTTAAACACTAAAATCTTTTTCTTCCAGGTTGATTGTACAGTTGAAACGCTCATATGTGCTGATGAAGGAATATCTGGATATCCATCGTAAGATGTAGTTTTTACCCCAATTTTTCTGTAAAATTTATCCCATTTTGTTTATTTGATTTCTTAAATTATAGATGCTGTCAGAAAATTCATTAATTTGCTTTTTTTATGCCTTAGCATATAGATTAAAAAATTAACATACTTTTTAAGCTTGATATATTGTGAGTTGATTTTTGAAAACACCTTCCTAAACTGATCTCTTCTCAGCAAAAGTAACACATTGCTACAAATTTTGTGTAATGAATGCTTAAAATAGTGTAAATAATTTATATCTGGAAGTGTAATACATTAATATTACTTTCTGTTGTATTTATTTTGTTAAAATCTTGCCACCATCTCTCCCTTCAAAATCTAGTTTTATGAAATAAAAAAAAAAATAGTGATTATACTGATCGAAGGAATAAATTAAAAATGGAGCGCGTACTGAGGCATGGCATAGACAAAACAAAAGGGAATGTTTTGCTTCACCGCTGCTTGGCACGATTCCTTAATCGCGCGTTGCACTCCTATATCAAATCAGTTGAACTGGTGGAGTTACGCAGTCTGATAATTACGCCGACGATATACTAAATATATATATCACAAAAAAATTGAGGAATATATATATTGTTTTAAAAAATTTCTATTATTTACATAGAAATTCTTTTTATGTTGTAGCATTTAAGTTTTAAAAATTTAGTATGAGCTCATAATTTTTGGAAGACTTTTTTTTACCTAATTTTAAAACATGAAATTATTACCTCCCAACCATAACTGGAATTAGGATAATAATTTTTGTACATAACTTATAATTATAACATTTTATTTTTTTTAAGGTAACTCGCAGCTACAGAAGAAAAGATATCACTCTAAAATCAAATTATGAATGGTAATATATATATTATAATTCCTTAACATGTTTGACTTCCTTAAAGAGATTAATATTGTACTTTGAACGTGAGCTATTGTGGCAGCATATTCCATAATATTAAATCTCGGTCCAGTGACAAGCATAACATTTGAGTCGTAACTCCACTCTCCAAACTTTTACAACACAGACAACATAAGGATGTTGAGTTTTGATAGATTTTATAACTTGAATCATCCCCTCTATAAAGAAGGGACATCAGTGGCAACTCGCAATTTGACAATGCCGGCAAAAAGTTCACAATCATAATCAGCTACCATGGCCACTCTGTTACATGCTACTTTAAGAAAGAATATTAACAAAGTCAAAGTGAATGTAAGAAATCCAATTTTATATATATAAACAGCTTCATTTTGAAAATTTACAGCACTATTTTAACAGTTTATGGATGCTTCCTACCAGAAGTTGAAATCTTCTACTATTAAAGAAAGTTTAAATTACAATAGCTTAAAAATAAAGCAATGTAATATAGGACATTGATGAAGTTGATACTCACTTTCAAAATTTCCCCACTGTACAAATACAAGGACTTAATAGCCAAGATGAACATAACATGCAACAGCTCCTCTATTTGGTTAGAGCTGTGGTTCCCAAAGTGGTCCTTACAGACCCCCAATGGTCCCTGATATTATTCAGGAGGTCAGTGTACGTGGGTTTCCTAAACACCAGGAGGTCCATGTGAGGTTTAATATAAAATAAAAATTTTTGATCCATTTGTATTTTTATGGAAATTTAAATAAATAATTCACTTGGATATTCCCAACTTAGTGTTGAACCCTTTTGCGAGTGGACTAACTTGGATCCCAAACACAGATGAATCTACATTAAAACAGGAGCATCTTATTGAAATATCTACAAATGAGGGACTTAAACCAATATTTGAACAAGAATATCACAAATTCTGGTTACAAAAAAAGATTCCGATTTTATATCCTGCATTATGAGTTACTTCACAGAAGTTGGACTACTTTCCCATCTTCCAATTTAGTGGAACATGGATTCAGTGCCATGAAATAAATGCATAAAAAAAAGTACTTGTGGGATTTGTGCGGTTGCTACTCGCAAACATTGAGAGATAAACATATATATAAGTACACTCAGAACATCTCACCAAGTTTATACAAGTCATTAATTTTTTTTTTATTTAAAACAAAAGTTATAACTTCAATAAATAATTCTTTAGCAAATTTTTAAAATTTGTAATTTTTATATTTTGCGTTTATGTAACTTTTTCATTTGAGGGTTCTTGGGAACCCTTTGGGAATCTGTGGGCAAATTTTGGCTATAAAAAGGGGTTCATGGGTTAAAAATTTTTGGGAACCACTGGTCTAGTGGCACCAGGATTTGAGCCACTGACTAAAGAGAAACAATGCTGGCCATGAGATTGCTACAATGATCATTAAGCTGCTGATGACACATACTGCCCCTCAAGGCATATACAATTTGATTAGAAAAATTTTGTTACAATAAGTCAGTTTAATTCACAATCAGTAGTTTAACATTAAGAAACTTTTTTTTGTTAAGGATGTGAATAAAAATACACACAAGGTTATCAACAATAAATGAATAAATTTAATCACTATTTTCTCTTTTTCAAATTATTGGTGACAGAATATATATGCATATAAAACTAAATACATGAAAATTTCAAACATTGGATCAGATTTTTTTTATCACTACATGCTCTTGAACAGAACAATACATTCATAATCTTACAAAAACCCTAGAAATCGAAATATTTTACAAATTTACATATAAAAATTCTATTAAATGAGCACTTTAGAGAGCAAGTGAGAAAAAAAAAATGCATTAATTGCAAATGAAATAAGGTTTTGGAAGCAACAATGGATGCATACAAAAAATAGTAAAAAGAAATATTTGATAATACATTTTTTATACAGAATACAATGGCCACACCACATTAACCTTTGAATTATTTAAAATGCTTCTGATTTTCAGAAGTAATAAACCAGAGTTTATTTGAATTGTCTGCTCATATATCACTTCCTTTGGCTTGCCTTTTCTGAAGAGCTTTGGCCAAATCATTCCTTAGATCAGCTTGCTGTCTTTGCTCAGTTAGAGATTGTACTGACCGCAGTCCATTCACAATATCTTTGGTCTTGCCAAAGTAAATTTCATTTAGGGTGTTTCGGATTTTGTTCTCCATGTCCTGCAATAAGATAAGACTTTTTAAGCTAATGCCTGCCACACTAGCACCACAAAGCAAATGGTTGAAGATGGGTTTTGTCATTAGACCATGATTTAAAATTACAAGGTTAATTAATTTGATACCACTTACCTAAAATTCCTCAACATGTGCGAAATTTATTTTGCAACCATGATTTGAAAATGAGAAAATAATCCTTTCAAAAGTGACATTTTAACATAATAAATATTTTGTAAAATTTTAAGGAGAAAATATGGAAATTCTTTTTAAAAAAAGGTAGAGAAGAAGTATAAATGGATAAAGACAACAAAATCCATTACTTCAATAATGAACTCAATTATTTTAGGTCCAATATTAAAATTCTTTAGCTCACAGAATGCAATTTTGCTAAATAACTTAGATACTAAAAATCTGCAAAAGGTTAAACACTTAACACTGAAATAAATTATGAAGCTATAATTTTAGGCAATAAGAATTGGATTACATGTATTGATATTGTTTGAGGTCTACATAAAGAGAAGAGTACAAAAAATTTATGCAGAGATTGATACTCAGAAAACAGTACTGAGTGTGATAGCATTGAACATCATAAAGTGCTGTAATCTTAAAAAATATTTGATCTCAATTTTTAAAAACTAGTAAAGACTGCAGCACACAATTAAGGGAGAAAACTACTAGAACTAATCACAGAAAGATGTATTTCATTGTGACAGAGACAGAACACACATTTCTATGAGTATGCAGTTATAGTACAATTTTTATTTTGTACTTACAGATTATCATTTGTTTCTCAGTCTTTTAAAGGTATAATACTGGCTTAGGGGTAAGGCAGAAAAACAAAAACTAATTTTTGTAAATTATTTTGCCTTGAAATCTTTTAATAACAATATAATGGTTAAATAGAAAAATATTGTCCATTAAAAATGCCCAAATCTGATCTCATAAATTTCACTTAAAATATGGGGAAAAAATAAATAAAATGAATCACATACTTCAACTAGTTTTCCAATGTTTGCAATATGTGGATTGGCTTCATTTACATTAGAGTCACTTTCGATCTGCAAATAATAACAAAAATTTAATGATTTTAAACATTTCAGCAAACGGCAATACAAAAATATTGACGATTTAATTCTTAAAGTAATATTTTATAAAACAAATTATATTCAGTACTTGAATAAAAATTATGGAAACTCAAGTGTTTATGACAGAATATTTTAAAAATGTACTACTAAAAAAATAATGACATGCTTTAAAAATAAAATTCATTCTCCCAAATATGCACAAATTCAATGTTAGTATGTTATAATTGTTTTAAAAGAAAAGTATTTAAATTTTTGTTTAAGTATATATATACATTTTTTTTCACAGAACTAAGTCAGTGACAGCTTTAAAAAGCATAAAAGTTTTCCATTTTGATCAATTGTCTTTTACTTATATATAGGTTTTTTTGTTCTTATTCAAACTTTCTCTAGTCTGAAACATTTAATCTATCCATCATTTCTTTTGTCTCTCTCTAACACACACACACTGAATGTAATTGGAAAATAAAAATAACTTTGAAAGTATTTATCTGTTATCCTTCAAGAGGTTATACTTTCAGAAAGTCAATGAATCACATATATGTTCTTACTTTATTCATCAAAACATATATACTTATTTTGGTCAAAAAATCCATATATTATGATACATAGCTTTAAGGCATCCAAACATGTTCAGAGCATTTTTTTTAAAATAACATTCTAAAACACATTATAAATGTTTTTTAGGGATCAATACCAATAAATATTAATGCATAATCAGCAACATTAAAAATAAATTATCTACATTTTGCAAAAATCACAATTCTAAATAAAATTTTAGCAATTTTTAAAAAATATTTTAAAACAGCTATAAAAAAAAAGTATTAAATCTATATCAGTAAAAGTATTGCTAAGATAAACTACATACAGTTAGACCCCTATTGTTTTTCTCTTTTCCCGATATAAACAAATACGAAAATCAGTATTTAATGAATAATAACCCCCAAATTAGATGTTTCAACAAGCAAAATTTTTTTTATTAGTTTGAATTAGAAAAAATCTGATTTTTTTCAAATGACATCCTTTTTGTCTGGAACAGAAAAACTGTTCTTGTCGGTAGCAAATTTTGACAGGAAAGGGTGCAGTCCATTAGTAAACTATACAGGTGCAGATGAGTCAAGAGTGTCACCTATCATGTGAGTTTTGAATAGGACCAGAAATTCCTTTGTTTCATTCAATGGTACCACAGTATTTTTGGCAGCTGAATAAAAAACACACAATTTCTAACTATGACTTTTTTTTGTGCAGTTGTTTATTATATATTTCCAAAAGGAAAGTACAAAATTTTTTTTAATCCCTATATTATGAGCAACCACAAATTGAAAAATAAAATGTTCAGTCTAGATGAATTCGCTAAATCGGGGCCAGGCTGTATATTTATCTAGGGAATGTACTGAAATTTGAATTTTTATTAAAAAATAAGAATTTTAGAGTTGACCGAATAAAATATTAAGAAATGAAGCATTTATGAGGCTGTTATTGAAACAACAGGCCATTATTAAGGCTGTCTTCGGCAAAAGTATGAGAGCTTGAACTAAATGCGAAACACATTTTCAGACAGAAAAATGCCTCAATTTTCATGGAAATTTGCAATATTATAACTCATACCTCCGATAACAATAGTGTTTTTAAAAATTTCAAAATAACATTAACCGAAGATAGTCTTAAAAAAATATTAATACAGTGAGAATTATTTTAGCACATTCCCTAGAAAATAATGTAAATATCATGTTCAAAAAGTTGCATAGAAATACAATTATATAGTATTTGAATTATTAAACTCCCCGCAATAGATTTTGAACAATTTAAATGCCTACTTTTGGTAGACCCACTTTCCTTATTTTATGTGATTTATTGTAACACTGCCTATATGCAATGTAAAAACAAAATAATCTAGTTTAGTAAAACCAAAAGATTGCTCTTAACATTTTTTTTTCTAACTCCCATAGATTAAGAGATGCATTGAAGGTGAATAAAAAGAAATTAATATTATGTAAACTCAATTTCCCTTTGTATTTATACTATTAAACAATGGATGCTTATTAACTAAAAATGTAAAATATAATTATGAATATAAAAGGATCCAACTTAATTGAAATAAGCAGCTACAGAAAAAGAAAAATTATGCACCAATTTAGAAGTTGTATATTCATAAAAAAAAAGGAACAAATACATAACATGTATTTTATTTGTATACTAAAATACTCAAATTGGAATTGCTAACAGCATAACTTCTTTGCATAATCACTATATAATTAGAAAAAATTAAATTTGGATACATCAAAAATTTTCCATTAAAAAAGAATTGCAATATTTTTTCCGAACCTATATGCTAGAGGAATTCTATTCTCTTGCAAAACAAATTAACATCCTCATTTATTTAATGCACATCCCCTCTCTTTTTTTCTAATATATAATATAACCCAGAATGTGTGTGCGAGTCCAGATAGTAGATAACATCTATTAACCCCATAAACTTATCTCAAACAATTTAACAAGACAGTTCATAAATATATGAAGGAAAGTAAAATGGCTGTTTATAATAACTTCAAAGGATTAAAAACCTAATTTTAAATTTGTATACATTACATTTTGAATATTGGCAATGGGTACTTTTTTTATTATACATTGAATATTAGCAACACATGTAGCTTAGTTGTTTAATAATACATGCCGATTATTGAATAAAATTTCATATATTTAAATACTAAATATTAATATTTCATTGTTTTAAAAATCCCTTGCTTAGGGATCAATCAGGAACTCAGACCACACAATAATTAGTCAGCATATTAAGGATTATTTTTTGAAAATTTTTACATTCATATAATTTTTGTGACAAATTTTATTCTAAAAAAAAATACAACCTTTTTCTCCTGAAAGTCATACCTCCCAATTTCTATAGATCAACTAATAAGAATTCAAGGACTATCTACCTATAGCAGTTTTAGTTCATGTGCTAAGACATGAATATGAGGATGTGTCAGGTTTAAAAAAAAGCACTTACCTGTCTAGTGAGACTTCCTCCTAAATTCATTGTGCCAGAGCCTGATTTGTTTGTTTGCAGCCACAGCATAACAGTAGATGTTAATTTGTAATGAGCACTTCGACCACTGGATTTTTCCTACGTGAAAAAAGTTTGAATTTAAATTTCAATATAATACTACCTTTTTTTTCTTAAATTAATAACAGCATAATTAAAAAAGCATCAGAGTTCACATCAAACATACTTTTTTGCTGACCAGCACTGTCTAAGGAGAAGAAAAGCATGTTAACTTACTATTATTGTACTAAACAGAAATTTAATTTGATAGAAATAATAAGGGAAAAAAAATAAAACATTTTTTACCAACTAAACACATTTAGAAAACAATTTTGTTCAATATATGTAATAATATGTATTTTATAATGAAAAAATGAGTTCAGTTTTATACATCAATGCAAAATAAAATAGTCAAATGAATCCAATAGATCAGTGATTCTCAAACTATATCATTAATATATTACTTGGTTATAACTTATTTCATGTGCACCCCCTAATTAAACCATTTAAAACATCACCACATAAAAGTTTTTAACATGGTGATTTTCAGAATTTTCTCTCTGTTCAGTGAGTGAATATTAACGTCAAACTGTTCAGCTACATGAGGGCTTTTGGCGACGAATCTCATATTTTTGAACCATGGTCAAGTGACAAGGACGACACCTGAGCTGGCACTCCCCTCTCCTAACTACCTTCTTTCTGTTAGAGTTAAAAAGTTTGCATCTGTGCTTAAAGCAAAATAAAATACAATCAAATGTTGTTCAGTTGTCATGGATTTATCCCATCTTTTGCAAAATACAAGATTCTTATGTTAAATAAAATTATTGTAACTATAGTTTTCAAGATTTTATTCAATTTAATTTAAAAAGGATTTTTACTTTGTCATTGGAATGATATAATGGCTTGCATAACATTGATGATATTGTTTCTAATTTTTTATAGAATAGTAAAAATTTAAAAACTTTATTCAAGATACTAAAGTTCATCTGATGTGATAAAAATAATTTATTAGGTTATATAACAGCAAAAAGATAAGCTTGAAAAGATTAATAAGCTTATATTCTATACTATCTTTCCTGAATTATTTGCCATACAACTTATAACAGAGTGATAGTTTTAATTAGTAAGCTAAATATTATTTCAGCTAAGCATTTTCACATGAATGAATCTTTGGATCTACTTCAATTGTGTTCTAAGAATTTTTCTGTAGATTGGAATACTGTTTTTACAAATAATTTTGCAGTACATACTTTTAAAAAGTTGTTTGCCAAAACTAATTATTTTTTACGGCTAAATATTCAAGATCTCTTGGATACTATTTACAAAAACTAAAAGTTAGCAATTACCAGTTTGAGAATTGCTGCTTTATATTATATTGTGCTACATTTCTTTTTATATATATATATAAAGTTACAATCTTTTTTAAACTTCAAAATTTTAATTACATTAAAATTTGACTCATGAATATTTATATATATACATACATATCTATATATATACCCTCACATATTTCACAATATTCTAAAATCAATTATTTTTAAAATTTGAGAATATTTACAGAAATAAACTCAATTATAAAGAATGGAATACATGCATCTTATTTGATGTGAAAAACAAAAATATATTATGTAAATGTTCAAAGAATAAACTTACTCAATTTCCCTAAAAATAATTGTTGCATACATCATAATAAATACAATTTAAAATGACATATATATATACTAAGCCAATGAATTTTACAACAAAAACAAAACCATTATGAGCACAAGGCAGTAAAATCCTAATTTAGTTCACACCTTTGGCAACGAAGGGGGAAAAAATAGAGCCAAATTGCAATAGCTTGTTTTTCTGTATTGGTCTTCTATCCAGTGTAATGACAATTCACCTAGTTGGCAATAAATAAAGGTGTGCACTAAAATAGGATCAACTACATGAAATAAAATATGATTTCTTGCATAGCTTAGTTAAAATTTTTCTGTCAACATAAGTTAATTAAAAAATATAAGTTTTTCAAAATATATCTAACACAGAAAAATGCTATCATTAAAACAGTGATTTTTTTTTCTGAAACAGAAGGACCGATATTATGTATTTTATGATGTTTTTAAAAAAAATATAGGCGAAAAATATCATTAGTCTTACAATTAAAATTGCTTTAAATATAATTTATTGAAATTTTGCATTTTAAATTTCTGTAATTAAAATTGAAATTTCAGTTCATAAATGTACAGCATAACTCAAAAAAGTTTTCAAAAATAAGTCACACTTCCAGAATATATTAAACCTGATTTAATTAACTTTTCATTGTAATATTTTTTTCTTCCTGACACAGTTTGAATTATTTTTATTTATGAAAAGAAATTTTGCTAATATGTAATTAAAAAAGATCAATTCCTAAGGTTTTTTAAAAATACAGGACCTATATTTTATAAAAACTTGATTTAATATATGCAGAAATTTGCAATATAAACACAATTAAGTAAAACAATTGTTAAGTTATGTACATTCAATTCAGATACGAGTTTATAATGTACAAAAAACAGCAGTACCTAAATTTAGTTTGAATACAATAATTTATAACGATTAGCTTAAGATCACAGAATCAGAAATAGGCCTTTAGTCTCTATAACACTTTAATGCATTAGATATCCTTAACAGACCATACACAGGACTAGACACTAGTTAGATAATGAAAGGGTCATTGTACTATCATGACTATATTATGCTGTCATTTTAAGCTAACTTTCCACACAAATGTTTTTACCTTCTAAATTTTAGTAACAGGAAAGAAATAATCATGAATTATAAACTAAAATAACAGAGAGAAGATAATTATGAATTCTAAATTTTAGTAATGCAGAAAAACAAACAAAACATACACCTTATTTACACAAAAAATACAATACAATCTCTATTTTATAGTTATACTTAAGAGTTCCTCATTTACTAATTGAAGGGGGGGGGGGGAGCATTCCTTTCGATCCAATATGGTAGAGCATTAAATCAAAAATAAAAAAGTTTTAAAACACGTGTCACAGTAAATATAAAAATTTCTTTAGCTGATTAATCAGTTAAAAGAATTATCGTATTGTATTTATTAGTTTAGCATGTACTACTGATGAGCAACATATATATGGTGCAGTAATCTTTTCTCCTACAAACTGCCACCAGTAAAAGCACTTGATGATAGGCCCAAAAGGAGATTTCCTCATAGCTTAGCTGTCAAATACATAACTAAAGTCTTTAGAATAGATTTAAACTGGCTACCATTGGGTCTATCTCCAAAATAAACAGATGGTGATAAAGAAATTGAACACTGGATGACAGAACAGCTCAGAATTGATTGAGCATACACCATGTAGAATTAAAGACATTCACAATAAATCCAATGATATTATAAAAAGGGAGGGGGGCAAACTACAGTACATGTGTGAGACTCATCTCAAATAAAGACTACTGACATCAATGGGCAAATATTTAAAATGAGTCAGTGTTTGTTTATGTGGTAACATGAAATTAGGTGAGGATTATTGGGAACATAACTCATAATGAGCCTTGATCAAGTGACAAAGAAGACACATCAGCAGGCATTCCACTAACAAACTTCTACATCGTACTATCCTAAGGATTTCAAACCTCCACAGATTTATAATGCTTCAGCATCTCTAGATGGTAGGTCTTTAGTGGCACCAGGATCCAAACTTGCAAAACCAGAAAACATGCCACAATTAACAACCATGATCACTTGGTTAAGTGTACACATGTTCCAAAAGATGTTCAGTTCAGCAATGGATGCATATCAAGTGAAATGGTGGTTAGAAAAACAAAAGCTTCTCCAGGTATCACTCAGAAAGATCCTTAAAAAGAAAAAGACCTTTCTTCTCAGAAGGGGATACACAAATAAAGTTGGATTATATGTATATTGTCCCTTCTCTTGCAAATAGTAACCAGTAAAGGGCAGGAGTAATTTGCAATGATGTAGGTCTGAACTGGCAGCTTAGTGGTCAAATTGAACACTCATGCCAAATTCAACAGCTTGTGTTTTAATGGTATTAAAATAAGTCAAGATATTATACGATCAAGAAGAATGAGATACTCATATCGTAAAGATATAGTTAAGCAATTATATTAAGAAAAACTACCTGGACTTCAACAACATGAATAGAATCCCAGCATCCTTTGATTTTTTTAGATCCATCCCCAGCCTTTTTAATTAAAATAACACCAGCAAATCCATGTTCTAAGTCCCACAGGTAAACTGAAGACACTCCTCCTTCAAAATACATCTCACGATATTGGTCAAAGGCTTCATTAGCATCAATTTCCAATTTCCTTAGTCTGTCTGAAGGCATGGCTCCATCGTCTAAGGGTGGATCATATGTATTGCTCCAGGGAGATCTAATTAAATGAAATGCAAAATGTTCAGTTACATATTTTAATATTACAAATTATTTTCACGTTATGTGTTTTTCTGACTGGTCCTGATAATATAAAAATATTTATTTCTTATATTTTCATTTAGTACAATAAAAAAATTATAACAGGTAACAATGAGCATTGCTGTGTTGGCGCTTATTAAAAGTATCTTTCAATTCAATATGCATGTATTGTATACTTCTGGATGAAACGACATATATATATGTATACATTAATATTTATATTAAGAGTTGAGAGCATCAACCTTGAAATAGAAAGTAATGAACGGTAAACGAAGTCAGAGTTCAGAAACTTAAGACGTAATCAAGATCTTGAAATAAATGTGTGTTTGAAAGCTACTATACACACTATAATATAAGTAAAATATATATACATATATATATTAAAATTTAATAGTTTTATAAAATCAGTGTTTTAGATCTTATCTTCCATTTTTCATTTTAATTAGGGCACTTAAATGAAACTATTTTTAGTTAAATATCTATAAAATTTAATCAAAAGGCATATTCAAAGTATATGTATTTTCAGTTGAATCAAAATAATCACTTTGTTGAAAAAAGTATGAATTAATTTCTTGAACATTTGTATTTAATATTCAGAACTTTTTAGGAGTTTTGATGAAAACTTATGGTAAATGAAAGGTTTGAATTGAGGTTCTAAAAAGGTTTTCCTGTTCAATTTTGTAATACTTTTAAATGTTTCAAAAAAACTTGAGAAAATATTCGTAACTAAAGGAGAGGATGAAAATTACATTGGTTATGATTCTATGCAATTTCTTGCATAAAAGAATTTCAAGATAAAATTGGTACCTTCACCAATCCAAAAAATTTTTTCAATAAGTAAATTATTTCAATTAAAATTTTTATTTCTGAAAATAAATAATTTTAATGAATTTGGTGTAAATTAAAAAGATGCAGACATCTTTCGGACCTTTATTTAAAAAACTTTTTAATGAGAGAAATATTCATGCACCGTATATTTTATACACATGAAAAAAAATTCAAAATAATTTATTTTAAAATAAACACATATACTGTTGTTTCATTAAAAAACAATTTAACAAACCATGATTAAAACAATATTTAGAAAAATAGTATTTATTTTTCACTGCAACAATGTAAGTTGCCAAATTTACATAAGACAATGAATTTTGATAGCTCAATGACAGTACTTCCTGACCATCTTGTGCTTGGGTTGTCTGGTATTTCAAGATATATTTTTTTGCTTCCACTTTTTCTCTGTAAAATCTGGATAGTTTAAAATGAAAAAGCAAAATTTTAGCCAAACTTGTATGATAAAAAAAATAAAATCTATCCCAACTGTTGATTTGCTTTTAAAAAAAGAAAGAGCTTCAAAAATATGCTCTTGTAGTGTTGTTTCCCATCCCCTTGGAGCAGGAAAGCCTACACCAAGTCCATTTGACCATTCCGCGTAATAGTGTCACACACCAGGCCTTGCTGTTAATACAACTGTCGCAGGGAAATGCCCCAGCAGTCCAGAAGATGAGTAGGAGAAGCAGGGACAGGTAAAGAAAGACTTTACCCCCTGCACAAAAGTCATATTACGCAGGTGACCACTTCTAAAGCGCGCCAAGGCCGTCTGATGAGCCTTGGAACTCCTGCACTGTATAGATAAACCAGGACTCTTAGCTGCGTACCAGTGGTGAGCAGGAGGGTTTCGCCGAGTCAAATTCATTCTATTTCTTTGGAAGGAAGGAATTTCCGAATGGGTTAAAACAGTGGAACTGGGCTTAGAGAGATCACAACCCCTACCAGCCAGCTCATCCGCAGCTTCGTTCCCAGGCACACCCACATGTGATGGAATCCACTGGAGACATACTTCTTTCCTCTGACTGAGCCTAACTAATTTGGATAAAATATCTAGACCAGTACTATCCATAATTTTTGGCCAATGCTTCAAATATTGGACAGAGCTTCTGCTGTCTGTCAGGATCCAGATACTGTCCTTATAAGAATCGAGAGCACCACTAATAGCAATGAGTTCCGATCTAAAGACGGAACAGTGGTCAGGATTTCTGATGCTGATTTTAACATCATTCGCAGGGGTGTTACTAAAAATACCACTCCCTGCTCTACCCGTATCCGAGCGACTATCATCTGTGTAAATAATCAAGGCTTGATCGGGTATGCCATTTATTACTTCAAGTGCCAGTTGTCTGAGTAATTCTGGATGGCTGCTATGCTTGGGAGGACTGGTCAATAATTCCTCCCGGAATTCAACATGATTAAAAGAATAAATAGGTGTGATGCAGCTAAAAGGTGTATATGTGTCCACATTGTAATCAATAAAATCATGTTTACGCATGTAATTAAGTGGACTGTCCTGCTTTAAACGTTGGTTACTTGTCCAATTTAAAATGAAAGAAGAGGTTCTATTGGAGGAACCAAAGCTTTAAATTTTGTTAAAATACCTATGAGTTGACTTCGAATCTCATAGTAAGAGGTTGAGGATGTCTGCCTCGTACAGAGCTATGTCAGTAGGGCAGCTATATCTAAGGCCCGTGATAATCCTCGCAGCACTGAGTTGCACTTTCTCCAGTTTTTTCAAGTTAGTAGGAGATGCTACTTAAAAGATTTGATACCCATATTCAAGGACTGGGTGAACCAAGGTTGTATAAGTTATTCTAAGTGTGGAGGCGTCTGAACCCCAGTCTCTGCCAGAGAGATATTTTAATATCTTAAGTCTCTTTCTTGCTTTATCGGCTATTTTCTCAATATGTTTACCGCAGTTCACTTCCGAGTCTAAAGTGAAACCAAGAGATAGGTAGGATATTTACTGTATAATTCAAGTGCTCACTCATTAGAAAAAGCCCAGGAGAGTAGTTGTAAAGATGCCTATTAGTGGTGAAGAGGCTGACTGTAGACTTTGAAGCATTGAAAATAATTTTGTGATTGTCTGCAAACTCCTGAATATTTACTAAGGACCTATTTAGCTGGGGTTCCATTTTGCTAATATTTGCATCACTGCACCACAAAACGACATCAGCGAAAAGTCCAATTTGAGAAGGTTTAACATATTTTTCAACCCCGGAAATAAATAAAGAGAAAAGAGTTGGACTCAAAACCCAGCCCTGGGGAATTCCTTGATAGGTTTGTAAGAATCCGAGAAAGTAGCATGAAAGTTGACACAAAAATTTCGGTGATTTAGAAAGTTTGAGATCTAGGGCAGAGCTTTACCTTTAATGCCAAAAACACCAAAGCACTTGCTTAACAGCTTAAATTTCCATACCCTATCAAAGGGCTTTGACACATCTCAAAATGCTGCCATGGTGTGTCTAGTTGGTTTGTGATTCGGAGAATCTCTAACACTTTGGGTGAAGTATAAAATTTGGTCAACAAAATGTGCTCTTGATTTTACAATATATTGTCAGTCACATATAAACTTCATATATCTTATGATGTGTTTTCACATGCAAAACATCAATGAAAAAGTGGAGTTAAATAGAAAGAAACAGATCTACAACATCTTGAATCATATCTAGTTTAATTTATAAAATGCTAAGATCAACTATTGGACTGGCTCTAAATCTAGGTTTAAATCTATTGTGATGACATTATCACTCATTGAAAAATAACAGAAAAATACTTGAAAGGGATTGTAACAAAAACCAAGTATATAAAAACCTCCATTAAAAAAAACAACAACTTTAGTTTGTAAAATATTATTCTTCTCTAATTAAATTTTATCGATTAAGTAATGCACAGTACTAAAAAATAACATTTCATAAATGCATTAATATTACAGAAAATGGATACTAAAATTTATGTTATAGATCCAAAAATGAGAGTGTTATAACCTGTATGAATCTCCATCACGATTATAATCGCACAACAAATAATCTTTTCCAAGATTTTTATCTCTTGCAATTTTTAAAGGTTGATCAACAGATGACAGCAAATCTTCACATAGACTTGGCACCTGAAAACAAAAGCATTAATTAAACATTTAAAAAGTTTGATATAAAAAAATTAAAGGAAATATAATGCATTCTTACCAGGTCGATGAGGTCACTTAAATTTTTTTCAATCTGTTGTGGAGGGAGCCTTCGCATCAAATCTAAAGCACAGTCCAGCTGTTGTTCCGTCTATAATGACACATGAAATTTTATGTGAAATATTAGACAAACTAATAAACCAATAGAGAGTTTGAAACAAAAATTCTTATGTATTTAATGCTATTTTAGTTTGTGATTAAAAAGTACAAGCATTTTTAAGAATTTAATGTTTTAAGGACAATATATCAAAACTAAAGCTCAAGATTAATGAGATTCTGAAGATATATAATCAGTGCAGATTTATAAGCTTTAGTTTCATAATAAAAGTTACAGTAAATGCAATGACTTAAAAAAATTTCTTTAATGAAAGCAATGATAGTTACAATGAAATTTTCCACAATACATTTACAGTCATATTTTGATACATAATTTAAAACTAAAAAATGCAGAAAATCTTTAGTTAAATCTTCAGTATTCTTAAAAAAATTACCAGATTTTTACAACAAAACAGGCTTTCTAAAATTCTTTTGAAAAAAAAAGTAAAAAATAATTATTATTCATTTGGACTGAATGTGATGTAAC
This sequence comes from Trichonephila inaurata madagascariensis, assembly GCA_019973955.1. NCBI lineage: Eukaryota > Metazoa > Arthropoda > Arachnida > Araneae > Nephilidae > Trichonephila > Trichonephila inaurata. The sequence goes on from BMAV01007129.1 coordinate 227,238, forward strand.
TCTGGTTAGTGAGAATGTGAGTTATAAATGGTACTTGTATATTATAGTGCTGAATAATTTTGTAAAATAAAAAGACACCATCAAATATTGTATTATCATCATCCTTTTCAACATGCACACAACACAGGAATGGTTTTCCTCTATTGACTGCATATTACAGCATTAGGCAATGTTTTTTATCTGAAAAAATTAACCACTGGTATAATACACAAGTAACTTAAAATTTTTTAATGAACAAATGAACATAACCTAAATAAACAGATGAAATAAGAGGGAAAAACCATATCCATAAACTATAATTGCTTTTCAGTAGTCTTTGACAGCTGAAACTAAACTCCCTCTTAAAAAAACTAACCCATATGCTGATTAAAACACTTCAAAATGGGTTAAAATTTTCTGCAAAAATGAAAACCATGATTTCATAATGAGTAAAAACTTAATAATGACAATAGCTTGATACTTTTATTTTGATGTCTAAGTTATTACTTTCTACTTAGTATTTTCATGAAAATTAACTTCAAAAAATTCACAATCAAAATACATGATTTTATAATAAGTAAGAACTTAACCTGAGAGCAGGTGCACTGGGCACAGACTCACCCCAGGATCACAAAATTGATAATTCTGGGAAAACTGGTTTTTTTTTGTTATCAATGACCTTAACACAGTATCCTCTCATAGATGTTAGTTTGATATAAAGGGGCACACACCAAGTTGTTGTTTATGTTCGCCAAGATGGGCGATAACATTAGAAACATTTAATATTAGAAATAACTTTCATTGGTTTTTTCCCAATGTAACCCTATTAATCTCAGATGATTTTAATTCGATTTCTTTAAAAATTTAACCATTTTGACTAATTGTTCTATTATTTCAGTCTTCTGTTTTATTTTGTGCTATATTCGATTATGGATATTTCTAATATTGGTGAGCACTAGGATATTTTTTTTAAAAGAATCAGTGTTGTACTTTTAATTATCGCTATAAATCGTTTATTTTACGTTTCTTGTTCGATGAAATTTGTTGAAGGAACTTGCAGTTTTTAGAATATTGCAAGTTTTCAGTACTTTGTAATTGATATTCATTATTAATTTTAATATATATTAAGTAATTATTTTATTAATAATGTAATATAAAAATGCAATTATTATTATATGTAATACGAGTATTCTTATGCATTATTTTTTTTACAATACGATTATATTATTTTTTATAATTACTTTTAAATTATATGATTATTACTATTAACCCTTTGATGGTTAGGGAAATGAGCATGCATTTTACGTTTACTTAATTCGTGCAGTATTACGAGTAAGCAGTAGTCGAAAATGGTAGCTGTTTTTCCCCGCCGTTCTTCCGAAAATGTCATCCTTCTCCGGCAATGCTGTAGATAGCTCGCCTCTCGTGTTTTAAAGGTTTCTTAAAGTATTTGTAGTACACAAATTACAGTTTTTACATACTTTAAAATAATTAATAAATGATAATTATTAAATAGTAAATAATAAACGATTAGAATCAATTATATGAATAATAAAACAAATATTAAATTGAAAGGACTAAATAAATACAACTCTACAACTACTTCTCGAACTCATGAGGTTAGAAAAGCTAGGAGTTTTAATTAACTTTCTTTTTGACCAATACATTCTTAGTTGGTTTCGTAATTATTCCTTGCAAAATTAATGTGGCAAAAAATACTCTCAATTCATTCACATTAGTTTTACTCCAATGATGGTACAGGAATGTTCTTTGCTCTTAAATTTGTTTAAATTTTCAGCAGCAAAAATGTTGGTTTCAGTAACAATGATTTACAATCTCATCAGTAAAAAACAGCTTGAAGTACTCTAGTGGATCATAAATATTTGTCACGCAAGCTTTCATGCCCACATCACCAGTAAAACTAAATCGGCTAGGAGTGTGAGAACTTGAATCAATTTTACACCACTGTCGAACACTCTAAGAATCTTCCTCATCGCTTGAATCTTCTTCTGAGCTTGACATGCTGTGAACAAAGTCTTCATCAGACTCAAAACTTGATAAGCTTTCGGTATCGAAATCAAAATCATCATCAGAATAATCTAATTTTTGCTTTTGAGCCATTGTAAAGTAAAATGGATTTTTTTTAGGGTGTTTGTAAACACCCTAAGAAACGCGCCAAAATATGCATAAAAAGAACAAGGTAAAAAAAAATTCCTTCATTATGAAAAATTCATGGAACCCGTACTGCCATCTGTAGACAGTAAAACTAACTAAATTTCGTGAGTAGGATTCATTTGTAATGTAATCAATGCTGAATAATAAATTCGAACAAGCCCAGCTCGTCAGCGCGCTTTGGGGAAAAATTTCACAACACGAGTAGTACTCGTTTCTACCCATTTCGGTTGAAATCTTGCTCCCAAGCTGAACCCATTTGCGCGCATTCAGAAGCACGATTCAATTGCGAGCTGAGCTCGTTCATAACCATCAAAGGGTTAAATTATATTATAAGATTATTATATACTGCATATAATACTATTATTAGTACATGTTACTTTTTATTATATATTGATATTCATTATTTATTGATTGATCTTGGTTATTCTCAATCTCTTCCTATATCCTTCATTTGAAATACATTTCAGTTATTTCAAAAAAATTCTTTAAAATTATTGTGTATCATTAAATTACTGCTAGGCAGCCATCTTGAATTTCATTTCAACAAGCACTGCTTGGCGTCAGTGGCGTAACGTACACCCCCGCACTGCAGGGGGGGGGGGGCCCAGGGGGACTGGGGGGCCCAAAGCTAGACTGACGCCATTAACATAGAATTTTACAAAATCAGCTTTACACTTTTTTTTAATCCAATTTTTTAAGCGATTTTCAAATTGGCGATCTAACATCATTCAAAATCAAAACTTGGAACGCTTATTAGATATCTTAGATCCAATAACCAAATCAAAAAACATTTTAATTTGCTGTAATCCATCCCTACAACGAAAGAGATACTTTTCTTTAGTGGGTTTTCTTTTCAAACCTAAATTACTAACAGATATAAAGAAAGACGGAAAATTGGATAAAATGCTAGAAAGATAAAAAAATTCATCACTGTTTTTTTTTAGTATACTTCATGTTAGTGGTAGGGAAAAAAAAAAGACATGTTACTTTTTACTGAAGTAGCAAAGTATCTTTTTGGCGTGTTTCCCCCCCCCCCCATGTATTTCATTTTCATTTAGCGAACTCGTAAATAATGTACATCTGTTATGCTTTTTTCATGAAAAATAGTATTGCGATACTTGAAAACGCATAGAGAGCATTTTAAATGATTATATGGTCTAGATTTATGATTTAGAAACCCATATACCCACAGAAATTTCCGTAGATTTATGAGTATTCAATCAAATAAAGCATAATGAGAAATGTTTCACAAAATTGTTTTTAGAACATATATATTTTTATATTCAATGCACTTCAATATAGGGAGTGTTCCTTCGCTGTTAAAACATTTTGATCTCACTTCTCTCTTGTAATATTAGAACTGTTTTTTGTAAACGGAATTAATTATTCTGGTTCTCATACTGTTATTTTGTTAATAAGACAAGAAGAAACGCGGCCCTAAAATGATTGGAGTTAAAAAAACTTTGAGTGGTTCTCAAAAATGAAAAATTCGAAAGGAAAAGGAGTATAATATTAATAGCAAATATGCAAAATTAAATAACTTTTTAATATCCACAAGTTCATCATCTTGTGCAAGTGCTAGTAGTAGTAATGCCAGGAAACTTGATGAACAAATCCTGGAAGTGAAAATTAATCCACAAAAAAACACCACAGTTTCGGACACTATCTAAAGAAAAGGAGTCGAAAAATGAAAACGAAGAAACAAAATTGATTAGAAATGATTTTGCGCATTATGTAGGTACGTCCATAGATGCAGATTTAAGGGAACCAATTTTAAAATTGGGCCCATACCAACCAGAAGGTAATTTCCAAAAAGATGCCAAGGGAAGGAGCTTTTCATCATCTTATTATAGTTTCATATCCAAGGCAGGACAAAAGATCGAAAGGAAATGGCTGTGCTATTCAACACAACTTCATGTTGCTTACTGTCAGGTATGTTGGCTTTTTGCTGATAGAACAAAAATGTATTTTAAAGAAGCCTGGTGTAAAGGTGTGAATGACTGGCAAGGAATATCAAAAAAAATTAAAGAGCATGAAAATTCTATAATTCATATCCAAGCATGTCGCACATATGACATCTGGAAACAAAATAAAATGGTGGATTCATTATCGAAATGCAATTTTAAAGAAGAAGTTAATAAGGTTAGCCAAATCTTACGAAGAATCATAGACGTTACAATGACTCTAGCGATGTGCAATCTTCCTTTTCGGGGACATCGAGAAACTTGAGATTCAACTCAAAGGGGAAATTTTTTGTATATAATAGACCTCTTGGCTAAATATGACTCTTCTCAATGTTCATTTGTCATAAAAAAGAATTCAAAAATATTTTAGCTCAAAAATTCAAAATGAACTTATTGCTATTATAAGCTCTAGAATAAAAGAAAATATTGTTAAAAATATAAGGAAATGTTCTTTTTTCTCTATTATTCTAGACATGACACAGGATATTTCCAAAAAAAAGACCAATTATTATAATAAGGTATGTAACAACTGATGTTAATGATAATGAGCCAGATAATATCAGAATTAACGAAATGTTCTTAGGCTTTATTGAGGCAGCAAATCAGACTGCAAAAAGTTTAGAAAGTGATGTGTTAAATTTTCTAAATACACTGGACATTAATTTGGCTAAGTGTCGAGGACAAGGATATGATGGGGCAGCTAACATGAGAGGAGCGTATGGGGGATTACAGAAATTAATTAAGGACAAACAACCAAGAGCAAATTATGTTCACTGTTCCAACACACAACCTCAATCTTGTTCTAAACGATGCATGTAATAACGTGCCTCAAGTAAGAGAATTTTATGACTTTCATCAAAAAATTTACATTTTTGGGCTCAGCATTAAAAGGTGGAGTGATCTGAAAATTGTGCAGAATAACGAGAACATTCAGCAGACTATTAAATCATTATGCACAATAAGGTCATCTTGATTTGACTCTGTAATATCAATTCCTTACAATTACATTTTGATTTTAAAAGTACTTTCAAATATTTTACTAACCAGTACTAAGCAAGACGAGAAACACGAAGCTTTAGCGATTAAAAAACATATGGAAAAGTTTCAATTTGTTTTTTTTGCTTAATTTTTCAATGTCAAATTTTACAAAGCATAAATTTAACTTCAGAAGCATTAAATTAACCAAAAATAGATTTGGAAAATGCTAAGACCATGTTAAATTCTAGCTTAGCGTCTATTGAGAACCTGCGTAACAATTTTGCTAATATAAAGGAAGATGCTATTGGTTTGGCTAAAAAATGGGGTATCACTCCGGAGTTTGAAAAAAAGAGACATAGAAAAGTTAGTTTTTTGATGATTTCAAAGCTGATGAAAAACTGCAAGACAGAGAACGATTGTTTGAGGTGGATGTTTTTAAGGCCAATGTTGATGTTATTACTACTCAATTAAAAAATCACCTTGAGAGTATGAATGGCATTTACAAATCATTCAGTTTTCTTTCTCCCAAAAATATTGTAAGCACTACAAATGATCTCTTGCATAATGAAGCCAGTAATCTTCAAAAAGTATATAGCATCGACCTATCTAGTGAATTTTGAAATCAAATTATGTCTCTAAAAGCAGTTTTCAGTAAAGATTTCATTAAGCTAAATTCGATACAAGATTTAGGTAATTTTTTGATGATTCAAATAAGTTTGCTGTGCCAAGTTTACCAGATGTATGTATTGAAGTATTATTGTTTTTGACTCTTCCAGTTACTTCTGCAATGGCAGAAAAGTAATTTTCTAAATTAAAATTAATAAAAAATTATCTATGTTGTACGATGTCATAAGAGAGGCTCTCCTATTTGTCTTTGATAAGTATTGAACAACAAGAAGCAAGAAAAATTGAACTGGATGAATTAATAACAGACTTTGATAAGAAAAATGTGAGACATCAATCGCTTTTTTTGTGATTTACTTCTTGAGTGTAGTACTGTATATTAGCTAGTAGTGTGTGTCGCGAACATCCCAACGAACTAGTTACTTTTGTAGTTCAACCTGAGTGGTACTGCAAGTGCATTCTTTTTTGTGTCCATGCTTTCTGATTAGTAACAGTAGTTGTGTCTTTGACTTTTTGTCAATTTATGCTAGAATTTTATCGAACTTAAGGTCAAGCTCATCCCAAGATTCATAAACGAAGAATTTGGTAAGTGATACCTTTTTTTCTATCATAAGGATCTGAAATCAAAAATATTATTTTACAGTGTTTGTGTTTTTCTTAGTGTATCGTTTTTATTTAAGTTACCAGGTTATCAGTCGACTGTTTTTAGATTTTCCATTTTTTAAATACTATAAATACTCTCTAATGTTAAATGTTATTTACTCAAACACAGGTTGATTTTATATTCAGTTATAAGTTTAATATTTAAATATTTTTACGTGATGTGTAAAGGTACATTATGTAATGGTTTTGCAATTCTCTTGTATATATATATCTGGCTTGGGGCCCAAGATCTGACCTTGCTTGGCGTGATTCCTTTATCGCGTCAAGCCCCGTAATATCAAACTAGTTCCCTCTTATATGAGTTTCCAGGGAAACTACAAGGTATTTGTCACATATCTCCCTCTTTTTTGGCAGTGGCAAACATTTTTTTACGATCTTTAGGCATTTGTTTTGAATGAG